>QEPC01013865.1:21443901-21545494 GCA_003113815.1 Sphenodon punctatus
AAAAACACACACAAAATATCATTAAAAACATTAAAATGATTAAAAAAAAAAAAAAAAGGGTAGAATTTCGCTTCCCCACCCCACCCTAACCGTCTCCCTCTACAAAGGCCTGGCAGAACAGCCAGGTCTTACACTGTCTACGGAAAGAGGGGAGGTCTGGGGCCAGGCAGGCCTCTGTCGGGAGGGAGTTCCACAGCCTGGGAGCAGCCACCTAGAACGCCTTCCCCATTATCGCGACCCGGGGGACTTTGAGTCGGGCGTCCCCGGCCGACCACAGGGGCTGCAATGCCCGCACCGCCACAGCATATGCTTTTAAATTAGTTTTATGTTGCAATCAGTCCGCTTCAGCACGTCTCCGGAGCCACTGTCGCTTCAACCGCTGTCCTTCCTGCTTCATCCGGCTCAGCTCCTCTGTAAACCATGGGGACCTGCGTTGTTGGCATTCCGGAAGTGGACGCCTGGGAGCCGTTCGGTCAGTGGCCTCAGTCAAGAAATTGTTCCAGAAGACAATGAGGTCATAGAGCGAAAGGTCATCAAGATCAGGAGGTAATTCCCCATGGGCATTCTGGAACCTCTCTGGTTCCATAAGTCTCTAGGGGCGGACCAACCGAACTGGTCCTACACCTTTCAGGGGGCAGACATGTGCCAGGAGATCGGTCCGGAGGAGATAATGATCCGTCCATGACACGGGTGTAGTTTATACATCCTCCACCAGCAGATCCCCCGCCTCAAGGCCAGTGTAGAATATTAGGTCAAGGGTATGTCCTCCATCATGCGTCGGGCCCACAACCCTCTGAGACAGTCCCATGGTTGTCATGGCAGCCATGAACTCACGCTCTACTCCCCAAGGTTGGTGTCAGCGTGGATGTTGAAATCCCCCAGGACGAAAGTCCTTGGAGATTGCAAGACCACCCCTACACCAACTCAGCTAGGGCGTGTAGGGAAGCTGCCATACAGGTAGGTGCATGGTATATGAGCAGCAACCCCAATCTGTCTCCAGCCAAATAGATCACCACATGGATCCCCTCCATGCCCAAAATAGTCTGCACTGGATACCTCCTCACAGACCAGGTGTCCTTAAAAATAACGACTACACCACCTCCCTGCCCCTCTGGTCTAGGCTGGTGCTGTACAGAGTACCCAGCTGGAACAAGGTCAGCCAAAATTGGCCCCGTCTCAGTGGGCCTGTGAGGAGGACTAGCATCAAGCACCTGTCCCTCTTCATTGGTGCCAGAAGGACCATAGTTGTCCCAGCCCATCACAACCCCAATGGCTGCCGACACACCCACGCCCACGGCCTGCCTCCATGTCCCTGTCCCGACTGGCCCCCAAGGGCAGCACCCTCTTCATGGAGTTACCTGGGGGAGGAGAGCAGAATCACACATCTGCAGGGGATCCAGGCAGCTTTTGCAGCCAGCTCTCGCCAGGATCCCTGCCAAGCTGGGCTCCTTCGAGCACTCTAAAAATTGTGCTGTTGCCAAACACTTTAATTTCTGGTATAAAATTCCCCCGTCTTGCCCGTAATTTTAAATCACTTCATCAGTTCCTCACTCTGATAGTGTCTGCATGTGAATGGGTCCATCTGGTCAAGCAGTTAAGTTCTTCAGCCGTCTCTGAAGATTGCCATGACCCAAACCACTCACTCTGCTGAATGGATTAAATGTCGACTGATTTTACAACAGCCATTTAAGATGAAGAGTGAGTTATGTGGAGACTAGATTAAAGGGGAAGGTTAGATCATACCCAATGTCAGACTGTTACATTTTTAAAAAAGTTGGTCGTAGTGGATAAAAATCAAATCTGGGTCCCTTCTGAAGTCGAAATTCTGCGTGCTTTTGAATGTAAAAATGCACCTTTGCTGTGGTCTCTTTTCTTCTAGACTGAAAAAATCTGAGGGACATCCCATCTATGGAATTGTCTATCCTGTAGTTGGCGGTGGGTTCGGTCCCATAAGCAGTCATACGCAAACGTCTTGTGCAAACGTAACAGCTGTTGGGTAGCTGTTCAGTGGCTATTCAGTAACTGGTACGATGCAGGGGTGGTCCTAAAGAATAGTGAAGGGGTGGTGGCAGGAACTCTGCCACCAGTTCTGCTGCCCCTGGGGAGTGCTTCATTTTTCCATAAGCCTGCTTCACGACAGTAGAGTCTGTTTGCGGGCGCAAACAAGGACAAGCAAACAGGTCGATTGCAGACATAATGACCTGCCGTGTTTGCCATCATAACCAGTAGCAAGGATCACATCAGATGACACTCTAAGGATCCGATAGGGTGAGGTTCATTTCCCTAAGCATGAGTTGTTCATTTGTAGCCAATGGGGCCATTCCCAAGCCCCGCGGTCGTATGTGCTTCCTTTGTTCTCTAAACATGTTTTAATTTAGTGATAAGGCCATAAATACCAGTCCCTCTTTGCAGCTCAGGGTGTCCCTCACCTACTGAGGCGCACTCATCTACAGATGCTACAAGCATGATACCTACTCAGTCTTAGTTTGGGTTAGCCTTGTGCAATTAGTACACCATTATTAATTAACATTCTTTCTTCTTTCTTTCTGCGTGAACAATATTTACATTGCCATCCATATTCCTTCTCTTGTTTATCATTTATAGTAGGCCGTACTACATTTTTGTTAATCACTGTATCCTGTTTTTCAACTTAAGTAAAACTTTTAAACTAATTTACTCATGAAAGAGACTGGTTTATCTGGGGGACAAGGTCCTGATAAAAACTTCATTCCTAGATTTGGTCCTGGATTCATTCTAGGGTTCCTACATAGCATCCTGACTTGCAATCTGATCGGACTCCAGGGAATGTTGTGTGGGAAGAAACCCAACATAAAATATGCTTTATGAAGATGCTTTAAATGCATAAAGGTATAAGACCTCACTGAAATGCAGTTATCTTGGTGTGAGTTGAACACTCAGCATACTAAATGCTATGCGATATGCAATGCCACTGGTGCAAAAGTGCAGAATAGTTGACATCCTAGAAGAGTGGAGACCAACTTTGTTTTGAAGGTCTCATCTGAAAAGCTCATGCGGTTGCATGAAATTTATTTTAAACTATGAAATAATGAAGAACTGAATTGACCTTGATGGAATTTGAACATGTGGTTCCAGGGTACAAATCTATGTCTAGCAACTGTTCTTGCTTGGTGGTGAGATATTGTACAATTATGAATGGGAAAACATGGTAACTCTTGGCAGACATGCTGAATTTTTGTCATCCGCTATAATTCAAGCATGATGCTCGGACTCCTACGCGCTCTGCTCCAGCATCAAAGGAAGATTATCATTACTTCAATTTTAAATAAATTCAGGTTTTAATTGAGGATGCTTCTGGGAGTGGAGAGCATATAAATAGCAATTTATTATTAGTTGTGCTGCTTTAAAATATGCCTCTGCTATGAAGCAATCTTTGAAGCATTGTTAAAGCAGTCTGCATATGCACCATCACAGCAGGAATAGATTATGAGCTGTGGCTTTTTCAAACATTTTTTCTGCGTGAGAGGAGTGGCTATAAGTTTGTAACATAGAGAGTAAAAATAATAATAATAGTAATAATAAATTTTATTTTTATAGTGCCCCCTGCCTACTCAGAGTGCTTTCCATTTCAGATAAAAGCACAGTATAAACAATTTAAAACAATTTTTAAAAAGTAATTAAAAGAATATTAAAAAATTGTAAGATATGGGAAGGAAAAAGGGAGGAGAAAATAAATTACGGGGACCAGCAGTAGATCCTAAAAACACCTAAAAAACCAAATATGTTTTCAGGTTCTTTTTTAAAGGTATGGAGGGAGGAATTGAGACGAACATCTGTGGAGAGCGAGTTCCACGCCGAGGAGCCCACCACAGCAAAAGCCCGATCGCCTGCCGACTTAAGACACAATAGCGGAACCCCCAAACAGTGGGTGGTTCCTGAACGCAGATACCCATCAGTGTGAGGCTCCAGAAGAAAGTCTCAAATATATCCAGGGCCTAAACCATTAAGGGCGCTAAAAACCAGTAGCGCAATCTTAAACTCAATCCGTTGTTCTATAGGCAGCCAAAGCAAAGAACGCAGGGTGGGCGTAATATAATCATGGCTGCATAAACCAGTAAGCACCCGCGCTGCCGCATTCTGAATAAGCTTCAAGTGACTAATAAGAACTGCTGGTAACCCGTAGAAGAGGGAATTACAAAAATCAAGTCGCGTAGTCACTAGGGCATGGGTCACTGTGGCAAGGTCAGCCTGGGATAAAGAAGGACATAACTTATGCAAATTGTGTAGTTGAAAAAAGCATTTCCACACCATGTCCTGTGCCTGAGTTTTCATGGAGAGAGCGTGGTCGAAAATGATGCCCACGTTCTTTACCTGGCCCACTACCTCTGCCCACATTCAGGGGCCTGAGAGAGGCAAGGGTATCCTCATATCGGCTACCAGTTCCCACCAACATCAACTCAGTTTTCCCCGGATTGAGCACGATGTAGCTCCGATGTATCCAGGCAGCTATGTCATTCGGGCATTTCTCCAAGGCAGAGACCAAGTTGGCAGGGCACATGGGGCAAGAGATGTAAAGTTGTGTATCATCAGCATACTGATGATACTCAACCCCGTGCTTGAGCATGACATCCCTAAAGAGCTGCATGTATACATTGAGCAACGTGGGTGAAAAAATAGGACCTTGAGGAATGCTGCAATACAGGCCCCTTGAGGATGATTACCTCTGACCATTACCTCCTTAAGGCATGCATCCTGGCGCATGTTAGCCCCCGGCAGGGTGCAGGACCTATTAGATCGGTCCGTCCCCAGAGACTTATGGAACCTCATCGGTTCCAGAATGCTCTGGGGGAGTTTCCCCTGGACCTTGACACCCGCTCTGTCGATGATCTCGTAGCCTTCTGGAACCCCTTGTTGGCTGAGACCATTGACAGAGTGGCTCCCAGGCGTCCGCTGCCCTCCTGAGTCTCCTGCGGGTCTCCTTGGTTTACTGAGGACCTGCGGTGTTTGAAGCGGGAGAGCAGGCGGTTAGAGCGACAGTGGCACCAGACTCGCGACCAGTATGATCGATTGCAGCATAAGAGCAGTTTAAAGGCCTATGCTGTAGCGGTGCAGGCAGCAAAGAAGCAGTTCTTTGCTGCCCTTATTGCATCTGCAAAGTCACGTCCAGCTGAGCTTTTCCGGGTGGTGAAAGGCTTGGTCAGTCCTGCCTGCCTCCACCTGGACCTGGAGCAATCCAGTGACCGCTGTGACCGGTTTATCAAGTACTTTGTAGATAAGATCGCTCGCATCCGCCACGATTTCAGAACCACAGTTATTGCAGAGGATCATCTTGGGGCTATGGATGCCCCGTCCTGTCCTGTTTTGTGGGATCGGTTTCAGATGGTGTCGCCTGCCGATGTGGATTCCTTGTTGGGATCTGTTCGTGCCACTACTTGTGAGCAAGATCCATGCCCGTCCTGGCTGGTGAAAGCCAGCCAGGAGACGTTACGGCCGTTGTTGGCTGGGGTGGTTGGTGCCTCCCTTCGGGAGGGCAGGGTGCCTGACTGCCTAAAAGAGGCTGTGGTTAGACCCCTGCTCAAGAAACCATCTCTTGACGCTGATGCTCCTGCCAGTTATCGGCCGGTCTCTAATCTTCCCTTTTTAGGGAAGATTATTGAACGGGCTGTGGCACGACAGCTCCAGGAGCATCTGGACCACATCGGTTTCCTTGATCCCTCCCAGTCTGGGTTTCGGCCTGGGTATGGTACGGAGACGGCATTGGTGGCCTTGGTTGACGATCTCCGTCTGGCGTTGGACCAGGGTCGTCAGACCTTACTGGTCCTGCTAGACCTTTCGGCTGCATTCGACACAGTCGATCATGAGGTGTTGGTGACTCGCCTGCGGGACCGTGCTGGAATTGGCGGAACGGTCTTGGACTGGTTTCGTTCATTCCTGGCCGGGAGAACTCACCGGGTGGTCTTGGGGGAGTGTACGTCTTCCCCCCGGGACCTCACGTGTGGAGTCCCGCAGGGTGCCATTCTGTCCCCCCTCTTGTTTAACATCTATATGCAGCCGTTAGGGGAGATCGTGAGAGGGTTTCAGGGTATGCGGTGTCATCAGTATGCTGATGACACTCAGCTCTACCTCTCCCTTTCCATCGACCCAGGCCATGCAGTCTCCTTATTTTCCCAGTGCCTGTCAGCTGTGGGGGCTTGGATGAGGTCGAGTCATCTGCAACTGAATCCTGACAAGACGGAGGTGATGTTGGTGGGCACGAGGGCTTGGGGGACCTGGGGGTGGTTGAATCTCCTCTTGTTGTGGGGGCGGGGTTCGCCCTCCCATGGTGTCTCAAGTATGGAGTCTGGATGTGCTCCTCGATTTGCAGCTCAGCCTGGAATCTCAGGTTGCGGCCGTGGCGGGGAGTGCGTTTCGGCAGTTACATCTTGTCCGGCAGCTTCGGCCGTATCTCTCAGACTCTGACCTCGCTCGCCACTGTCATCCATGCCTTCATCACCTCGAGGCTGGATTACTGCAACGCGGTCTACGTGGTACTGCCCGAGAAGCTAATCCGGAGGCTGCAGCTGGTGCAGAATGCTGCGTCCCGTCTCCTTACGGGGTCGGGTCGCAGGGCATATGACACCAGTGCTCCGGGCTCTGCACTGGCTGCCTATAAAGTACCGGGCCAGGTTCAAGGTGCTGGTTTTAACCTTTAAAGCCCTTCACGGCCTGGCCCTGCTTATCTGCGGGACCGCCTCATTCCCCATGTGCCTGTGCGACCCTTGAGATCATCTGTGGGAGCCTTTTTGGAGGTTCCCCAGGCGAGACGGGTGGCCACCGAAGTTAGATCTTTTTCGGTGGCCACCCCTGTGCTGTGGAATTCACTCCCGGAGGAGGCTCGGTTGGTTCCCACTCTCCTGCTGTTTCGGCGTGTATGTAAGACCTGGCTATTCCGTCAGGCTTTTGGCGAGGGGTGGGGGTTTAAAATTTAAATTTTAAATTGTTTTTTAAAAATTTATATTTTTATTGAATGTTGTTCGCCGCCTTGGGCTACCCTGAGGGCAGGAGGGGCGGGATATAAATTTCAAATACATAAATAAAAATAAAAAATAATAAAATGATGGGTATATCCATCCATCACCACCGATTGGCTCCTTCCTTCCAGGTATGACTGAAAAAACCAACCAGCAGCTCCCATCACACCAGCAATGTCCCTCAGACACCAAAGCAGCAACCCATGGTCAATCGTATTGAACACTGCTGTAAGGTCCAGCATGACCAAAATGGCCAGCTATCCTCGATCTAAAATCATCAGCAGATCGTTCAGCACCTTAACAAGTGCGGTCTCTACCCTGTGGGAAGGCCTGAACCCAGACTTTAATTTTCCCAAAATATGTTGGAGTCCAGGTGTCTCTGCAGCTGTACAGCCATAGCCTTCTCAGTCACCTTCCCTAAGAGAGGCAGATTGGAGACCGGGCGATAATTGGCAAGCACTCCAATATCAAGAGATGGTTTCTTGAGGAGGGCTTAAAAGGGATTGTTTCTTGACCATCCCTTTTAAAGAGACATAAAATACAGTCCTGATAAGCTTTTTTACTAATTAGGAATTAAAAGCTCAAAAAACCTGCTTCAGGTAACTGGCTTGAAACTATTTCATAACCGATATTAACGCTTGTAAATCAATTTTTAGGATACTTCTCACAAAGGTTGAGACGATTCATTACCATCCAATTTACTCTTCAGTACAATTTGCATGATGCACCACAGAAATATTGTGTTAATAGCTTTCATGCTATTAGTGCTGATTAAAGGAGGAGAGTCTGAATTGATACCAGATTAAAATTACTAGGGTTCATCGAGATCTTCAATTTGTTGATGAGTTCTCATGCAACAACAGTAACATAATTGGGTGTTATACTACTGAAAATAAAAGGAGCTGGAAATGCCCTTGCATGTTGTACTGTTAAAGTGATATGGGCTTGGAACCTGAAATAGAGAAGGAAATAATGCATTTGATACTGTGTGTTCCAGTACAGTTCCTTCTAGATGTCTATCGTGCCTGTTGTATGCATCACTTGGTGATCCTGGTCCTTGCTGCTCATATTAGTATATTTGCTTGCTGCTGTAAAAGCATTGAGGAGGCCAAAAAGGGAACGCCTGAGGGTCCAAAATTGAGGAATTATGATCAATACAGAGACAATTTCTTTGAACTGCCTGGCTGTTTGGTGGAAGATAAAAAATATCAAATTTACCAACGTTTACATGTTAGATCCGTCATTTCAAATGCCTGTGATTTCCTTTGCTATCTCTTTTTGTACTGAAGGGTATTGATCCTTTGATCCTTCTGTCTGAACAGGCTGGTTTTACATGTATTGCCCTCGGAGAGTTAAAAAGACAAAACTTAGAAACTGCACATGTATCAACTTCAAATTGAGTACTGATGCATTTAAACAGAAGTATCTAGAAGCAAAAGATACTTTGAATTAAAGCCATGGTTGTCGTGATTGGGATGAATGAGGGTGCATTCCCCCCAACTTTCAGGAAGGGGGGGGCGCATGAATAATAATAGGTTTATTTCTATCATGCCTGCTGCCAAATGGCACTTGGAAGTGCTACACAACATATGATAAAATGTTTAAAAGGAGAAGGTGATGAGGGAGGAGAAAGCTCATTAAAGGGAACCAGCAGTGTCCTAAAGGCACCTGGAGAAGAAATAAGTCTTCAGGCACTTTTTAAAGGTGAGGAAGGAGGAACTGAGATCGCAGGCATCTGTGGGAAGTGAGTTACACACTGAGGGACCCACCACAGCAAATGCCCAATTGCCTGCTGACTTTAAACCATGATGGCAGGATACCGAAACAGCCGTTGTTTTCTGAGCGCAGATAACATCAGGGTGAGAATTTAGGACCATGTCTTGTATATAGCGAAGGCACAGAGTCCCTGCCTCAGGAAAGGATGGGATATAAATATATATACATAAATTAAATAATCAGATATTGCCCCAAAGTTATGCCACTGCTTAAAATTATATCTTTAAGAAACCATTTTAAATACACAATGGAACTGGTACAGAGTACAAAATTCTTGCTTAAAGTCTTG
The DNA here is from genome assembly GCA_003113815.1 of Sphenodon punctatus. NCBI lineage: Eukaryota > Metazoa > Chordata > Lepidosauria > Sphenodontia > Sphenodontidae > Sphenodon > Sphenodon punctatus. The sequence goes on from QEPC01013865.1 coordinate 21,452,956, forward strand.
CTACATTTTGTGTTGGGTTTTGAGATGTGTACAGCAAATGTGTACAGACTTTCAAAGACATTTTAATTGTTTTCATTTGCTGCTTAATGCTAGATAGATAGAAACCAAGTATATTAAAACAGGTAGCTGATACAGTAATGATTCCTACAGGCTGCATGCATGAAAATACAATTCTCATGAGGAAATCTTGAGATGTATTTCAGCAGCAGTAAAGTCATGCAAAATGTTAGTAAAGGGTTTTCCACACCCAGTTATTTTTCTGTTCTATTGTCTATTACTCCTGTGCTATTGGAAAAAACCACCACCACCACCAAAACACAACAGAATATTAAGAGTCGCATGTCAGCTGGCAGGGGACATAAGCAAGAATGAAGAATGTGCTTTTCTACATGCCTAATATTTTTATTGAAGAATTTTTTAAATAAAACAACTCAAAGGAGAGTTTAACAGTTTGATTTCATTGATTCTACTTCTGTTTTACAGAAATGAAGATGCACTTAACCAGATGGCTGTTACTCCTTTTCCACTACCTTCCAGCTCCCAGTCTTCTATAGAGGTAAGATGCATTTTGATTATGGCTTGCTAAATTAGATAGATTAATCATAATTACCAAGGCAATATAAATTCAAATGCCTTGTCTAATTTAATGCCTGGATCATAAAAGGTATTAGGCAGGAACTCATCCAAAAGTGTGTTCCCTCTTTTAAAAATCAAATATTTGGCATTGTTTGTTTGATGGGGTAGATATTACCTTAATTTTTGAAATACATCTGGCGTTGCTGTCTCCAATTCAGTCCCTGTAGAGCTGGTTAGAAAAGTTCTGGAATCTTGTTATATGGCAGCTGCCATTTTGAGAATCCGCAGAACGGCGAGTTTGTTTTTTCGTTCGGTCTGATGTGTTCCAGGTTCTCCCTTAATTTCTTAATCTGAAGAAATGTTTCCCTTGTCTGCCCTCACCAACACCAATGTCCTAGTTATGGGCCTGAGTATCTATATTTAGAAAATAAGGACCTTAAATGGGAATTGGATTAGGCCATATTTTTAAGTGCCATACAGTAGTGCTTTGAAGCTTCAACCAGGACTGTGGATCTGTTGTGTGCAGTAAACATCAGAAAGAGTGTTGCAGAAGAGTTACAATATAAGCAGTTAAGTCAGTTAAAGGGTGGAAGCAGATATATGTAGGTCAAAAGATTTGCCAGAGTCGGCAACAAGGCCATCCTCCCCAGACTTCATCCTCTGCCAGCCGGCCCACCTATAAGTGTGTTGTAGTTATTCTACATTCTAGAAACAGCATGTGACTGCATCCAGTCTTTTAACTAAAAGAAAAAGGATGTTTCTATATCTTTAGTGTTATCCTGCAACACTGTGAGCTTTCTCTTTGTGACAATTTTATCGGAGATAGTCTTTTACTACAGTTGTTGTCAGCAGTAGTGTGACTTATTACCCTCTTGAGCATTACTAACCCAGTGTTCATGCCACACAGTGTAAGCTTACAAGGTCATTGGGCTGTTATAAATTTGAAATCCCAACATAAGTGTCGCTGTGAAATGTCCTTTCTTATTGCTAGATAAAGCACCTACCCTTGCTCCTGCTTATTAGTTTTATACCCGTTTGAATAATAAATGTTATGACTAGGGCCACTTTTAAACCTCTCCCCTGCCCCTCCCTCCCGCACACATATTCTGGCTGCGGGTGGTAATGGAGGATACGCGCGGGGATCAGCCGGTCTGAAAGCCCCCCCCCCCCCCCCCCNCCCCCCCCCCCCGCGACTTTGCCGGCAAACAAGCACAGGGATGCAGAGCAGGAAATCTAGCTCTGCATCTCTGCATGTGTCTGCCGGCAAAGCCGTGTGGGGAGGGCTTTTAGACCGGCCGTTCCCTGCATGTATCCTGGCTGCGCATTCCCTCCTACAGCCAGACTATGCGTGGGGGGTCGGGGGGGGGAGGTCTGAAAGCAGCCTAGGTCTTGACTTGATGTTTTGGGGGTATTACCAAACAATACTTTTGTAATCATGGTGTAGCATTAATATATATATTTTTTGCCTATGGTAGTCACAAACGTCAGAGACACTCTTTGTAGTTTTCAGGTTCTAAAGTAACATTTAGAGAGCGAGTGTGGTGTAGTGGTTAAGGTGCTGGACTTGGACCTGGGAAGCCAGGGTTCAAATCCTACCCTAGCCATGAACTCACCAGGTGGCCTTGGGCAAGTCACAGCCTCTCAGTTCCCCATCTGTAAAATGGGAATGTCTGTATAAAATCTTAATTTTATGGCAAAAAGTTGAAGCAGCTTGGTCCACCTTTTTTTTAAAAAAAAAAATATTACGTTTGGTATCTGAGCAATTAGCTTGGGACTGGTAATGAGGCACATAGCCTCCTAGCTCTAGATCATCAATTTTAATTATAATCCCAGCCAATTAACGAAAGCTTCTAAGCATGGGATAACTGCTTGGTATCTCACAGAATTGAGTATAGTATTTCTGTTTTGAACTGGATGCCTGGAGGAGCTAGAAAATCAGAACTAAGGGCCCAATTTAAAACTGATATAGTGCACGGGATATTTTCCCATTAACTTCGGTGGATGCTGAATCAGGACAATTGTCCATAGCATCAAGAATCACAACCACACAGAAACAGAACAGCAAATGGAACTGAACTTACCTGCAGACCCTTTATTGGAGTAGCGGTTTCCCCATGAACAGGAAACATTTACTGTCCATGCTGTATCTGTTATGAAGTAAAACAGAGGGATTTGACCTCCATGTGTTACCACCCATAAACGTTTTCAGCCAGTTTTAAATACTGTCTACCAAGGTAGCCATTGAGAATAATTTTAATGGTTATTTATTTTGTTCTAAATTTTAAAAAAAATTGTTTGTATTAAGACCTATGCAATTCTGTACTCTAAGCAAGGATACTTAGGTGTTTAACAGTTGGTGTTGCTTGCTACTTCCAGAGGAATTGTGTACATTTTATAAACCGAGTTTGAATAATTTAGCAATATATCATGATAACACATAACTGCTAAATAGCCTTGCTGAGTAGAATTAATGTGTGTGTCATTAATGTAAACTACAGACTTGAATGAGGGAAACAGGTGACTAATAGGCATCGTAATACAAAGCTGGTTTTATGTTTGCAGAATCATAGCACAGGAAAGAACCATGGTAACTGTGTTGAATGGTTTGGCTAATCACCAAACCCAAAAGAGTGCATTGCGGTAATAGAAACTTTGTTTGCAAGACTCTAAAATGTATCAGGAAGCCACCTGTTAGAACACATTTTATCACTAGAGTGAAGCATTATGCTTGTGACTATGGAATGAGCCACCTCAAGTAGATTGCCTCTTCATCTGATAAAACTTTGCGTAATTCCTATTTTCCCTTTAATTGTACAAGGCCTACAAGAGTTTAGAATAGCCTAATGAATAAGTCTAGCAGTGATGATCTTTATAGGAAATTGGATGTGTCATGTAGTAAATTTTGCTTTGCAAGGAAAAATAGCTAGGGATTGAGAGAAATTACCTGTGTTCATCCAAACCATTAAAAATAAAAAGGAAATGGGGCATAAAATGCCTCTTCAGATTCTGGAGGTGAGTAATGTCAAGAAAACCGAGGGGAGAAGGGAGCATGGAGAATGCACAAGCAAAATACATACAAATAAATGAATTGAGATCTGAACAAGTCAGTATTTTTTGACTTGACATTTTTTCTAGTAGAGATGTGATCTTAGTATATTCCTTTTTCATTCTTTCTAGAGAAAGAAAATAGGTTAAGCCTTTCAGTTCTGTGGTCTTACTGAAATATATTTATTCTATATTAAATATCCCTTTTTTCCTCACCTTTTGTTTGTCACAATATGGCCTGATGGCTACTGCGCCATTAAACCCCAATCACTCACTATATTAAATATGTTGCAGCACTTGTTAGTCATGGTTTAGTACACATGTGATGTGCACTTGACAAATATCAATCATCATGGTATCTGGGGATTCTAGCTCAAGAGCGAAATGTTCCAGTAGGATCATATTCTCTGCTAGGACAGTGGTAGAGTTATATACTCCATAGTAGACCTTTTTCAGCAGGGAGGCATTCTTGGGAGGAGAGGCACATGCTGGTGTGCCAGTGCCCCTACTTGGTCAGTTGAAAAGGTTGATGCTGTGTTTGTTGAAGGAGGAAGCAAAACATAAACTCATTATATCTTGTAACTCAGAGTTCCATAACGGAGTAATCTTCAGCACACAGACTGCTTTTCCCTGGTCCATCAGCACAGTTCTTGAGATACAGCTGGGCTTATTGTACTTGTTTGTTGCAGTGTTCTTGGAATGATGCACTGGAATGCTGCATACAGTGCTGCATACAACTAGTAGCACTGTAGAGATTATTATTAGTAGGAATGGTGGTCCCCAAGCCATCTTAGCCATAGCCCAATGACGCCCAGAACTTGTCTTCTAAACCTCTTTCTCTTGTTTGATTGTCTACCCAGCAAAATGTAAAGAGGTTTTGTTTTTTTCCTGCATCAGTGTTTTTTGCAGCTCTAGATACTTATTCCCTCTACTCCCTCATTTTAAATATTACATAAAATAAATGTTCTGTGTCCAGTTTTATTGTTGACTATTTAGCTGAAATATAGCTTGGCTTTATGTTATTTTCAAAAAACATCTTTTGCTAGGATCACAGTGGCACTGAACCTGCAAGTAGTGAAGAAGACACCAGTTCAGAAGCTATCATGAAGAGCTCAGCTGACAATGAAGGCATCAAACTAGTAAGAATCCTTATAGAAGATGTGCTAATTCACTCAGATTCCCAGATTCCAACTGAATTTTGGATGTAATGCAGCAGGAAAAACGAGCAGAATTGAAGGGGATGTTGCAACAGCCAGGGCAGGACTAAAGCATAACTTAAGCGGAATGAATGAATGAAATGTAGAAAACATTAGACAAAGTCACAGTGGGAGAGAAGGGAAGGAGAGCAGAATCGAATGGCACAACATTTACAAAGTTGGCTGATGGGGAGGAATAGTGTTCACGCCCTCAGCAGTGACAGGAAGAAGAGAAAAATTTAAGGGGAAAGAATTTCAGTCTTTATTAGTGAAATGTTTGCTTCAGGTAGTTCCACTAAAGGTAATGGCTTTGCAACAAAGGTGACTTTAATCTATGAAACCTGGTGGTCGATATGAAGGTGTTGACCTGTTAGAGATTGAAACGCATTAGAAGGTGAAAGAAAGCAAAAAACATGAAAGGTTAGAGAATTTGATTTGCAGTATAACTAATCAGCAGCATCCTGTTTTAAAATGGTACTCTGGAGCAAGAGATAGAAATAAGTTGAAAATGTAGTGGAAATAAAGGCAACATAAGAACTGAGTTGGGCTGTAAGTTAAATTAAAATGTCATAGTTAATCATGACGAATAACTTTAAAATGGAAACTGGATGAAGGATATTAGAGATTGCAAGGAGACTCAATACATACAAACTCATTTATAAGTATCTCTGTCCTGGTGATACCAGTTATGTTTCTGTGCCAGAAGGTTAAGGGTCACGCCCATCCCAGGACTTGAACTCTTTCATTGCTTGTACTGCAGTGCTCTCGCTTACTTGCACTGTATGCTGCAATTATTTGGATGAGAAGCAAACCGGGGTCCGTCCATCTGCCAATATATACATAGCTGACTAGGTTAAAAAGATGTCAATTTATTGAGCATACCCGGTCATTTCAGCACCCACATTTAATATGTTAGTAAAACAATTAGAAGAATCTAGTATTTAAAGGGTAACTATGTTCTTTGCATTCAAAAACCTTTCTGTATCATCATGAAGAAGCAAAATATTGTGAGGATAGTAGCTGTAAGAAGACCAAGCCAGCAGCTACAGAAACACCTGGCCATAGAGCCCCGTGGGTACATTTTCCATCCCAAGTCTTTTAAGGATACATGCACCCCCTCCATAGTCACTTCTCCAAGCAACCTAGCTTAACTACCTGGGTTCCTGCCTTTTGGTTTCTCCCACCCAGGCACATGCTTTAGAAGAGGGTGGGGGGACCTTCAACACTTACCTGTCGATTTGGAGTTGAAGGAAAAGTTCCTTCTGATTTCCATCAACCAGTGATTAGCTGCAACCTGAAATGTGTCATCTCCTCAAAGACAAAACCACCAAAATTGCCTCCAGGGAACAGAGGGAGGGGTCAAGCCCCCCAGCTCGCATGGCAGTGGTAGAAACCATGGGCCAGGTGCAGGAGGTTAAACCCTCTCTTGCCAAGTCTCTGTTGGCTGTTCACACAGGTTTGCTAACCATCCTGGTGTTAGCCAATCGACCCATTCATTATCTGGAGGTGGTGCTGGCCTGCTGTCAGGTGCCATGTCTGGGCACTCTGTGCCTGCCTAGTAGTTTCCAGAATTTCCCTCTCCCAGAAGCATCAGGGTGACCCAGTTTACATGGGCATACAGCTTAGTGTGCCCATTTCCAGCTTCTCTGGGCCACTCACAGATCTCTCTCTCCTAATAGGAGAGGCATATTTGGTTTGGTGCCAGCATACAGAATACATATTTTGGATATTTTAAATCTGAAGTTCTTACAACATGACGGCTCGGGAAGATTTTTCTGACGTGGGATTTGAGCAACTTCAAGTTCTGCACAATTCCCACAGTATGGACAATTTTTCCATTCAAGTGACAAGAGTTCAAGATTCTCCAAGTCATTCTGTCCATTCACTGATGGGTAGTTTGTCAGGCTCCCCCATGGCACTTTGTGCTGCCGATTTATCACTGCGAAAGTGGAAACTTATATAATCAACGTGATTCTGAATTCTTTTACCCTAAGGGGAAAAGAAGGAGCCATCAACAGAAGTCATAACCATGTAGACAGCGTTAGCTGGTATTAGAAGCGACCTGAACAAATGTGTTTGTTATTTTTCTGAAGACTAGAAAAAACATCAATTCTTAGGAAGGTTTGCATCCTGGAAATGTTTTAAACATGTAAAAGTATTACTTCAGAATTTGGATTTCAATGAAGATTTAGAAGGTTTGAGGGGTTGCTGCTGCAGTTTCATAAATTTATATTCTTGTTGCTACATCACATAAACCAAAAAGATAAGTGGTGTTTAGTGGGAAGCATTCTCCCTCCCCCTCACCTTATTTGAACTTGGAACATGAACTGTATTTATATACAGCTCAGTTATTATTAGTATTCGCATTAGCATTTGTATAGCGCCAGCTATGTACCTGGCACTTTACAGAATAAGATATGTCCTTGAATCAGAATCTTACCTTCAAGCCTCACCTACACAATGTGGAGTAGTGTTTGTTTGCTAGCACCATGGACAGGTTTATCAAACGATTTGTGGGGATTAAAATATTGCGGAGCAAGAAGACCTTTCGCAACATTTCCACTGTAAGATTTGCAAGTTCTTGTGAGCCTTCTATTTTTGAACAGCATTACATGTTTGCTGAATCATTTGAATTTAGAGCATAACTTCTTAATGTGGTGCGTAGTGTTTGCTACAACTGCAAAATGAAGCTTTGTGAAATCTCTATAGTAAAATGGAATAATAGGAAAATACAAAAGAATCACCAACTGATCATAAGAATAATCTCTTAGAAAGTGGCACTGCATCTTCCCTTCCTTATTTTATTCCCTACTATATGTGAGAGAATAGGTGATGCTTTTTCTACATTCTGTGACTTTTGCCCGTGGGGGTTTTGGGGGTGGCTGTTGTTTTTTTTAAGTTTATTTTTAAAACTGTCTTACATTGGAGATCTCAAAATACTTCTAGGGCTTGGATGACTTTTCTGGATGTCTAAAATTGGTAGCCAATCCTAATAATTGGTCTGACTGTCCACAAAATTGTTAAAAGTGAATGTTTAGAATTTCTGGAACCACTGATTTAAGGGTTTGAATATGGGGATGGAAGGATATCTTTAGTCACCTAGGCTTGGAAATTTTAACCTAAGTGTATATTCTTTGGCTAAGAGACAATTATGGAAAAAGTCTTAACAGTCTAGAGACACTTGAAGAGTAAAAGAAGAGGAGGAATTCTTTAGATAAAAAAGGACATGACTAGGAGTGATGGATGACACTTGTCAAAGGAGAACTTAGACTGAATATAAGTGAAATTCTCTAAATACAGTAGTAAGATTTGTTAATCTGGCAGATGAAAATGTACTGTTTGTTTTGACGTTTATAACGACACAAATCAGTTTTAATTATTTTGTTATTGATTATGGTATATTTCTATTTCGTGCTTAAATACTAGCTGGCAAGATTTATTTATTTATGGCCAAAGCCAAATAATACATAATGGCTTCTACAAAAAGCCAAATTAAAAATGCAAACATACACAACCCTGAAACCCAGGCGAATAGCATACAGAAAACATTGTTAAAAAATTGTTAATAATTGCAATTTATATAACAATTCAACAATCACAATTCAAAATAATTATGTTAAAACATGCATTAGTAAGTATCTTGTTCGTTATTTGTGATAATTTTTAACTGATTTTATTGTATTTTAAATGTTTGGAAGCCGCCCCGAGCTGCATGGCAGGAGGGGTGGGGTAAAAATTTATTAAATAAATAAATAAATAAATAAATTACTTTCTTCGCCTCTCTCAAATAGGATGCCCTAGCTGGCAAGAGAGAATTAAAATAAATGTTATTTTAGGTTTTTCCCATATATAAGATCAAATCAGTAAGGCACCTTAGCATGTAACAATTTTCAGTGACATGATTATCCCCACTGGCTGTAGAAGGACTCTGTATAGGCGTAAGTATCTGTACAGGATCTGATGGGATCTTATTAATTGTTCTGTGGGAGCAGACATGTCCACCTAGATAAGTATTTTCATAATGGGCACATAAGTATAATGTGCACTTAATGTTACAACTCCAGATGTTCTTGTTGTTCATGTAAATGCCTAGCCTAGTCCACCATTCAGTCGCTAAATTCTTGGCTACAATAGCCTATAGCAGTGAGTTCCATAGTTTAAGTATGCTTTGGCATGGGAGAGAAGACAGATGGCAAGTTACCTTGTTGAATTGAAACTTCAATTTCTCCTGGCTTAAAAAAAAGTATATAGAAATGACTCAGATTCTAATAAAGCTCTTATGCTATTTTAGGAGGTTAAAAATGAGGTTGACAAACAGCTGATGATGGTTGATCAACAAGATGTGGTGGAGCAGCTTCCAGAAAATGTATGTTGGTTTGTTTTGTTTTTCATTTGAAGCAATTGTTTTTTATAGAAATGTACAGATCTATTAGTTTGTTGGTAATTCAGGTAAAAAAAAGATTCAGTTCAGCTCTTCTTTGGGTTGCTCAGGTGAAGGGTTTTTTTTTTCTGTGACACATTCCAAAACAATGATACCGGCTGTTAAGGACAACATAAGTACTGTTCCTGAATTTTAGAAGATTGGAACTTTATTTCTGACCAGTAAACCTTATCCTAAATCAGAGGTGCGGAATCTTTCCCTTCTGCGGACCATTTTGAAAATTAGCACAATCCCTGCAGGTCGCATAGGAGTTGTGGGTGTGGGTGCTTAGGGTGGCCCTATATGCAAATGGACACTTATGAGAAATACAGGTTGTAGGGCTGATTAACTCCAGTGCAGCCCTGCAACCTGTATTTCTCATGTGTCCTCTAAAATATGCCTATTGGCCATCCATGGGGTGCTTAAAGGGAGTGCTCAGAATTGGAGGAGGAAGGAAAGGGTTCAGATAATGGATCTACCTCCTATCCTTAAGTGCATGCCCTCAGTTAAGGAGGGCATGCCCTCATCTACTCTTATTTACTCTGAGCTCCTCCTTCCAGCACTTAGGAGTGGGGACTGGATCCATGGACCAGATCAAGGAATTTAAAAGGTGCCAAGTAAAAGAAAGTAGCAGACTAGGTTTGGCCCACAATCTGCAGGTTTCCCAGCCTGTCCTTAAATAAAAGTCCATTAGTAATTGACATTTCTGTACATTTTTGAAATGCCAATATCCAATCTAGCCAGATCTGTAATCAGTTAAAAATATTAAATGTTGTTGCTGATTTTCTGCTATTGCAATGGAAAAACACTGTTGTTGATAGGGATTGATTGAACAAGGTTTTTTTTATTTTTAATAACTAAACTTATAGTCTCCCTTTCTTTTTCCACTCCAGGTTATCAACCAGTTAAAACAGTCAAAACCATCAACAATCATACCCATCAGTTTACATGAGATATCATTGGCACCAACACCACCATATCGTTCTCCAGAGTCGGAATTCATCAGCCATAGTATGAACCAATTATTTCCCTCAGCAGAATACTTTGTATTTGTGATCGTTTCCTGAGAAATAGAATAGAAAGTTATAGTACCCTAGTTAACTGGAATTACTTCAATGCTTTTTGCTAGTTCTTTCTTTTAATTTTCCAAAGGAACACTGTAACATATTTTTAAATAATTTTAAACAAATTTTGTGGTCTAGAAAGGTTTCTTTAATGACCTCCTTTTCCATCAGATACATGGTGGGTTTTGTTCAGATTGTTAAAGAACAAGCCAATATCACAATGAGGTATTCAGTTCTTTGACAGAATAATGGTCATCTACAATATCAGAACTTCTCTAGGAATTGTTGTTATTATTATGTACTATATGGTGCCAGCAATGTACCTGGCACTGAACAACCAAAATTGGAGACAGGCCTCTGCCCTTAGGGACTTATGATCTAGGGAAGGATGAGAGAAAGAGGAACATAGGGATATGTTCATGAAGTTCAGAAGTCGTGACAACTATATGTGCTTAGCTTTGGTTACAGTTAATCTAGGGAGAGCCAAGGGAGGAGAGAGAGGGGAAGTGTACGCAAAGAAAGTTGAGAAGTCACACATACATGTGCTTGTTTTAGTTACAGAGGAGAAGGGGACCCTGGACAATAGGCAGTATAGGAGGGATGGGGAGTCTTTTTCCACACGTTGAAAATCAGTTCAAGCTCCGAGGGCCACACAGACGTTGCGAGCAGAGGTACTTAAGGAGTACACCCAGGAAAAGGAGAGTTCAGATCACAAATCTGTGCCATAGATCTGTCCCCTGCCCTTGTCTGCATGCCCTCATCTCTGCTCCCTCACCCTGAGTTCAGTCTTTCAGTACTCGAGGACAGGGATTGGTCCAGGGGCCGGATCCAGGAACTCAAATAAAAACTAGCCAGGTTTGGCCCCAGGCGCTTGAGATCCTCCCACTCCTCTAGTAGAGTGAATGAGTGGGAATGAGGAGCTGTGGGAATGAGGAGCTAAGGAAAGTCTGACAGAAGAGGTAGGTTTTCACAAGGGACTTGAAAGTTGGGAGGACTGCTGTTGGAACAACCTGTCACTAATAGTATGCTCTGTGATTGCCTTTTGAAAATTGCAATACGTATTAATCCTGGCATATTTTGAAATACCAAAGTGCTATGTTGTTTTTCTTGGGGGGAGGGGAGGAAGGAGGTTCTGAAATGGTGTAGAGAGCTTTGTTTCCATGTGGTGTGACACTACATCATTGCATTAAAGTAAGCTGGTTTTGTGCAATACTCTGTGCAAATATCAGCAGTGGTGGTACTTAGTCCAGGTCCAAGTCCCATTGGAGTCAGTGGGGCTTGTACCAGTGTTAAATACAAATGGTAGCACTATCTGCCTGTTCATCTTCTGTTCTGCTTATCAACATGTTTCATTTTTTAGTCCCTCTTAATTTCCTCCCGATTCTAGTAGCTTGAAAAGTGGCTCAGGTTTTTAATTCACTTATTCTTCCAGCTAGAATTGACTTAATGAGAACTCAGACCCAGATTCTGTGTGCAGCTATTTCCTTTAATGTTGTTCTTTGCTTACTAAACACTTTATCTTTTAATGTGTTTAGGCACTTTACTACCTCCTTCATTACCTGTGGATCCAGCAACATGCTCTATTGTTCCTGGCCAAGAAATGATTATAGAAATATCCAAGGGACGATCCGGACTTGGACTAAGCATAGTAGGAGGGAAAGATACTCCACTAGTAAGTGCATTACTGGTTACTTCTATTAAGGAGGAAATAAGCAATACCATTTATCCAAAGAAACTTTGTTGTTGTGTTGCACTGAAGTACTGGTAGTACAATCTAGTTGCTTTTGTAATAATATTGTCTCATGTATAAAACTAAGGATTTAGAATTTCCTTTAAAATGTATTTTTTTAATATATTTTTTTTAGTCTCTTCTGTTCTAATTGTACTGATCTGTGGTATTTCCTGTTTCTTTAGTTGTATGAATTCATAACTTTAGCCAGTCCCCTTCAGCTCATTTTGATTACTTCAGAAATAAGTTGATTTTTCACTTGAACCAGTTACCTTTTTAAAAAAAAACAAAATTGTAATTGTGTTACTTTATTTTGAAGTATCCACAAAGTCTGGGAACAATGTTGTAGCCACTTAGCTTTGCTTTGTGCTAAGACCTACCTACCTTAAGAGTGCTAATGTTTAGTATGTGCTCTGTTTAAACTACTAGACTGCCTGCCTATACTAAATTTCACTCAGCGGCACCCCGAATTGCACACAGATCAGCAAAGATAATCTTATTTCTGTTGCCTGTCATCTTTTGTTTAGTCTGCTTCTCCAGCCATACTGCTCAAAATGAAGTTTGACATGGACAATTTGATCTCTCGTCAATACTAATTTGTGCGGTTTCCAGTTTTACTAAAGGATATCGTTATTTGGGTTTAGAAGGTTAGCTAGACTAAATCTATCCTATCTCATTCCTTGATGTGGGTATCTCCTGCCGGGTGATTGCTATTTTCGCTTTCACTCTTCCTTTTAGAGATAAAATACTTTTAACAGGATAGCACCAAGAACCTCTTGTGTCAAGATGTCAGATCCAGAGCTTGAAGGTACAGCTTTGCTGTACGTTGTTAAAATCAGATTAGGTGGAACCCTGTCTTGAAGATAAAGTGGCAGGGCTGCCTTATAGTCCTCATATATCTTTCTCTTCCATAATATACATAGTAATGGACTTTGCTGTTTAATAATATGTCAGCAATAAGTATTTACCTATACTGTATACGTATATGGGCAACACCGGGGTTGGCTAATTCAGATTATTCAAATTAGCTGACACTTGCTAGTAAACTGACCTGCAGTGTCTGATATACAGTTTTATCCTAAGGGTTAAGAGATGATGGTGACTCAGGTTTGTTGGAAGACCTCCCCTCCCTCTATCCGTTTGGGACAGAAGATAAGAACAAAGTGGTGGAACGACATGTAATTGTTAATTTAGCAATATTGCCCAGTATTGCTTTTCATCTTTTGTTTTCAAATCTTGAGAGAAGATGGAGTGATTGGGGGGCCAGGGGGGGTTAATATAAAAGAGTGTAAATTACTTGTGGCTTCATCATTCGTGAATTGTAAGTAAGTAAAATAGTTTATTGTCTTGACCATTAGGTCATAACAAAATACAATACAAACATCAAATAAATATATAAAAATACACACGGGAGCATGTTAGGCTAAAGTGCCTAGCATGAGCCTGAAAGAAAAATTATAACAGGATTCCAGGTACCAAGAAATTATTAAAGTTAAAATAACATGCATCCTTAGTATTGGATTAAGAATTATTTAAAAAGCAGGAAAGGATAAACCTAATGCTTAAATAGAATTATAATTAAAATCTCTTTAAAATTTGCCTAACCCTTCCTGGGGCTTATGCTGACAACACTTGACCCCTGCGATAATGGAATATTAATATAGATAGCCAGAATTAATCAGGAGTTACACAGAGGAATCACCTCTGGATTAGATATTGTCTCCAATTAAAATCAACTATGGTACTGCAATTACGAATCCCATCCTCTTAACCTGCCCTGGTGAATTTAACCGAGAACACCTGGCATAATAATCGCTCCAATAAGGGGGATTAGTTTACCTCAACAAATTTCTTTCTTTTAGTTGCAATCCTAAATGCAAGTACAGCAACTTGATTAGTTATATTTAAGTTGGGATTAGCCAACAGGAAGGAAATACGGAGGAGGGGGTCCCAGTGATCTTTGCCCTTAAAGCAAATTCCAAAGGCCTCAGCACGCAAACTGGCGTGCAAAGGGCAGAATAACAGGTAGTGGGAAAGGTTTTCGACCTGAAGTAGCCCACAAGGGCAAAACCTTAATTCTGATGGAATCGGAGATGGAATCAGAGATTTTGCCTGAAGCCAAGAGTAGTGTGCCAGACTAATAGTGGATAAGCCGATCTGAGCTAGGTAACTTTGGACTGCTTTATACCATTGGTAGTCCGCAAATAAATTAGATTGTTCCTGCCATTTCGTGAATTGTGACATTCATGGCCTATAGATATCTGCTGTAACTTCAAGCTGTTTACATTTTAACTCACAAGAACCAAATATAATCTGTGAAGAGCTTGTTTTTTTCCTATTTTTTTTAAGTTGCTTTGCTTTTTCATGATTAACACTAATGACACACTGCAGCAATGTTCACGTTGGGTAGCAGAAGAGCTCGCTTCAAGCATGTTTGGGAGCTACTGTAAGTTTACAAAGCCAGCCTTTGGAACCTTAAATCTGGCATACCTGAGCAAGATAAATACCACTTAAAATGAGAGAGCATCTATGGCATTTAAGTTTTAACCTTGGGTATCTCATTAACAGTTGCACAGAATCATTAAAAATATGGCTTATTGCAAAGAAGTGAATTTTCTCAGAAGGTTAGAATGTTCCTTAACTGACAAAAATTGTTGATTGGAAAGCCCTTTAATATTAATTTTAAAAAACAACAACAACTTTTCAGTGCGTGTGTTAAAGTTAAGCTCTGGATACCCAGAGGAAAGCTAGAGAACATTAAATGGAAATAATTATGGGAAGGTCAGATTCTAGGAAATCGGGAGTGTCCGAGAAAAACTGAACTGTCTGCCAACGCTTATTTTATTTTATTTTGCTGTGGTGTCTCCCTTCCCTGCCTTTCACCAGCATCTAAGCAGGAGCAATTATTCACTTTCATTCCAAGACCTGGTTTTCCCACTTGTGTCCTTCATTGCATCTTCTTTTATAGCAGAGAGGGCACAATACATCATCATTCTCCTATTTCAATTAAACTGTTGCAAGGACTTGTGAACGAGGAATGTAGTATGGCCTTTTCCTTCGGGAGTGCAATAGCAATAATACAAGGAAAATCCGCTTGCCGTTAAAGTGTGTTCAGTATTGGAGAACTTAATATTGGCATTGTTTGGAAATTGTTGGTCTTTATTGCCATCTCTTTACTGAACGTCTTGCTGGGAAGGACTCAGCCAAAGTTATGGTAATTCATCTCATTCAGTAAAATACTAATTAACATGTAAACCAAGGTGATCAGTAATTGCAGATTTAAAACAAATAAAAGTCCTTTTTCTCTCAGTGTACATTTAACTTGTGGAACTTCTTGCCAGAGGCTAAGGCCATAAATAAATGGCTAGTGGTTAGTTTGGTTGAGAGACATAACCTCTGACTGTTAAGGGTGTGAATGTCATTTTCATTATCGTTATTACAATAGAAACAATAGAAACAAAAACGACATTTTATTTTTGAAATAAAGGGAAAAACTGAAAAACTTATTTCCGGCTATAACTTTTTTGTTCCTTCTTCAATTCTGATGAACCGTGGGGGGAGTGTACTCCCAGTGGAGGGCACTATGTGTACCACATTTCAAATTGATTAGATAAAGGGAACCGATTTGAGAAGCAAATAAACATTGTGATTTTAAGAAAAGCTCCATATACATTCATGACTACAATTTATCTGCCATTCAATTTGTATGAGACCTGTGACTATTATGTCCCTCCACAAGCTTAACACTCCTGCCAATTTTCAGAAAGATTGGATAAAGGGTCCTGATGGTATAAGACATTAACTTGAAAATACATTTCCAGCTGTAACATTTGTATATTCCATCCTGTTTACAAGATATTTGGCAAGAATGTATCACATACCTTCCCTGTCATCTCAGCCAAACTACAGGACAATTATATAAAGGGACCCAATTTTATAAGCAATTGATGTTGTCCCTGTGGAGACCGTTATTCAGATAAATAGCAGCACATGCAGTGCCAGTCAGAGGCAGGCACCTGGCACAGCAGGGGGAGAGAGACTGTAGGAGGGAGGATGTGGAGCAACCCAAAAGACACATTCATTGCATGCTTCTAGCTTTACAGGACCAATTGGTAGTGACTTTGAGGCGGGTGTAGGGGACGGCTCTGAGGCGGGCATATGGGACATAACTGGGTCTCCAGGGATAGCATCCCAGCAATCAGAAGACATAGTCTACACATCCAGGCTGGCTAATTATCATCACAATCACATTCTGCTGCATTGTGATAGAGAACATAAGAGAATCTCTATTGGCTCTTTCCTAAACAGATGCATCTGACTTCCCAGTAACAAGTGCGGAAGAGATGTTGGGATGGTCACAGCACAGAATGAGGATATTTGGTTGACCTTTCTGCTGGCCAATTGGCATCACAAACCGATCTTATACCACAGTTACACGTCAGAGAATCCCTGGCATAGGCTCCTTCTCTGCATATGCTGTGCAAGCATATAAAATTGGGACCCTTTATCACATCTTTCTGATATTTTGCAGAGATGATTGTGAAAGTATGATATACAGTCCTGTCAAATGTCACATACACTGGTTTGAATACAAAGTTGGTAGAGTCAGACATACATTTATATGTTAATTGCTTATACCGCCAGGACTCTTTATCCAATCCTTCTGAAAGTTGGCAGAGGTAGTAAGTATGGGAAGGGGTATAAATGTGCCAAGTTCCATCTACATTAAATGTGAGACAAAGAAGTTACAGCTAATAATGTATATGAAGTTCTTTGCAAAATAAAATAATTTAACTGCTTCTAAAATTGGTTTCCTTTATTCAATCCTTTTGGAATTGGGTACACTTAATGCCTTCCATTCGAGGTATATTCACCCCACGTTTCAGCCACATATAGTGAAAACCAAAAGCGTTACAACCGGAAATGTGTTTTCCATTGAAACCAATGGAAAACGAAAATGAAAGCAAAAGGCAAACGACAATTTGATATTTATGAAAATGAAAATGACAGATTTAAGGAACAAAAATGAAAACGAAAACGACACGGGGCCCTGGTGCACACCTCTACTGACTGTCAGAAGCTGAGAATAGTGGAGAATGGATCGCCTCTTTACAACCTGTCGTTTACTTCTCTCAAGCAACCAAAGATGGCCTCTGTCAGAGACAGGATGCTGGTGGATCATTGGTCTGACACAAAATGGCACTTCTTTTAGTCCTGTACTTTAGATCAGGAGTGGCAGAGACATAAATTGTGATCTCCTTGTGTATCGTGAGCTAGTCTCCAGAGATCACAATTGGCAGAGGGAGACCAGCTTCTCAGTGATTTGCCTCTGAGATGGAGAGTAGGACTGGTGCCCCAGGGAGTATTTCCAGAGAGGAGGTGGGCTAGGAGAGCTCCAGTGCTTATGGGTAAGGTTCCCTCAGCCTGGTGTGCCAGATCCAGCAGAAGGGATCCTGGTAGATTGCCTAATGCTGATGCCTGAATCCAGTGAATCCCACGCCCATTAAGGCTAGCCACCCCCGATTTAGAGGCTCTAGTCTGCTCAGAAAAAAAGAAACTTTGTAATGTGCCTAATGTACCTAGACTCATCCGTGCACATTTTTCAGTTTGTTTGCACAGTCCTGGAGAACCCTACATTCCTTAGAACTTTAAAGCCTGGTTCTTTAGAAAGATACAAACCTAGTACCATAGTGTAGGAGAAACTATTGATGGAAAGTGGAAATGGAATTCTTCAACATCCCAAGTAGTTTTCTCTGTCTACACTTTCTAAACTGTTGCCAGCAACTTGTTCGCTTTAAAAAATTCTAAAATGGTTTGGATGGAAGGAATAGCCCTATGGGCCAATTATGGGCACACGTTTGCAGTTAACTGGTGTCAGTGGGTGAATTGGAATTCACCCTAGTTTTCTTAACCCTAGGTTTGTTTGGGGTTTTTTTTTGTTTTCATGCTCTGAGGTCAGAGTAGTTAGTGAGTTTGACTTTTATGTGTGGAGAATTGGAATTCAATGTTGGCTTTTTGGATTCATCGTAGTTTCTAATGAGCACTGGCTCATTAGAAGCCAATTCATCCTAGTTCCTAATGAGCATTGCCCCGCAATAAATAGCAGTTGCAGATCTATATAAGTGCCATATGGGTCAGACCAATAGTCCATTGAGCCTAGCATCCTCTCTCTGATAATGGCCACACTCATTCGCTATGGAGAAATACCCAATAGGTCATAATGGAGTGATCCACCTCCAATAGTCAGAGGTTGCATCCCACAACCTACTTGCCTAGCCATTGATGGACCTATCCTCCAAGAACTTAGCCAACCCCTGTTTAAACCCAACTCTTGCTGTTGGTCTTCCCAACATCCTCTTGTGAACATGCCACCATGTTATGGCAACAAGTTCCACAAGTTAATTGTACTTGTGCATTTAGTTTTTCTTCCCCAAATGCAGAACTTAACATTTATCTTGGCTGAACTTCATTTTCTTAATTTCAGGCCAGATTTCCAACCTATCAATTTTGTTCGTTTGTTTTAATTCTAATTATATCTTCCAAGGTGTTAGCTACCCCTTCCCTCTAATCTCCATTTATGGACATATCCTCTAAGAATTTATTCCATCCTTGTTTAAACCCAGCTACCACATATACTTATCAGAGCTTGGGTGAGGGGGGAAGGTTTGAAAGTGACCAAAGAGGAAACTTGTGTGATAGGGTGTATTTGACTCTAGACAGTCCAGAGTTCCTGAAAGCAAAAATCTGTTGAAAAACTACGCCTATTGCTTTGTGGTGTTTTTATCATGAAAAGTGATCTAGGAATAGGCCTAAACCATGCCACTTGGTTTCATGCTGCACACACAGGATTGTTTGTTTGTTGTAACCTGTGCTGTGCATTTTGTGCCATCTATTTTCTTTCACAATTTCAAATTAATTTTTAAAGTAACAAGACAGTGAGAGAGTTAAATTTTTATGCATAGGCTTGTATTTTCTTCTTCCCTCCAAAATGAGCATGTATATTTTTTTGAAAAACCTTGGTTTGCTTTGGCATATAATTCATAGAAACATGGTTCTTTCTATCATTCTTACTTAAGTCATATATTTTTACACTAAACATCTTATTACCTTAGTTTTATTATTTCAAAATCAAAAGAGTACTTGCAAATGTCTATGACTGCAGACTGAAGGAATGTTAATGAATAGTGCCATTGAAATTTCAGGTTTGGACTTTTCTGATCTTAAAGAATATAACTGTAAGCAAAAATATTATGCAAGCTGAATACAATTTAAATAAATAGGGACCAGATGTAACTATGGGGGCCTATAACAAGCAATACAAATATTATCCATTTCCTAGAATAAAACTGTATTTTAGTATTTTAAAACAATTATATTCATATTGATGTTGTGGGTTAACTCTTTTTTTTAGTGAAACTTGGCAAGGGAATACCATCTCATGCAACAGTATGGACTTAAATAAGAACCAGATTTTTTCGTGACCTTGTGTAGAGAAATTTTTCAGTATCATAACATTTTACATGAACACAAGCAAGACATTTTTACATTACATTACCTGTTTTATTACGGTAGTGTTTGGCTTTGCATTTTGGGTACTCGTTAATCTATTGAATGCTCTCCTCCAGCTGCCCAGCGCTGGTGCTAGCCCTTGATGCTGTCATGAGTCCCATTGAAGCAAATGAAACTCCTTGGTCCCTGAGGCTAGCGTCAGTGCTAAATGACTGGAGGATCGTGCTGCCTGCAACCATTAATAGTTGCAAAGTATGTGGGTTTTAGGGAGGAATCTATATACGGTGTGGTACGCAAAAGACTTTAACTCAGGCTTCAGCTGCTGCTGCTGTTCTCATTCTGGTTTACATTTAGATCTCTAAATGTTAATCTCCAGCTCTACATACTTTTAGATAGTCAGTTGGCCAGATTTCCACTGCCTACAAGTAACCTGCAGCTGTAGTCCATTTTAAATCTTGGAAAAGTCTTTCTAAGGGATCAAACTCTGCATTGACATACACTCTACAACCAGTTGAATTTCACATTTATCAGTGAACCCTCTTTTAAAATGGTAGTGACAATTTTATAAAGTTAGGTAAAATTCCCATTTGCAGTCACTTTACTGTGTTGATAATGAAACCATGATATTTATCTCAAATTTGGGCCAAGCATATAATAATCCTTTTAAAGGGCTCCCCATCTTTACCAACCATAATAGCTTAGGATCAGTTGTGTAGCATATAGCTCACCAAATAATAAATCCTTTTACGTGTGGCGTGTAGGGTTAGGTAAACAATTCTCTCAGTTGACCAAATCTGAACACAATTTTTGGACATCCTACAATGAGTGCTAAAAAAAGATTGCTCAGGTGATCAGCAAGACAGATGAGGCATGGGATATGCTGTCCCCTTCCCTACTAGGTTGTGATATATGTTTGTGGTAGGCTTGTGATGCTTGGGTAAAAGGTTTTGTGTGGGTGCAGGGGAATTGAGTTACTATAGTCAGGGCGAACTTATTCAGGGGTTTAAAAAAACCCCACAACCTCAGGGGGATGCAAGGGAATGATCAAACTTCTAAAAACAATCATTCATTTATTTATACAGACCCATGGAGACCAAGAATTAACATATATTGATGTATAGCAGAATTAACATGCAAGAACACACCACATTAATACAAATACCAAATACAGTCAGGGTTATAATACAACCATCAGGAAGTCCAAACTCCCCTAATAAAACCTGTGTGCAGGTATATATTCCCCATTGAAAAAAGTATCCGTGTTGTACACAACTGTGTTTCTGACTCAGATATCCTGGTCTTCAATTGCTCTCAGTGGGGGGGTATCAATGAAACCTTAAATGTCTGAAAGAAGAATATATATATATACACACACACACACACACGAGTTGCTATTAATCTACACATTTCTAAACATTACAAGCCTCGCATCATAATTTTCAGGGACCTTATGCTTCCCAAGAGGTTTTTACAAAATAGCCATACTTAACTCAACCCAGGATTAATCAAGCTATACTCCTACTACAAACCTTTCAGTGCTAAAAACCTCAATATCTCTAAATATCACAAATGATCTGTTCCCCCATTCCAAACCTCCAGTCATATCCACATTTCCATAGGAGGAACAGGAGAGCAACCCTATTCTTCCCAAGATATTATAAACCATTATTATTTATGGACCCAACCCAGGTTTAAGCAGGCTTTGCTATTATTTAACACCAAATACCTCAAGGTCACCAATGATATGCTCCTTAAATCCTAGCCTCCATAACAATACCTTCTCTACTTCTTTTAGGTATCTGGGGGGGGGAGGTAATAGTGTAACCAAAATTCTCATTGTCCCAAGGAGAAATTTCATTGTAACCAACCTACCACATTACAGTTCCCTCAGGCCTGTTTGCACTACAATGAAGGGTACAACAGACCCAATAGTTCATACAACTCCTACGTTGTAAGGACAGCCCTTCAAATAGTCTCCATTGGATCCAGGTATCCCACATCAATAATCAGTCCCACTAAAACTGCATTCCCTTCAGGTGGCAGTTCTATTTGCCTTCTCACTAAGGCTGACTATTAGGGTTGGGAAAGGGTTAGAGGGGTAGAGGTCACTCACTCTCCAAGCACGAGGGCAACACGCGTTGGCAAAAAGGTCCCTCAGGGTCTTATAGTGGCATTGGGAATAAGCTGCAAGAGCTGCCCCTAGTCGAAGCTCATCACAGGGACCAGCGACCAGAGCGGTGCCCACTCTATATGTTTCACTCACCCACGTATACAGGGACCAAGGATGGGGGTGCCGGTTCAGTGGTGGTTCAGAGGGAGGACTGGGGCCCAGGGAACCAAGGGACACGCTACAAGGAGGTATAGGGCACACGCACTGGGACAAAAAGGGGAATGGGAGAAAGGAAAAGGCTGACTCACCCACACGCCGCACACGAATCCTAAGGAAAAGCAGTCACCCACACACTCACCGTTCGCTCCGTACACACTCTCACTCTCACCCACGTTATCCGTCTCACTCTCCGCTACAAATACACACAGAACGCTCGGGGCCAGTCTCACGGCACAGGTCCGATCACCAGCAATGAACTGCAGCCCTGGTAGGGTTTCAATAGGTTTCTGCTCTGTTCATGCTCGCAAGCGCGCTGAGCATCAGGGTTGTGCTTCCGGGTCAGGGCTGCGCATGCGCAAGGCGTCCCGGGTTGCCGGGATACCCAGGGACGCTGCGCTGCTCTGTCTCCACACCCCCCCGCCATCAGTACTGGTGGGGAGGCATTGCGCCGTGTCCGCACCACGCCTCACCGGAGCTTGTAAGCCCCGAAGCAGCAGCATAGCCACAACCCCATCCCTCCTCCTCCCCAGGACCTGACAGTGACTCTCTGCAGGTTCCTATTTGTAACCCTTTATTGCTATACAATCTCTAAGAGGTTGTACTTCCACTATTATCTCATCTGTAGGGCTATTTCTAAATACCTCCATTCCCTTACAAATAATCTCATAAGTATCCAATAGATATAGGTTAAAACAGATAAATCCATCAAGACATCAAACCAATTACTACCGTAAATAACGGTTAACACAGAAGTCCTCTTTTTCTTCTTAATTTCTTCTCATTCAATGTATCTACCACATTCTTCTCTCTAAACCCCATTCAAAAACTTATTCCTTATGCCAACAGTGCCCCGTGGCTTGGATACCTCAAACAATTACATGAAACAGATTTACTACATCAGCCCCAAAATGACAGTCCGCTTTCTTCAGAATTTATTCATAAATACAAAAGTCCTTTTTCTTCTTGGTTTCCTTCATTCTATGTTCCTTCTTCTTTCTTTTCTCCAAATATCCTTTTATTCCTCCTCTTTCCTTTCTCCATATATCATATGCACAACATAGTTCTTATACCAACAGAGATTATTAACATATCTATATGTAAATAAAGCCAACTTGCTAAACAACCTAATTTCTTCCACTTCTAAAAAGGCAAACCAGTCTGGGTCTATATAACACTATCCCATGCCATTTTGGGTGGGGTGAGGGGGGTGCTTTTGTCCTTGTGCGGCATCTTTGGGTTTTTTTAAAAACCCACAAACTGCATATTTTGTATGAACACAAAGTTAGGCTCAAGTGCTTGCTTCTAAAAGAACCTGGGAATTGTAACATCAGGATTATATTCTCTTGAAATTTTCTTATTTAGCAAATGTCAGCTAATCCTCTGTCTTAATAATAAAAGGAGAAAGAACAATAAACAAATGAAGTCCATTAGTTTCTAAAATACAGACAGACAAGCACTCCTGGGAGATGGACTAGAGTAGACAACGTTGAATTATCAAGGATAAATTCAGGTTTACTCTTATTTCCCTGTGGCTTCAGGATTTCCCATTACGTTGTACTCCTCGTTCATTAAGATTGGACTTGTGAAATTGTAGAAGTCTCCAATTTCCTGTTAATGTGGAGCAGCGCTGTTTGCGTGTCCTGCCGAGTATACACTCTACTCTTATCGCAAGAGCTATTAAATAGTACTTTGCTTCCTGATTTGTGTAATGTTCTCGGATTAAGAGAGCCTGCATAGCCAAAATAAAATCCATTTTTGCACCATGATTAAAGGATCTGATTTCTGACCCTTGCCAAACCCCCTCCCCAAGCCAACCGAAAAAGCAAACAAAGGAGAATAAATAACCCTCACTTGTCTTACATAGCAAATATATAACTTATTGTTTAAAAAACATTTACCTAATATTGGGAGGTCATATATTCATGACATCGGGTCCTTGTCCAGCAATCCCCTGATGGTTAAAATGAATTAGAGCAGCAAGAAAGTGGTAGCCTGCAGTAGCCAATAGGGGGTGGGTTTATGTTTTGAAAGCATGCGGATAGTTATTACTCAGGGTGTTTTTAAACAACAGTGGTGGGATGGGGGGCGGGGTCCACGATCAGTGCATGGGGCAGCGGCGGGGTGCCCACACTCGCGAGGTGCTTGAGGAGGGCTTCAAATGAGCGGCTCCCAGCACGGCTGCCCTGTCCACAGAGGCGGCCACCTTAGCCCACATGGGGCACTAGAGGTTTTCCAGGAGTGCTCGATGGGTGGCTGTTGCATCAGTCTCGGGAGCGCACCTCCCCGGGCACCAGCTGTAAACAAGCAATTGGACGCATGAACCGTAAAGGAGTGGGGGGCATATGTGGCCGCATCTCGTTTAAAAACATCCTCAGTCTTAACTTCTCAAAAAAAATTTTTTTTCCTTGTACGAACAAGTAACTAAGGTATAAAGAATTGCTGTGAAATATGGCTTTTGAGCACCCACAGCTTCATTGTCTGCAGCCCACACTGACTTCCGTTCAGCAGCTCTGAATAATCATGTTTTTCATATTGAGGTAATGTTTGCTTTATATTGTGGTCCTAGTAAATAGGTGGTTTGATAACATGAGAGAAATTATGGAGACCAATAATAATAATAATCGTAATTTTTATATAGCTCCCCCTGCCAAATGGTGCTCAGAGTGCTTCACCAATACATTAAAATACAAGAAAAATGTAAAAAAAACAAACCAACATTTAAAATCCAATTAAAAGTGCTGGGAAGGGGAGGAAAAAAAACATGCAGGGGAGCCAGCAGTAGATCCTCTAAAGCACCTGACGAATCAAGAAGGGTGTTTATTTAATGAGACAGTAGCCCGCTGGAGTCTTTGCAGCCCCCACTCACGTGTTTAGCGTGTAGAGCCTAATAAACAGGCAGCCCCCTTCACGAAGTCATGTGCATGCAGCAGCCCCCACTCACAGGTTTAACCCGTGAAACCGAATAGACGGGCAGGTGTCATGCTCCGCCCACTCACCCTCTCATGACTCTCAGTGAGTTATGGGAAGAAGAAGCTGCACCAGCTGTTTCTTTCTTCCGGGCTATTATGGCAGTAATTGATCACGTGCTTCCCGCAGCCAATCCTAGCTAGGCTACTGTGCTTTAAATATTTGGTACGTGGTTTATGGGTGAGGCCGCATGAGATGTTATCCCATATTGGGCAACCTTACCCCTTCAATGTAATGGATCATATGGCGCTGCGGTTGTCAGATGTTCACCCAGCTCCCCCTGTCGGGGACAGTTCGCCATTTGTGTGCATCCACATCGCAGCCAGGGTCAGAACAGTGGGTGGGTCGGGATGGTGGGTGGGCTGGGGCCAGATGTGTGCGTGTTGATGGCTGCTTTTAGCTCGCCACGGGGCCTGGTAGGACTTGTAACAGCTGCCCGCTCACCCAGTTTCCCCACAGGGGTTTGGGGTATATCATGTGCCCTCCCCACTGGCCCAAGGCGTAGGGGCTGCATTTGCCCTCCCCAAGGTGGACCCGCTCTGTCTCATGTGTCTCTGTCTTACCCTATGTTTAAGGGAGCATCTGGATGTCATAGATCAGGGTCCCTTTGTGTGCAAGGTACAGTCTCACACTCTCCAAATGCAGAACAAAAAACAACAGGACAGGTAGGATCAGGAGCTCGATCTTGTCCCGGGACTCCAAGCCCCATCTCTGTAAAAGAAGCAAAACGGTCCCCTCCCCATTCTTAGATTGCAAGAACAGTCTCTCTCTCACTCTCACTCACACACGTTGCTTCTGCCCATCAAACTGGCGAGCCCACTCCCGAGCTGGGGTAGCCCATACCCATGGTGCCTCTGCCCCACTGTCAAGCCGGGTAACCCTTTTTTGAGAGGAACAGCTGTTAGGAGCCCCCGCCTCTTGCCCAGAAACATTGCTTGATGAGAACGGGGCTCAACCATAGGGAAGGAGGGTGAGTGCTGAGCACAGCATCCTCCCCACTGGATCCCCAGAACGGAGCCCATTAGCTGTCTGGGATCGGGGTGGGAGAGGGAGATTTGGTGCAGGGAGATTAGAGGCTGCATGGGGGAGGTTCAAAGGGGAGAGGTTGGCAATGGAAACAGTGCATTGGAGGTCAGATTGCATGGAAAGAAAGTCCCGTGCAGAGAGCAGGTTGCAGACAGTGCAGTGGGGGAAGAAAATTACTTTGAGGAGGCTACAAAGCAGGGCACGTTGCAGGGTGCAAATTACACAGGCTAAATTTGTACTGGGAAAGGTTGCATGGGAGCAGTGCAGAGGGGGAGGAGAAGAATGCATTAGGGAGGCTGCACAGTAGGGCAGATTGCATGGGAGAAAGCTGCGTCGGGGCAGGCCGATCACATTAGTCTGTCCTGCAGACCAGCACAGTGCAAGTGCATGGCCAGCAGCCTCCCCATGCCCCGTTTTCAGGGCACCTGCCACCAAAACCCCAGCCCCCAAAGCAGCTTATCGTTATGCCGTACGGCCGTTCTCCACTGCCCCCACCTCGCAAACTTCCCACCTTTCCCAGAATAAGCATGGAAACCATTGTTTATTTAATAATATAATCTTTAATTTACATAAATAATAAATAACTTATTTGCCAGTAGGGAAACGGGAATGAAGACCTGCTGGGCAGTTGGAGAAACCCGTATGAATTGTGCCCGCACGCAGTGCGGAACTCGCGCATGTCAGGCACCGAGGGGATAGCAGGCACGGCCTCCCCCACCTCGGTGCCCCCACTCCCACTGTGGCTAGGGCACAAGGGACTTTATCCTCTACTTCCTGGAAGTGGGGGGAGCAGGCACTTGATCCTCCACCCTGGCTCCCTGCCCTACCCCCACCGCTGGGAACTCCCCAGCACCCCCACTCCTGCTGAGGCAGGAAGCTGACACAGCTTGGACTTGATCCTCAACTTCCCGCCTTGGTCAGGGGAGGCGGCTGCACCTGAGGAAAGCCAGGGAGAGGCAGCTGGAGCCCCCACTGCAGAAGCAAAGAGACTCCCGCACATCTCTGTTCCCCATCCCCCTCATTCTCTGTGAGGAGTAGAGCCCCTCTGCGGCTCGGGCTGCATCACTCATCCTTGGCCACCTTCAGCGCCCTCCGCCACCAGCCTGCCACCCGCCGTGGTACCTTTCCCTTGGCCACCAGCCCACCATCTGCCATGGAGCCTTTCCCTGCGTCCCCCTCCTGTGTCTCGGGGAGTCTCCTGCTACTCCCTCACGCTCTCCTGGCCACCTAGGAACACAGTAAAAAAAAAAAAAAAACCAACCACCACATAAGTAGATAGCAATGAACACAGTAATAATACAGCCCCCCTCCCTCCCATGCATTAACTTACCATTAACTGTGGAAGTCATTCCCGAGAAGGCAAAGACTCAGGAAGAGTGAGCTTCGGGAACATGCTGGACGAGCTGGGACAACGCATCTGTGAATTTGGCTGGGCTTTATGGCACCAATGAGAGCAAGAGTGGAGAGAGCAGTAGGAAGTGGTCACGGTTCGAAGAGCTCTAGGCTTTTGACCTGTGACGCTATGGCCTTTTTTACATGGATGTCGCCGCGGGTGAGGTGAGTGGAGATGGGTGGGTGGCGTCCATGTGAAAACAGCCTATGGTTGGTACTGGCAGACCTGGACGCAAGGAGGCTGCACGCAACTTAATAGATAGGAGGCGGACACGTGGGCATTCATTAGCATATACTGGCCTGCACGGTGGGCCCATGATATCCCTGCATGAAGCCATGAGTGGGGTCTGTGTGGGAGGTGCAGGCTAACATCTGGTGAACACCTAATAAATGGGCAGGTGAACACCCCCCTGGTGGGTGCTAATGCAGACTACCATCTTGTTTGTTTTCACCCAAATTCTTCAGGTGCTTGTTAAAGGTGAGGCGAGAAGAACTGAGACGTATCTGAGAGGAGCAAGTTCCCACACGGAGGGACCCGCCACAGCAAAGACCTGATAGCCAGCTGACTTAATAGGGTCCCCAAACAGAAGGGTGGTATCTGACTGCCTATAACCATCAGGGTGGGGATCTAGGAGCAAATCTCAAATATAGCTAGGGCCTAAACCGTTCAGAGCCATAAAAACCAGCATATAGTCCTTTTAAATTTAAGATCAAGAATCAGTGCCCTCTTACAGTAGGTGTAAAAAACTTCCTGTAGGCTGGCCTACACTAGTCGAATTATTCGGTACTAGAGAATAGTATACAAACTAAGCAAGTTATGGTAGTCACCATTATATTGTTGTGCATGTACTGATAGCATTACAGATGGGCACTACTATGTTAAGAGAGTCCATGCACAGAATGTGTACCCTTCTTTTTAAATATGAGCTATAATAGTGTCACCAAGAACCACCAGATTTTTATGGTCAAAACAACAGAAAGCAATACCCTATGCAGAGGAGGAGGCTATCTTTCTCCTCTCTTTGGCTATACTCCACTTACAGCCTGCATTGTCTGTCCTCCAGAAGATCTGATATCAATAATGCTGCTCTTAAATCTCATTCCCCCCCCCCTTTTTTTTTTTATGGCTCTGCTGCAGTGCATCAGTTTGGCTCCCAAGGAGGACATAATTTGACTAAGTTTAACTATGGTTTTCAGTGACTCCGGGACATTCTGAATTATGGAAGGGAAAGCAAATAATCGGAGAAAAATTGAGTAAGCAAATGAATGCTAGCAGGTAGCATGGTCTGGTGACTGGGGCACTGGTTTGGGGGGAAGTCAGAAGACCCCAGTTCTAATATTGGTTCTGCCACTGATGTACCCTTTGACTTTGGATTGGCTGCTAAAGATGAAAAGCGCCGTACACAAGCGGACCCTTTAAACCTTTGTTAGATTGGTGACATCCACCAGGGCTGCTGCTGATACTAGAAATGTTCCAAGCATAATGATGGGCGCAGTGCCATCTGTCTGGTACCCATTTTACCTGTATGATCATTTTTAATGCAGATGTAAAAATCTGTAGAAGGAAAATTAAGACCTAGATGTAATTGGAAGTGGTTATGAAACACCGACTGATGATGAAAATGCAAATGAGTTCTCAGCTACTTGGTTCACTTGGTGGTTATAGTTTGTTATTCCTGGGAAACCCTGCAGTTACCTTTTGGTATTGCTCCTTTAAACGGAACCATTTCCTTGATCTCTTAATTATCTAAATAGCCTGATTACACAGATCATAGTATTTTGCCTACCTTTCTGCAGGTAAAAAAAATTTTTTAGCATCAGGGATACTTATATTTGTTGTAATCCATTTATGATTATTTGTTATCCATTTGTGATTAAAAAACCAAACAAACCCTCAAGCTTTCTTTGGATGAACAGTGAATATTTATCAAAAGCAGGGTTTGACCATGATGCTATGCTTCTCCAACTGTCAAATCGTTGTAAATATAAGTTCACATTATTAAAAGCAAATGGGGCTCAAATGGGGAAAACTTCTGAATTCTATCTTGATCACAGGATTAGTTTTAGGGCATTTGATGACCAGGCTGCACCATTTACACTGATAAAGTTGGTTTTCATGTCACCTTGTGATGAGCGATATAGACCATTTTTATATGGACCTCGGTGAGTGTGTTGGCGCGGCGGGTGTAGGTGAGTGTGTGCCTGCTTACACGGACATACACCCACCTACACCTACCAACACCCATCTCCACCCACTCCTCCGTGGGTGGAGATGGGTGTGGGTCAGTGTGCAGCGGGTGTTGGTGGGTGTGCGGCAGGAGCACGCACGCACAAACACCCGCCGCCTGTGGCGTTTACACGTGCGCACATCCACCACACACCCATCCCCCACCTACTGGCGACCATTTACACGGACTGTTCCCCCCACTGCCACACACCTGCCCAAACACGGAGCAATGGAGTGGGAGTGGGGAGCGTCCATGTAAAAACAGCCATAGTTATGCAGCATCTAGAAGTATTTTATTGTATACAGCTTGGAATCACTGTGAGGCACATCCCAGACTTTGCTGCCCAAACGTCATTGCTACAAAGGCTGAATAAATACTGTTTTTATACATTTAACCAATGAAGAAGCTGGTATTTGTGTACGTTTCATCTACTTTGGGAGCTGGCTATCTGTTCATCCGATATCCGATTGAGGCTCACCACCCATGATTTTCAGCTGCAGTTTTAAAGTTCGTGTTGCAACTGATAGCTCTAAAGTTTTTTGGAGAGGATGTTGAAGGGAAGAGAAGCAAAACTGGACACTATGGAGGCACTGTTCTTTCAGAAGATGTAACAAGTTGTCAGAACTGCAGTCAAAGAACCAATTCTGTAAGGGAGTTCACCTTTCTCTTTCAAAACAAAAGGGACACTTAGTGGGGAAATCAGGGGCAAGATGAGAACAATGCACTCTTTGTAATGTATTTTTTCTTTAGGAACATCTACTGCTGGCAATAAAAAAAAATATCACTGATTCCTTTCCTGAAGCTACATCTGTGACTACCTATATTTTCCAACCTCAGTAATAAACTAATATTTGATGTTGTTGGTTTCTTCTGGATTTAATTTCTTCTTGCAGATTTAACCAGCACCATGCACCACAACGCATCAAGTTCCCGCAGAATGTTGAGCGCCTCTGCCAAGTCCTTAAAAATATTCATAACTCTAGAGAGTCTTGTTTAAAATTATATCATAAAAAGTAAAATGAGATTAATACACCGGTTCACATAGAGTTCATATATAGCGGACGCCGATGTATAAAACTGATTGAAGTCTATTAAGCAGCACTAGGTTGTACTACCCTGGTGGACAAAGCATTTTTAGCCAAAACTTAGATGATAGGTGACAAACGGGTGCGGAAGTCATTTTCTTTCCCCCAAATATTAACAACCTATAGTGAGCAAAGATATCATCACTGCATCAGTTATTGGTGACTGCATTGTTTTTTACATATCACTACTGAATTATGGGCTGCATGCTTGTGGGTAAGTAGCTGGCAGTTTTAACAGTTGCTTGTAACGGATTAACATTAATACAGGAAATTTTTGTTTCTTTAGGATGCTATAGTTATACATTAAGTTTATGAAGAAGGGGCAGCAGCTAGAGATGGCAGACTTTGGGCTGGTGATCAAATCCTTGAGGTAAACTAATTATGAAGCCTACTTGAATAGCTTTCTATTTAATACAATTTCTATTTTCTTAAAAATGCAAATTTTAAGTAGAATCTGATTTTATAGTAGAATCTGATTTTATAGTAGTCAGTAAAGTCAGATATCCTTTGTAATGGCTAAAAAATCATCAGTCTCGCTGGTTTTGATTAAAGGTCAGTGCTATTATTGTCTAAACTTCTGGGACCATTGTTGCATTTTTGGGTTGCAGCACACGAGACATCCTGGGAAAGATATGATGCCTTTGGCAGCCTTAGCCCACTTTGGGCACCTGGGCCACTCGATACAGTGGTTTGTGAGCCTGGAGCCTGCCAGATGTCCCCCCCCCCACACACACACACACCATGTGGCAGGGCAAGCAGCTGGCCGCCTTCGAAAAATTCAAGGACCCGTCACATAGCAGCCTTTACCACATGGGGTAAGGCTTGCCAAGGAGTGGCTTCCCATGTGCCAAGGTCCCCGCCTGTCTCCCCTCATGGTGAGCTCCACAGTGGGCACTGTTCCCTGTCACTTGCTGCCACATCGCAGCTGGGGAGGGAACTTGATCAGGCCAGGGGTGAGAGGCAGGACAGGGCTGGGTGCCCGCTGTGACCGGTGCCTCAGCCATGGCGTGATCTTCGGCAGCTGCCCCGCTGGGGGGTTGCTTGCCTTCCTAGATCCCCGCACTGGCCCTGCGGTGTGGTGACTGCCCTTGCCAACTGTAGGGCCGTGCGGGGATCGGGCCCCAACAGCTCATGTGGAGACGCCCTTTGTGTTTCTTCAATGCATATGAAGCCCATGCCATTCCAATTCTCTTCAGCGTTTTTCAGCAAATCATTACCAGGTAATTACTAATTAGTATCAATAGCTGATGATATTAAAAAGGGCGTAATTTTTTCTTACATTTGTTGTTTGATATTTTAGTCTAAGACCCAGAGAGCAATTTTAAGCATTCTGCCAAGCAAAAAACGAAGTGTTTGCACTCTGGGTTGTTGGTTTTTTTAAACGTGTTGACTAACTGCCTGCTTTACCCATGGGGATAAAAGCTTTTAGCTAAAGAGTGCTGAGCTTCACAGAATGCTATGCAGAGGGGATTAGGTGGCTGCACTGTCATGCCAAACTAGTCATGCAGGTCGATCTGTTTAGCTTTCTCTGTGATATGAAATCTTTAGGCAATATTAGGGCTTTCTAATTAGTGTGCTTTAATTAATAAGTGGTTTTTAAATTCACATGCCTATGATATTGTTCACAAGAAGATTGGCACTTGGTGTTTAATTTCCTTCCCCACACCTCCAAGACAAGCAGAAATTCCCGTGCATGGAAATGAAGATAAGAAAGGGTTAAGCAAGGTATCGTGTTGATTGCAGATTAAACTAGAGTCGGGCTGTGGTGGTTGGAGTGCAGCTGTTTACATTGTTGCTTTGTCAGCTCAGAACAAATTCCCAGCACACCTATTATGGCTTCGGTGTCTGGGGTTAGGAAAATATTGAGGGGCGCTCGGGGAGTTGTCTTTGCAGCTCTTGAACAGGAACATTTTTTGGTGTTAGGGCTTTTCTTTTCTTTTCTTTTTTAGAAAAAAAACGTTTTATAAATAACTGCGTATTAACAAAATGTGGTGATTAAACATGTGATTAAAAAATAGAGGGGATAATGAATTCTTCACTGACCATACAGGAAGGTGTGAATGTTTGTGTGCCCTATTTGAACGAGTTCTGATCTCTAATGAGCAAGTGTAGGCTAACGTTGGGTTCATGTTAAGCCTTGTTAAATTAGTCTGCGCTGAGTTGCACCTACAGACAAATGTATCTGAAGCAAAAGTTGGAAATGACAGACTAGCGACACAGCAATATGTACCCTGTCTAGAATTAATGTTTAATATATTTGATGTGATTAAAATGGGATTGGTTTACATGAACAGAAAATAATTTAGTTTTGCTTGCATAATTTTTAAAAACGTGCAGTATCTTTGTCCCATGACACAGAATTATAGAACGGAAGAGTTGGAAGGGACCTTAGGGGTCTATTTTATTTATTTATTTATTTTTATCCGATCCGTGAAGGCTCAGCGTGGCTAACAACATCATAACATAAAATATTAAATAAAAGCCATAAAATCCCACCTCAGGATCTACCCCTACCTGTTGAAAGCCTGGCCATATAAATACATCTTGCACTGCCTCTGGAAGATGTCCAGGATGGGGCTTAGAAGAAACCTGTGGAGCCCTAAACAGACTGGGCTCCACATATCTGAACCCGTTCATCGCAAGCTCCTGGTCTTCAGCTTCAAGGCTCTTCATGGCCTTGCTCCCCCATATCTCTCCGCTCTTGTATCCTGCCACACTCCTGCCCAGAAGCTTTGGTCCTCCTCTGCCCCCATCCTCGCCTACTCACGACTCCCTTGCTCCTCTAAACATCCTCACCCCTTCTCTCTGGCTGCCCCCACCATGCCTGGAACTCACTCCCTCCCAATTTTCCAATCCCTCCTGAAAACCTACCTCTTCCCTCAGGCTTTCCCTAGATCATCCTACACATCTCTGACAGATACCTGTCCAGTCTTATAATTTCTTAACTCCGTGATTTCCTCAGCCGTATAGAGCGGGCACAAGTTCCTTTCACTTCACTGGGGCTTATGCCCGTGCAAACTACTAGCATGTGTGCACTATCTGGCTTTAGGTTCTTACAATAAAGCAGTTTAATCTGATCCCTTACGGAAACTTTTTTTTTTGACAGCCCAGTATTTCTTTTTTAAAAAAAATAACTGTCGATTAACAAAAGGATGGAACCGGGTGTTTGAGGGTAGCCTGAAGGAAGTAGATACAGATATTGACCCTGGATAGACTTAGTATTGGAGTTTCAAGTTGAAGTATCTTTTTGACTACTTCAAAATTTGATCAGAATAATTACACAAGCCAACTCCTGTCTGCGTTTATTAAACAGAGCTATTTTAATATTAGCTTTAAGAACAGCTTAGTGGAAAGCTCCAGTACTGGTCTTGTGTGCCATCTATTGGAACAAAGTAAAATAATCATCTTGTAACAGCCTCTTCAAATGTAGATTAGCTCTTTTATTATAATATGTAGGCAAGGTTAACGTTTGTAGATAGTGAATCAAATAGTCGGAGAAAATAAGCATTTTACTATAGATGAGTTCATCTAGTTTCAAGGCAGTCTTTAATTCCTTATTCTTCTGTCCCTCAACTGTGAAATGGGGAGAAAAGAAGCTTAGTGTATATACAGCATATATGAAAACCAAGAAGGAATGTATAAAGGACAGAAGAATAGATGACGTTTCCACCTCAAGTGCCACGGGTGCAGGCTGAATTATTATTGGAATTTTTAGGGGGTTTTTCTGCCCACAATCCAGTTGATGAGAGAGAGCACTGCAAATGCCCAGTTGGCAACTTTCTATGAAGTTGTTCCTGACGTTTCGTGTTCAGAACGTGTGCCTCCAAACTTGACTGGAGGCAGCTGATCTAGGTCCTTTTAGAAATATTTACGCCTGCAGATACCCATAGTTCCCCACTTCTGACCTCTCCCTCCACCCTCTGAAAAACCCAACCCACTTTACTCCCTCACCACTCCCCTGTTATGCTAGCTGGCTTCTCTCTTTCCTGTCACTAAAGGCAGTGGGGAGATATGGAACAACATGGCATTCAATACTAGAGTCTGCATTGCTTGTTCAGGCAAAGGATTTTTGCTTCTGCCAACAAAGCCGCAAGCAGGCACCTCATGAGAGGGTTTAAAGGAAGCTTGGAATATCTTATGGGATAAGATTTCTTTTATTTTTTTGGTATGAAGTTACTATATCCCTATTTTCAAATAAAGGAATGACTCGGTTTAGTTTCTGGTAGAAACTAAGACACAGGTGGGCATCCTAACTAAAATTGGAAGGATTGATGATCTTATTAATCACAAACCTGGAAGTGGTATAATAATTGGCTAACAGAATGGACAATGTTTCAGTTGCTGGCCTGGACTTGGATTCTGTTCCTGACTCAGTTGCAGGATTTTCTGGGTGACTTTGACATAAGGCATTTGACATCTCTGTGTCCCACTTTGCCCATAATAGGGATAAAAATACTTCTGTCCCAAATACAGCTGTCTTGATAAGTATATTGATGTGTGTGTCGAATTATCATCACAACGGTGGAAGCCAATGAGCCATTGTCATTAGGAAAATAACAAGTTGGTTGGTTTATTCCAGGTTAATGGCATTGATCTGAGGAATGCTACGCATGAAGAAGCTATCACAGCTTTGAGACAGACTCCTCAGAAAGTGCAGCTGGTTGTTTACAGAGATGAGGCTCATTATAAAGATGAAGAGAACTTGGAGATTTTCCATGTAGACCTACAAAAGAAATCAGGCCGAGGACTAGGGCTGAGCATTGTTGGGAAACGGTAAGAATTGTTTTTATTCGCAGTCACGTTTTGAGAGAGAAATTGTCTCTCCCAGCAGAACGCTGGTGGCCTGCGAAATAGGGAACAAAAGGCCAAAGACATAAAAGTTTGGATCTTTTTCATAACTACTTCAGAGTTTTGTTAGGATTATCGGATCAGAGATTTGAGTTTAGACTGCTCCAACACATACGTAATAAAAGCAAACCTCCCAAGGCTAGATTTTGATTCCCTTCACCATTTGGAAGGGTGGCTCTTTGCCACCCCTCAGAGTAGTAATACCATTCTCAGTCTGTGCAAGATTAAGTTCATTTGACCAAGCAGAGAACTATGAGCCATTCACATCTGTGTTTTAATCCTAACTCTGTTTTTGGCTGTGGACAAGGTCCCACTTTCCTGACTTTCTCATAGATTCATAGTGGTGCTACCGATTGTACGATGGTGTTTGCAGAGTCATTGGTAAATGACCACAGAACTTCACATAAAACTATAGTAGGAATGCAGTCCAAGTCAGAAAGGTTACCAAAGGCCGGGATAAAAATAAAATCCTCTTAACTTCAGAAAAGATTTTAATTGGCGTATTTTTAAATGTTGCTATTTCAAAGTTGTCTGCACTAAAGCTATTGAATAGTAAATACAGCTCCCATTGCAAAAGAGAATTCACAGGGAAGCACAGATCATGCTGTTTCCTATTGCCAGTAATTATTGTCAAGTAATTTTACTTGATTGGTTGTGGTCAGTGAAGAGTCCAGGCAATTTTCACAGCCAGGGAGAGGTTAAACATTGATGTCATGGGCAAGCTTTGAATTTGAGGTATTCTCTGATGTACACTGCACCCAGGACTTACGAGGGGCTTCTACAAACTGCTTTTCCCCATCATAAGCGCATGTATTCTGCTCCAGCATAGCAGAATTTGACTCTTTGAGAAGAAAGCCGAAAAACATACTGCATCCATTTCTTAGGTGGCAGCTCACCTCCATCCCTAGGAGGCCTTTCCAACTGAGATGATGCTAATTTTGCTAATGACAAACTTCTGCAAGAAGAAAACAGGAAGCCAAACCAGGGCCCTGAAATAAATCAGTCATAAAAGGGGAAGAAAAGGGAGGGTGCGAAAAAGAACTAAGAAAACAAAACACGCACACACATCCCCAGGAGAAGTGCTAGAGGTTTCATGCAGTACACTAGGGGCTTTTCTACAGCTATTGATTTGTACATGAAAGTGCTTTTATGCTATGGTGATGAGCAGCCACGTAAAGCCCTATGATAGATTGTTCCTTAGACTCTGTGCATCAATAAGAAATATTTGTATATTAGAATAGTATTATCCTTCTCCCCACACCCTTCAAACTAGAACCAAAATTAATGACACGAGAGGGGAAAATATCAAGATAGTAAATCATACACAGAGTTGTTTTGTGATCACATATAAAGGCCTAAAATGAGTTTTTCCTGGCCTCACCAGTTTCTTTTAACACCCCTTGCGTTCAAATAGTATGAACTGCATTTACAAAGATAGTGGATCGTGTAATTAGCCATATGCTCTTTGCTTTGTCAGAAATGGAAGTGGAGTGTTTATCTCTGACATTGTAAAAGGAGGAGCTGCAGACCTTGATGGCAGATTAATTCAAGGGGATCAAATCTTGTCTGTTAATGGAGAGGATGTGAGAAACGCTTCACAAGAGATCATTGCCACCATTCTCAAGGTGAGTACAGGATATTCAATTTCAGTTACTAACATTCTGCAATGTAATTATCTTGGAGTGCCGCTTGCACGTAACCAGAATTATTGCAACAATTCTGATCTGAAGTTAGCAGACGATTTATCAAGCTTCAGGCCTACACCTATATTTATTTAGCAAACTTCAGCAAAATGAAGACAAATAATATGTTTATCCAGAACATAATTATTGATCTTGAGTGTTATGAAAAATATTATGGAAGCTGAGAGGTATCACTCTTGCGGAACAGATATGAAACTATACCTTTGTTTTACATGCTTACCTTGCAACTCTCACCATGTTGTGACATTAGCATCTGTAAACACATTCTACCACTTGGTTTCCACACACGTTCATGTTTCAGCCATGAAGTATTTGGGAGCAAATCCTGGCCAGAAACGGAACCAAATCATAGACAACCTTGCTTTTGGGGGGGCGGGTCTGAATTAGGGCTGAACCAAACAGTAAAAAAAAGAAAAAATGGCAAGTATTTCCGAGTTTCTAAGGATCGTCCTGTCCTCAGTAACTCAGCCGAATACTTTATACTCAGTACTTGGTAAAATACTCAGTAAAGTAAAACCGAATGCCAAGTATTTTCTGAATACCAAGTTCTCTTTTATATAGTACCAAGAAAAGCCCATATGTTGTGCATCTGAGAATTTTCCTGAGTACTGGGCCAATTCCTCGGTTACTTGGTACTGGGTAAAACCGAGTTGAATGCCGAGATACTTGGTAAAAACTGAGCAATTTCGAATACTGAGTTTCAGCAGTAGTCTGAATCCTACTCTTTATGCATTATTCTACTGCAGCAGTTCTCAACTTTTTCTATACTGAGACTGCCCAGCAACCCCTCCCTCCCGGAATAACCGTGTATGGTCATGAACTGTTGCTGATTCTGCCTTTTCAAAGCCCTCTGAAAGTTGCAACCCAAAAGCTGAGAATCTGTTTTGTGACATGTTGCAACATTGCCAGGTTCCGCCACTGCCACAGAAAAGAATTCTCTGTGTCCTGAAAAAGGAGTGATGCAATTCATACTTCAGGCGGTTTGCAGAATCGCACAAGCAGCATTGCATTAATTTAAACTCATTTACAGACACATTTTTGTAGTTATTTCCAAAGCTATAATGGCTAGGAATGCATGTAGATTAACAAGTGGGGAAAAGGCAGAGGGTGGCTACGACTCCCTTTTGAAATGCATTGGTGAATCCCTTAAGCTGAGAACCGCGTTCTACTGTGAAAATAAATCCTTAGGTGTTCTTTAAAGATGTGGTCCTTGAAATTTAGAATGTGGGAAGGATGGGAACTCTGTTTAAATACTAATTAAGTTATCTCCTCCTTTCCAAGTGTGTGCAAGGGCTTGTACAGCTCGAGATTGGAAGGCTGAGAGCTGGTTCTTGGCTGTCGTCAAGGAAAACTTCTCAAAACAGCCAGGTTAGTGACACTTTTTGGTTGTGGCACCCCCAAAATCTCAACTTTACTGTAGTTCAAGTGGGTTTGGCATTTTGATTTAGATTTGTTGTTGTAATATTGCATCTAGCAGTGGGGGGATTTTGCCATGCAGTGAGGCCGAGTATTTGGTCGACAAGAATGGGGACTTCAAAGGCATGCATTTGGTCCGCTGCTCTGCCACTGACCTGCCGAGTGGAGTGGGACAAGTCACTTCATCTTTCCGTTACCTCTATTCCTCTCACACCCTTTTTCTGTCTTATTTAGATTGTAAGGTCTTTGGGGTATGGTAACAGCCTATGAAGGGATAGTAATAAGAATTAGTATGCTGCAAAAGGCTGCACTGTGGTGTAGATCGCTTCCATACAATTTACTCTGGCTAACACCAGCCACTTAACTCCTCCACCCACTTATCCCACCTTAATTTTCCTGTTGTGTGAGAATGAGTACTCCCACAAATCCTTCCTGGTTATGGTTAGATATATTGTTTAGCACTATGTATCGATGTCCTGGTGTCTTTGCAATTGGATGTGTATTCAAGGTAATGGTAAGCAGGAACTTGATGGAAACAAGAAAATTTGGTTCACTTACCCAGTGAATTTCCTTTCTTCTCTCTGTGGGAGACAGGCAGTCCTAGGTGGGCTTAGCTCCTCCTACTCATCAGTACAGGGACAAGAACTTTGATAGGCTGCTTGGACCTGGGGAGGAGCTAACCCCGGCCTAGCAACCTCAGATCTGTGACTTGCCGAACTAAGGAAAAAAACTTAACACATCTCAAAAGAGTAAACAACTCAAACTGTGTATACCCTCTTCCTAGCTGAGGGCTCGCAAAACGAACTGTCTCCCAATTAGACCCTAACTTGGGCCAAGAGGAAGGGAAACTTCAACAGGAGGTCCCAATCCTACCCGGACTTCGGAACTCTGATCTGGACGGGACTCACCTCTATCTGCACCCTTCGAGTGAGGGGAATGACTTCCCAACACCTCTCTCTTCCGATTGGGTCTACGCCCCTACCAGCTGAAGGAAGGGAGATGTTGAGGCCTCTGATCCGCCAGGGCAGGCCAGACTGCCTGCCTCCCACGGAGAGAAGAAAGGAAATTCACTGGGTAAGTGAACCAAATTTTCCTTTCTCTCTCTCTCCTGAGGAGGCAGGCAGTCCTAGCTGGGATGTACCCAAGCAGTATGTCCTTTTTCCGGTGGGGTTCCGGATCATTGGCCAAATCACCCCCGCATGCCAGAGGCCTCCTAGGTTACTACCCTCTGGAGGACTCTTCTCCCAAAGGCTGCCCTAGCCGAAGCCCACTGATCAATAAGATAATGTCTTGTAAAGGAATGTTTGGAGGCCGCCTTGCAAATGTCCTCCAACGATGCCCCCTGAAGGAGTGCTGTATTGGTAGAGGCAGACCTCGGGGAGTGCGCAGTAATACCCTCGGGAACCCTGAGACTTCTAGAAGTGTATGCTAGGGCTATGCAACCCCTTAACCACCTTGCTAAGGTAGCTGCCGACATCTTCTTTCCTTTTGACCCCTGGCAAACACTACAAAGAGGGCGGAATCCACCCTAAACTCTTGGGTCCTGTCCAAGTATACCTTAACTGCCCTCCTAACATCTAGCTTGTGCCAGAGGATCTCCCTAGGGTGCGAGGTATTTGGGCGAAAGGATGGACGCTCTAGGTCCTGTCCATGATGGAAGCTGGAGTCCACCTTGGGACGGAAGGCAGGGTGTACAGTTAGGATGGCTTTGGCTTTGTCAAAGCAGCAGAATTCCAGGTCTGCCAACAGTGCTCCCAGCTCCGATACCCTTCTCGCTGATGTGATAGCCACAAGAAAGGCCACCTTGAGGGACAAGATCCTGAGTGGAACTCGGTGCAACGGCTCAAAGGGTGGATCCTAAAGGGCGTCTGGGACTATGTCGAGCTTCCAGGAAGGAAACCGATGACAAACCTCCAGAGTCAGACCTGCAGCTGCCTTGAGAAAAAGACGCACGTGTCTGTGTTCGCCCAGCGAGTCCTGTGTTGAGTGTGTTAGTCGCCGAGAGAGCTGACACCTGTCTCCGGAGTGTGTTGATACTCAGCCCTCTCTCTAGACCTTCTTGCAAGAAGGCCAGGATGTCCGGGACTGTGGCCCTAGATGGGATCACGTTGTTTACCGACGCCCAAGAACTAAAGGCCTGCCACGTGTTGTTATATATTTGATTAGTCGAGCCCCCTCTTACGGCTAGCAAGGTCTTCATTACCTTATTGTTGTAACCAAAAGAGTTTAGGTACTCCTGCTCAACCTCCAGGCAGTTAAACTCAAGTGGAGGTTGTCGTGATACTGAATGGGACCCTGAGTCAGCATGTCCCGCCGCTGTGGAAGGATGAACAGGTTGTCTACTAGGGCTTCCTTGATGGCGGAGTACCATGGTCTCCTCAGCCAATTTGGCGCTATGAGAACCACTTCCACCTTCTCTGAGGTGATCTTCAGTGTCCTGGCTAGTAGGGGCACCGGTGGGAACGCTAGAGCAGACGATGGGGCCACTCCTGTGAGAGGGTGTCTAGTCCACTTGTACCGTACTCCCTGTGTCTGGAGTAGAACCTGTTCACTTTGCAGTTGACGCTGGAAGCAAACAGGTTCATGTATGGCCTGCCCCATCTCTTCACCAGCTCTTCAAAGATCTCTGGGCTGAGAACCCATTCTCCCAGGTCTACGGTCGCTCTGCTGAGCCAGTCCGCCCGGACATTCAGCTCCCCTCTTACG
This sequence comes from Sphenodon punctatus, assembly GCA_003113815.1. Lineage (NCBI taxonomy): Eukaryota > Metazoa > Chordata > Lepidosauria > Sphenodontia > Sphenodontidae > Sphenodon > Sphenodon punctatus. The sequence goes on from QEPC01013865.1 coordinate 21,494,195, forward strand.
TGTAGAGCTGAGATCGACTCTAGGTTCTGCTCCGCCCAGTTCAAAAGGGGGATCACTTCCCAGCGAAGTCTCTTGGACCTCGTGCCCCCTTGCCTGTTGACATACGACATTGCTTATGTATTGTCAGTTAGAACCCGAACGTGTCTGCCCCTCAACCTGTGGAGGAAGGTTACCAGTGCCAGGCAGATAGCCCTTAGTTTCAAGACGTTGATGTGTGTCCCAACGTCCTCAGGCCCACAGCAGCCCTGGGCTACTAGCTTAAGGCGAGCTGCGATCTATGCTTGCTTTGGTAGCAGAAAAGCTTGTAGGGGGTGTAGATGGGAACGAGCGCATGCCACCGAGTCTATGCAGGGCACCATGGTGCCCAGCGCACTCGTGAGAGCCATCAGGGTGGATACGTCTTGCCGCCTGATGCTCCCGAACAGATGCCTCGCTTTGGCCTCCCTGTCTGGGACCAGGAACAGCCTGTCTATGGCCGTGTCCAGGATGACGCCAAGAAGCTGAAGAGACTGTGTCAGTATCAGTGAGCTCTTCTCCCAGTTGATGCAGAAGCTGTGTGCTTGTAAAGTCTCTATTGTGTATTCCACTGCTCTCCTCCCTTCTTGGGGCAAAGAGACCCGAATGAGGATATCGTCCAGATAAGGGTATATATGGACTCCCCGCTTCCTGAGGTCGGCTACCAACACCACGAGTAACTTGGTGAATACCCTCGGTGATGCCACCAGACCGAACGGTAGAGCCTTGTACTGGAAGTGGAGGCGGTTGTACGCGAAGCGTAGGAATCTCCGGTGTGTTGGGCGAATGGGGACATGTAGGTAGGCTTCCTTTAGGTCTATTGAGGCGAGGAAGTCTCCTTGCCTGATTGTTTGTACCGTTGAGGCCAGCATCTCCATCCTGAATTTTCATGGCTTCAGGAACTTATTGACCCACTTGAGGTCTAAGATAGCTCTGATGTCCCTGCTTTTCTTCGGGACCGTAAAGAAAACGGAATAGACACCGGATCGCTGTTCTTCTTTGGGAACCATTTCTACCGCCCCAATGTCCAAGAGATGTCGTATGGCCACTGTGGTTTGTCTGTGTTTTTCCGGTACCCGAGACACTGGTGCTTGTCTGAATAGATTTCCTGGAAGGGTGAGGAACTCCAGTACATATCCATAAGCTATGGTGTCCCTCGCCCATTTGTCTGCAGAGGTTCGGGCCCACTGAGGGGCAAAGGCTTGGAGCCGACCCCCTAGCTCCGTGGTGTCCCCCGCAAGGACGAGGTAGTCAGGAGGGTGGGACCTTTGATCTGTTTTGCCCTTTAAACTGAGGGTTAAATTTGTTACCCCTCTGCGACGGGGTCCTCCAGTTCCATGATCTGCTCCCCCTCAGAAGAGGGGCCGGTAGTGAAAGGGCTGGCGGAAGGGTGGCCTCTTTCTGTTGTCCTTCTTGGGCGGAGGAACAGGAAGGGCCTTCTTCTTTTCTGGCTCGTTGGTCATTATCTTTTCCATGTGGTCCCCGAAGAGTCATTCCCCTGCATATGGTGCCGCTGTGAGGACCATTTTGGCGTGCAAGTCTACCTTCCACGGGCTCAGCCAGATCGTCCTTCTCGCCGCTACGCGGCTAGCCATGGCTCGCGTCGAAAACTGGACTGCATTTTGAGGGCATCGTGCATCTCTGCTGGGGTAGCCGACTCGTTGAGGTCCTTTATCCAGAGGACCATTGCTCTCGCCACTGTGGAACTTGTGGCGGCTGCTCTGCATGCTATAGACGCTACCTCAAAGTACCTTCGCAAGAACGACTCCACTTTCCTGTTCAATGGGTCCTTTGGTGTGCCTTCTCCATCCGTGGGAACTTAGTACAGAAGCCTTGCATCTACCTTGGGAAGCCAGAAAACGGTCTCCTGGGAGTCAGGTAGGGAGTAAAATTTCCTGGCTGTGGTATGAATTCCCTTTGCTTTAGCTGCGGACTCCCATTCCCCCTGAAGAATCCGAAGATATAAGGATGGTAGGGGCAGTCGGGAGGAGTCTGTCTCCTCCTGAGGGAGAACGAGTGAGGCATCCTCTGCTAGGTGCTCCTCGACTTGTGACAGGGAAGGGGACGTCGGGAGACTCAAGCCTATCCTGCAGGTTACTCGCGGTATAAGCCGCTCAAACTGATCTGGAAGGAAGATCCTAGCACCAGCCTTGGACACCGGATCCAGACCTTCCCTCTCCTGGATCTCGCCCTCCTCCTTTTCTGATTCCGGGTGGCCAGTGGCCCCTGGGCCCGCTACCCCCAGAACGGGGGAGCCGGACCTACTCCAGGGGGAACTGGGGCGGGGTCGAGCTACCTCGTCTCCACCTGTGTGAGAGGCGGCAGAGCTCTGTGCGCGAGACACACACACACCCAGGAGTTGCGCCATGCTGCTGGGACCCTTGGAGATCAACTGTTGGCCCAGCCATTGCAGGACCTGGGGTGGGGGGGACCGCGTCATCTTCTGGACCCTTCGCTTGGTAATAAGGGTGAGAGTAGCCCCATGTGGAGGATGAGGAGGCTTCTCTCTCTGCCCTCCTTCTGTCTCTGTGTAGCCAGGGGAGTCCCTATCCCCATCTCTGGCTGGGCTGTACCCTTGTCTCGAGGCCTGATACCGGGGGGGGGGGGAGAGAACTCCCGGTGCCTGTGCCTCCTGGGGGACCTGTAGGCCCTGTCCCCGCTGCGCCCTCATGAACGGGACCTGGAGCTGCGCCTCACTCTGTCCCTGCTGCCTTGAAGCTCTTGCCTAGGCCGGGGCGCCTGACGGCCTTCCCGCCCTGAGAAATGGACGGGGGAGGGGGAACGCGCTCTCACGCACGTCTGACTGGCTGGCCTGGAGATTGGCCTGGAGGTTAGAGACCTCCTGAGGCCTGGGCTTTCCCCCTCCTGGCTTCGCAACACCATCTCCCCCCCTCTCCCCCCAAGAGCGCCTCCGCAGCCCCTGCTGAGGTGCCGGTTGGTGCGGGTGCTGGGCCCTGGACCCAGGGGTTCGCACTGCTCACTGTTTCTTGGCGGGCCTCTGGTTCCGCTGTGCCATCTGGCCCGAGCGTGCCGCCAAGACACCGCAGGCCTGTTCCCAGGCCATTCAGGTCTCGTCCCAGCGCCCCAGTTTTTCAGGCGGAGGGCGGGAACTGCCCCGGGAACGCTCTCCCTCCCGCGCTGCCATCTGGGCGGGGAGAGAGACTGCACTCTGCTCCTCAAGCCCTGTGCTCGTCATCCTCCCCGGGGAGAGTTCTGGGGCGGGAGAGCGCTCCTCTGGCCTTGCTGTTCTTCTGTCTTCTTCTTTTTTTAAGGATCTCAGAGAGAGCCATCCCTGTGCCTAATCCTGAGGAGGCAGGAACAGATCTGGGGTTGCTAGGCCAGGGTTAGCTCTTCCCCACAGGTCCAAGCAGCCTATCAAAGTTCTTGTCCCTGCCTAATGATGAGTAGGAGGAGCTATGCCCAGCTAGGACTACCTGCCTCCTCAGAGGGGAGAGAGTGTTTGAACCATTCAAACTCTCATTGTACTGTTGAATCAAATAAGGCCCTTTTTATACGGCAGCAGTGGATGAGGGGATGGGTGTGCTGCCAAGGTGGGTGGGTGGGTGTCCTTTTTCACTGGGACACACCCATCTCCACCCACAGAGCCTTCTCTGTTGTTCCAGGTGGCTCCATGGGTGGGTGATGGGTGGAGATGGTTGTGCGTCGGGAACACGCACGCCCCTCCACCCGTGGTGTTCACATGGACGAACACCCATCCCTCCACCCACCAACATGCCATTTCCACGGACGCCACCATACATCTAACACCCTCCCGCTCACCCAAGGGGGGGGGGGAGAGGAGTGTCTGTGTAAAAATGGCCTAAGATGAGATCCTTGATAAATGGGGATTTTTTTTTTATGAAATGGGACAATATTTGCATTTTCAACATGTTTCTGTCAAACATAGAGGCAAAGTGTCAAACAGAGCACAGTTAGTCATCTTGTCACTTAGCAACTATGTCCAACCTTTGACACTTCATATTTAATTTTCCTGTAACTAATTACGTAAATCCAATTAACTTAATGACGTTAACAGCTTACGGCGCTCTTAGTTTAGATTTTATTTTATTTTTTAAAGAGGAGAGGTGTGCAAAGAATATTGTACTTAGTGAAAATACAGGATAATTTGCTGCTTCATTTGTTTTTCTACACAAGGTGAGTGTTGGGTGAGAAGCATGATGTTGCTCCAAGCTCTCCCAACAAGGAGAAAGGAGCCTGATAAAACATGGGAACGCCAGGTCCCCTGGTATCATTTGAATCTTACAGTTGTTACTGGCAATGCTTAACATGTGCTACTTGGAAAATTAGTATGAGCTCTGTGGGCCAGAATAGAATGGGGGTGTTAAGCGGGGTGCTCTGTCTAGGGGAAAGGAAGAAGAGGGTCCCGGTCATGGCTTTATACCAGGGATCCATCCCGTCTCCTTTAGTTAATGGGCTTATCTCTGCTCCCTTCTCCTGAGCTCATTCTTTCAGTGCTTGGGGGTAAGATCTGGATTTATGGACCAAATCTAGGCACTGGAAAGGGGCCAAATAAAAATAGCCATGAGCCAGATTTGGCCCCCCAAGCTGCAGGTTTCCCCCAACTTCGGACCACAACAAATCTTGGTGAGGAGAAAGTTAAGTGGCTGGCACCAGCAAGCGTAAATTGCATGGAAGTGGCCTACTCTGCACCACAGTGCAGTCTTTGAAGAAGGTATAGCTTGCCAACTCTTATCGCTAACCCTTCATAGGCAGCTACCACCCACATATGTACTAGAAAGCTGCACTTCAGGATTCTGATCAGTCCCCAAAAAGGAGTCCGAGAAAACATTTCTGGCTCCCATGGCTGGCCAGAATCTAGCCTTTGGAAAAGAATTTTTAATGAATATGGATTTAAGGCAGGAGAAAAGATATTGAGGGAGATAGTAGGGAGGAGTCAATAAGAGGACAAACCCTGTCTCTAGGAACTGCAGGAGTGGGAAAGATTTACAAGTGGGAGACAGACGTGCAAGGCAAAGTAGGTGGTGTAGGCTTAGAAGTAACATAACGTATCATAGCTGCAAAAGCTATGGAGGGAGGGAAGATTTTTACCATTCTTTTTCTGCCCTCCTGATAATGATTAGGGATCTGAATCGATCCATCTCCTTACGGGGCACTAGGGATGGGCATCCACATTGAATTACTGATCCGGGGCCGTTCCAGATTTGGATCTGTAATTTCCAGATTAGTTACGGATTTGGATTTGGATCACATTGAAGTCAATGTAACCAAGCCAAGTACGTGCACTTGAGACCTCGCATCTTCATGAATGTTAGACCCCTTGTCTCTCCCTCTGTTCCCCTTCCTAAGTCTCTCCCCCAGCTCCTGTCTCTCAGATTGTAAGCCCTAGGGGCAGGGACCGTGTCTATTTTATTACTTTGTAAAGTGCCAGGTACACTGCTGGCGCTATATAAATGTTTGTTAATAATAATAATAATAATAATGGGAAACCTATCTGGGCTCCAATCCATAGCACTCCCTCCCAGGGCAGTGGGTCTGATCTTCCCCATCCCGCGGGGCCCTGAAGTGTACTTGCTGGCCTCAGGAGGGCTTGATTGAAGCTCTGCCAGCCCGCCACTGCTGGGGGGGCGGGGCGGGGCGGGGGGAGGCTTCCAGCAGGCTTCCTTGCTGCTGGGCTCTGCCAAGCTCCTGGCTGCAGAGCGCACCTTTGCAAAATGGCCTCCGGGGCAGTTTTCTGCACGTGCAACCCCTTTCCAAAATGGTGGTGACAGTGTTGCCGCCATTTTGGATAAAGGCAGCCATTTGTGGAATTGCCAAGTATTGTAACAACGATCCAAAAGTTGGCACAGCAGCATTTTACTACAAGACAGTATCTGAGGTGCCAGCAGATTAAAATATACTTGCCTTAACTTCTGCTCCTATTCTTCCAGACATAGAAATTAAAAAATGGAGAGAATTCTTATCCATTTTTTTAAACCCAAGGCTTCCATTTCCGGATGTCATGCTAGAAGTTAAAAGCTGTATGCTATCGGGAGCAGCAAGAGTGTTGGCGAAGTATGAGATACCGTCAATCACAACTTTAAGTAACAGGATTTATTTTTTAAGACAGGAGAAAAAAGTGTTCCTGGCAAGGGGTGTCTGGACGTGGGGTTACCCCTTACATCATGTATGGACAGCCTCAGAAGAAAGCCAAAAACCATATTGATGGGGGATGTTTTAGCTTTAAATCAGAAAGGACAGCAGCAAACCAATCTGTTGTTTGTGCAGATGAAATGTCAGTAGGAAGAAAACAGTCCTATCCACATGGAAACATCTGCTTCCAGGCCTTGGGTGAAAAATAATCAGGCACTGTTATTGGAGAAACATCTGCACTACATGCAGCAGTCCAGCAGTAGCCAGGGTACAAAAGAGTATAACACATGAGACCAGGAAAAAAAACGGAATTTCATTATTATTTCACCGGTCATCGCACCTGCGCTTAATGCAAGAGGAGGCAGTCTAGTGAAAAAGATGTGTCGATAATTCAACCTACTGCTGGTCAGGGAAACAAAAAACACTGAAAAGAATAAGTGGAGTATGGAGAGAAACTCTCCTGCTATAAAAATGCTAACTGGTCCAAAACCTAACAGAGAAAACTTCATGCTATCCCTTTGTAGGAGATAACGGTTTTCAGAAATTCAACGGCATAAGTAGTCTCCAGGAGGTAAATACCTAGCACTAACTATCTTTTCAGCCATCACAGAGCTATGAAAGACCTCTACTCTGACTACAGGGGCAAGTAGCAGTGTATGAGTCATCTTTCAGAAACGGATAGACAAATGCTCCCTTTGTAGGGTTTTCTTATTGACCATCTCTACTGGTGTAAAGTGTGAGCCTGATGGAACAAGGACAACAATTTCTGACGTGTACCATAATTTGCATGTGGTGTGAACTTGTCCAAATTGATACCTGTGGGAATTCCCAGTCCTTGAGTGCTCGTGCATTACCAGGCTCTGAAATCCTACTCTTACAGGAATGGGTGTTAGGACTGCACAAAATTGGGAATGTGGGAATACCTGTTGGTATCACAATTGTGGGATAACAGGTGTGGAAACCAGTAAACCAGCAGGACTGAGCAGTGGTTAAAACCTCTCTGTTTACCCTTCTGTAAAATGGGTGTAGTATTTACCTGACAGTGCATGTAAAAACATTTTTGAACTTGGTGGGAGCTGCAAATACTCAGTGAAAATTGAGGTAGCCTTTATCTAGGTGCCTAAATATAGATTTGTGCATCTACCATTATTTTGGCAGAATTCTGCTGTCAGCTGACACTATTACTCTGGAAAGGATGTAACTGCTTTATGGATTCTGAGTTAGGTGAGGCTCTTGGTGCTGATGAAATTTTGCTCTAGGCCTGCTTTTTCTGTTTGCTTTGGATTATAATTATCTAGAAATCAGAAAATGTTTTATTGTTTACAAATGGGGGGCGGAATAATTGGTTTGGGGAGGCAGGAATTCAATAATGGGGTGGCAAATTTTTGTGAATTTCGATAAGTTATTTAAAGGAGGGAGAAAATTAAGTTTTTAATAATTGAATTAGGAGTTGATTCTTGGCATGCAGGGTCAAACTTTCCATGCCCTGAAGCTGCCCTCTAAACTAGTGTGTGTATGTGTAAAATATTAGTGACCCAAAACTCGGATTTCACAAGCAAATCAATAGCAAATATTGAGATAGGCAAACTTTTAAGCCCATTTTGAAAACCTTCCAAAAAAACTCAGAGACCTTTTTCTGTGTAGTCTCCCATGTGGAATACTGTACATTGCTTTCAGTGAAGCGATGCCAGTTTTCCTCCGCTGAGGTTTGAATTCTAAAATATTGATAAAGTATGGCACGTCAGGTAATTGTGTGAACAGTTTCTTAGATGGCAGGGAATTATCTGGCACAATAAAGGAAAGAGTCTCAGGGGTATGAATATTCAGAAAACTTTTGCAGCCACAAATGTAGACACAGGAATTTTTTATGCATCATTTATCACCATTTAATGGCATTTTACAGTACATGTACCTTTTCTACACTATTAAACTCATGCACTGTGCTCTGTTGGATGTCCAAGATTTAGCAATATCTGAACAGTTGGACAGAGACTTGCTTGGTCCGCATACATTTTCTTCTATAGCTTCTTTATCTGGTTATTCAGACACAGGGAGTGTTCTCCCTCATGGCCAGCAGGAGGCAGCACTGACTTTCGACCGGGCATATGCAGGGAGAGCACACCCTCAATCCCCCACCTTGAGCGCCAACTTCTGCAGCGGCGCCCCACGCCGATTCAGCAGCCCCCAGTGCCGGCCCCAGGATACGGCCCAGGGCAAAGCAGGTGCAAAGGTCGGCCCCAAGGGGTACGCCCGGTCGCAAGGGGAACCTGCAGGCATGGCCAAAATGGCCCAAACCGGCCGAGCTGCTGCCCGCCAGGCCGTGGCCCGCACTGCAGAAAACAAAACTGAAACAGCGTTGGCCACCCAGGAGGCAAGCCGTGTTGAGGCCTGCTCTCAAGAGGAGGAGAGAGCCTCACGCAGATCAGGGGACACAGAGGAGGAGGCCTTCTGTGCCTCCCAACAGACAGTAAAAGCCGCCCCCATCCCAGACCCAGTCCAACAGCTCCAATTAGATCCCTTGCATTAGGTCATGAGGGCTCTAGCCAGAACTATGGGGAACCAGTCAAGGAACCCCCAGCCCAGCAAGCAGGCACGCCACCCCAAGACGTAGGGCCCCCTAAAATCCTTTAAAGGGGCATCAAAGCCTGTGGGAAAAGGGAAACCACCACCACCCTGCCCAAAGCCCCACAAAAACCATCTGTGAGGGATCTGATTGGCTCGTCCGAAGTGGAGGAACTGGACATGGAGCTCATGGAGGAGGGCCAGCTTCCCCCTGAGGAAGACTCTGACCCTAGCCCTCCACCCCACTTGAAAAGGAGAAAAACGATCATACGCGCTAGCGCCCTACGCGGGCACAGGTGAGCCTCTCTGGAGGACTCTGATCCTGTCTTCCAGGACAGCTCCTCTCACTCCTCAGAGAAGGATCCCCCTAACCTGGAAGAGATCCTAAAAAGAGGCCCTAAAGTATATTCCCTACCCATCCAATACCACACGTGGGGTCACTTTGGAGTGGGCCTTCGAAAAAATCATTAGAGCTCAGTGGAAAAACCGCACTAGATCATCCCCATGTGCCTGTGCGACCCTTGAGACAGTCCATGGGAGCCTTTTTGGAGCTTCCCCGGGCAAGGTGGGCAGCCACCGATGTTAGATCCTTTTCGGTGGTCGTCCCTTGCTGTGGAATTTGCTCCCAGAGGAGACTCAGTTGGCCCCCACACTCCTGTTGTTTCTGCGTTTATGTAAGACCTGGCTATTCTGCCAGGCCTTGGGGGAGGGGTGGGGGGAGGGTCTCTTTCCCCTGCATTTTGTACATTTTTAACTGTTTTTAAATGTTTTATTATTTTTTATATTGTTGTTTGCTGCCCCGGGCTGCCCTGTGGGCAGGAGGGGCAGGATAAAAAAAATTATATAAATGAATTATATAAGCTCTCGTGGGCACAACAAGGACTGTATAATTTTAACAAACACAGTGACCCAGTTTTCAAAGTGCCCCAGGTTGATGCAGCGACTGGTGTCCCTAGCGCAACAATCCATCTTTCCAGCAGAAGGAGACCTATTCCCAAAAGATGCCACCGATAAGGGGTGGAAATTGGCCTTAGAAAAGGTTACGAGGCTCTGGCTAACAAACTACGTATGGCTACAACAGCCTCCTATGTCTCCAGAACTATCATGAAGTGGTTTAAACTAGGCAAGGACCAGGAATTATCTGAGTCTATGTCCTGCAAGCTCGCCACGAATGTCACCTTGGCTCACGCCTTCCTAATTGACTCTTCTATGGACACCATCACCTGGGCAGTTAGGGGCATGGCGGCCGATGTAGCTGCCAGACACAGACTCAGGCTTCACTCCTGGCAGACGCATGCCAAAAACCTTCTAGTTAATGGCCCATTTAGAGGAGGAAAACTGTGTGGCTCCACCCTCAACAAGGCCCTCGCTGAGGCCTCAAATAAGGAGAAGAAACTCCTTGAATCAAGTCCAGTCTTTTAAACACTTTTTTCGTCCCTTTCAGCGCTTCCAATACAACTCTAGGAAGAACCATCCACAGAGCAGTTAGTGGGCGTACCAGCTGCGGGGTCGGGGATACCGAGGCTGGGGTGCTAAACCAAACAGGTACTCGAACCCCATCCCCACTCCAAATGGTTGGAGTCTCCCACCCAAAAACAGAACTCCTGACTATTCTACTGGCTGTTCCCCGCCCTCCGTACCTCTCGGCGGACGGCTACAACACTTCACAAGCAGATGCACATGGGTGACCACAGACAACTGAGTAAGGGACACCGTTGCCAGGGGATACTTGATAGAGTTCAAGTACAACCCAAGGGAGTTCTTTTGGTGTCCCCATGCTCACGCCACCCAATCAAACACTCCGCCATGACCCAGGAAATTCAGAGACTTTTGGAGCAATGGAACGGGTTCCCATTTCAGAGGAGGGGAGAGTGCTTTACTCTCTCCTCTTCCTGGTACTAAAGAAAACTGGAACATGGAGAGCGGTCCTAGACCTAAAAAGGCTAAACAAGGCAGTGAGATCTCAGAAATTCAAGATGGAGACACTGTCTTCCATTTGTCACTCCCTCCACATGACTGGCTAGCATCCTTGGACCTGAAGGACACCTGCCTTCGTGTCCGCATTCTTCAGGCCCACAGGAAGTGGCTCCACTTCTGTTATGCGGGACGCCATTGGCAGTACCGAACACTCCCCTTCGGCCTTGGGTCATCGCCCCGAACATTCACCAAGGTGCTTATCCCCTTGATGGTGAACTTGCACCTGGAGAGCATAGCAGTTTTCCCTTATTTCGGCAATCAGCTCATCCATGCCCCTTCCGAGCAATTACCCCTGTGCCACGTGCAACGGACCATTAACTACCTCAAATTTCATGGTTTCCTCATCAACAAGACCAAGAGTCATCTGGCTCCTACGCAGTGCCTGGAGCACCTGGGAGTAATAATCAACACCCTTCAAGACAGGGTCTTCATTCCTCAACGACAGGACAAGATCAGGAGACTCATCACTGCTGTACGATCTCAGCATCGACATCCACTTCAAGCATTAGCATCTCTCCAGGGACTGATGGTGACATGCTTCTGACACCTTCACTGGGCCCGTGTCCATTCTTGACCCCTTCAGCACCTCCTTCGCCCATGGCAGGCACACATCATTGCCAGCAGCCGGGTGAGCATAGCTGTGCACCAGAGAACTCTGGATTCCCCTCACATGGTGGGAGGAGCGCCACTGCTTCGTTCCGGGAGTTCCTCTGATGGATCCTATCAGGTCAGTTATTACCACAGATGCCAGCTTACTTGACTGGGGGGGCCCACCTTGACACGGATGTGGCACAGGGTACCTGGTCTGCATCAGAACTGACCCACAGCATCAAATGGCTGGAACTAAAGGCCATTCGGCTCGCCCTGCAGCACTTCACTCCCCTGATAGAAGGGCACCACATCATGTTTTTCATGGACAACACAACCGCTCTGGCTTACGTGAACAACCTAGGGGGCTCACGGTCCCGAGCCCTGCAGACAGAGACGACACGGCTGTTGGAATGGGCAGAAAAGCACATCCTTTCCCTGGTAGCACGTAACATCTGGGACGTAGACAATGTACAAGCGGACTGGCTAAGTCAGGAGACTGTGGACCTGGGGGAATGTATCGCCTTCCAGCTGATAGTGCAGAGTTTCGACCATCTGATTCTGGACCTCTTTGCCTCTCCGTCAAATGCCAAGACGGACCGCTTCACGTCAAGGGGACGCCATCTCCCCGCCGAGGCACAAGATGCACTCAATCATGCGTGGCTCAGGGGTCTCCTTTATGCCTTTCCCCCCTTTCCTCTCATAAGCTGGACGATACGCAAGTGCAAAATGGAATGAACCAGCGTAATACTAGTGGCCCCCTATTGGCCTCGCAGGCCGTGTTTCACGGACCTAGTGAGTCTGTCAGCCAGGGAGTGGGTGGAATTTCCCCCAGACCCAGACCTACTGTCTCAGGGACCTCTGTTCTGCCAACAGCCGGGGTTCCTGAGACTGACTGGCTGGCTGTTGAAACCCAGACACTCCGCAATCTAGGATACTCAGAGACAGTGCTTTATTACCTCCCTGCGTCTGAATAACCAGACAAAGAATTTATTTATTTTACTATTTTTCTACCCCGCCCCCTCCTGCTCAAAGAACAGTGGCGGCTTACAAAATACATTGGCAATAAAAACACACATAAAATATCATTTTAAATATTTAAAAAGATAAAAAGAACTAAAAGGGCAGAATTCCCCCACTCCACCCTACCCGTCGCCCTCTCCAAAGGCCCAACAGAACAGCCAGGTCTTACACTGTCTATGGAAAGAGGGGAGGTCCAGGACCAAGCAGGCCTCCGTCGGGAGGGAGTTGCACAGCCTGAGAGCGGCCACCAAGAACACCCTCCCCATCATCGCAACCCGGGGAACTTCAAGTCGGACTTCTATAGAAGCTATAGATAGGACAATTGGGTCACTTACCTTGGTAATTGTCCTTCTGTGACTTCTGAGGGAGGTTATTTGGCCCTCCCGTGAATTTTGATGTTTGTTTGGCAACCTCCCTAATTTTTTGTTTTCCCGGAAATCTTCCGAGGGACCTCTGTATTAGCTTTACCCTGTTGTGGGTGGTTTTCTGATTAGGCCACTAGTTTTAGTGGGGGGCAACTCTTTTGAGGGCATGCTCTCCCTGCACATGCCCAGTCAAAAGTCAATGTTGCCTCCTGCTGGCTGTAAGGAAGAACACTCCTTGCGTCCGAATAACCTCCCTCAGAAGCTACAGAAGGACAATTCCCAAGGTAAGTGACCCAATTGTCCTTTTCCAGCTTTATTCCTAGGCCACCGAGTGCTCCAGCGAGCAGAACACTACTGCTAATGAATTCTCTGTGCACCCAGAGCAACACTAACTCTGATTCCTCCCCAAATTTTATTAGCACTCTGTGGCTTGAAAATGTATTTGACTAGAGGAGTTTCTTGAATGCAAAGCTTGCACAGCTGCAGCTTGGCAGCTGGGCTTCAAGTACAGGTGGGTGAAATGTTTTGGAACAAATCCAGCCCAGCCGGAACACCTCGCCCTTCTGTCTTGTTTAAGCCTTCGCTGAGATTTGAAGAGAAATGAGAAGTATATTGAATAGTTTCTCACCCACCTACCTCCAGCTGTCCAAAGAGCAATGGTGACTTTTGTCTCGCTTAACATCTCCGTTCTGTTCCATCCATCCCTGGATAATCGTATGCAGAAGAGAGGGGAAAAAAAATCCCCACATGATCCTTCTTCCACTGCATGTCCTCCACGAGTGCCCAATCCGGCATTCAAAGATCATGTAGATCAGGGGTGGGGAAACTTTTCCACGGGCTTCTTTGAAAATTAGAAAAAGTTCTGATGGCTGCATAGAAGTTGGGGGCCGGGGTGCTCACGGGTTGCATTTGTGAAGAGGAGGGTCCAGATCCTGGCTTTGTGTCATGCATCTGTACCCTGTCCTTCTGTGCATGCCCTCATCTCGGCTCCCTTACTCTGAGCTCAGTTTTTCAGCATTTGGGTGTGGGAACTGGATCCAGGAACCAGATCCGGGAACTGGAAAAGAGGCTACATAAAAACTAACCATGGGTCACATTTGGCCCCTGGGCCCGAAGTTCCCCATCCCTGATGTAGATCCTGCCCTAATCCCATGCCCTCAACACATTTATAGGTGCTTTTTGCTTTCATTGTTTAGCAGTTGTTATTATTTATGGTTATGCCAGTACTGTGCTGGTGCTGACAATTTGTGATTACGGATAGGTCTCTGCCCTGAGAGGCTCGCAATATGTAATGGTGTCTCCAGAATGGTTTGCATATGCCATGGACTGGAAAAGTTGCTCACTGCCAACAGTGGCAATAGTAGAAAAGAGATGAGGTCTGAGACACATATATATTTTTAAAGCAAAGCACTAGAAGTAAAAAAATAAAATAATACCCTTCTACCTTTTGGATAAAAATCCAGGTTTTGTGTGTATTAATCCCTGTGCCAGCTAATGAGTTCCTTACCCAGGGTTATCAGACTGGAAAATTGCTGTGGCTTTTTTGGCTAGCCCATAGAAACCATTCCCCATACCCTATGTACACAAATAATAGATCCTTGTCGCATGCTTCTGTTCTGCCTGTGCCTAAGGTTGGCCTGACAGTTCTGGAGAGACTGAGCAAGATGTTTTCTTGGGACACAAACCAAACTTAACTGACACCCATTTCTTTGAGGGGGGTGGGGGGAGTGTCCCAATTGGGACGAGGCGTTTAGGTTCTTCCCCACACCAGCTGTCTGCTGCAGAAGAGAGCCCTGTAGCTTGTATCCCTATATTAGATCACATCTATTTGGTTTGTCAAAGCAATATTTCTACGGAAGGTGGTTAGAGATTTATTCTTAAATGAAAGTTGAGCATACTCCGTGTAGACTATGAACGCGAGTTCAGTGTCCCTTTGGGAAAGTATTGGATGAGGGCAACTCCCAGGCAGGTAATTGGTCTCGGGGAGAATGGCGTATCCCCATTTAAGAAGCAGTGATGTTTGATACCTGCACTTCACAAGATCTCCAGGATCTGATGAGGGTTGCAAAGTCATCCAGCTCAGTGATTTATTTATTTTTTTACATCTCACTTCGGCGCTTTCCAGATCCCTGGAAACACATAATTGCTTCTGATCGTGCAGCTGCCTTTGGGTCTTGCAACACGTAAAGAGAAGGTTAACACCCCTAAAGCTGTGTGCGCTCACTTGTGAAGTCCTGTGTGCTGCAAGCAGGGTGATGTGTGGCCTCTCCTGTCTCTCCTAATGTGTGCAGGCTCAGAGATGTGTGGGTTTCTGGCATGCAGGAGGCAGATCTTCCCCATGGGCACCAATCAGCACATGACTGTCAATTTTAGGCATCATGATCCAACCCTAAAACCAGCATTAGGCATGTGGTCGTGTACGATAGGCAGGTTTATGAAAAGGCTTGAGATGCTGGATATTAAAATTCTCCAGTCTGAGACCCATTGAATGTATCTTTGGTTATGCTTAGTTTTGTCCAAGTTCAGCCCTTGTTTCTTATAACAAACCCTTGGATCTAAGCTTGATTTTGTCTCCTCCAATAAATAATTTTGCCTTTTTAATTTTAGGTGAACCAGCAGCATAGCATGGCCAGTCACTTTCATCCTTCACTTGCTCCAGTCATCACTACTCTGCAAAACTTCGTCAGCACCAAGAGGTCGTCAGCAGATCCCTCTCAGAGAAATTCAGGTAAATACAGAGAGAGTTGCCAATGGAACTCTTGCCTTTCTTTTAGGCTGTCTTAAAACAATTTATAGCAGTTGAATCTCTTTGTGCCTGCGCACATGCCCATTAATCCATGTCATGAGATTTAGTCTGACATTCCAAACCCCCGAGTCACTCCCACCAGGTGCCTTTATTTTTAAAAACAGCCTCTCACAAATGTTTGCTGCTTCCTAAAATGTAGATGTATTTTTACTTTATTTTATTTTGCCCTTCTGGCCCCATTTACCCTTGCCTAAGCTCCAAATTAGCATACCTCCCAACTTTTTGAGTGACCAAAGAGAGAAATGCTCTGCACCCTTGACCAATAAGCTCCGCCCCTCAGCAAATAAGCTCCACCCCCTCATGCATTTACACACCTCTCAACCTTCCAAATGCATCCAAGAGGGACAGAACCTTTCCTGCTTACAATTCCACTTAGTTTCTTGTTGATCCGTCCTCTTCCCATTGTCCTCTCAAGGAAACCAGGAAAGACGTCCCTGAGGCTTGAATGCTGGTCTTTTTTTCCCACTCTCTTCCCCACCCCTGAAAGAGGGATTTTGACCCGCAGAAATAAGGATGGTGAAATTCAGCACCCAAAGAGGGATTCTGCCTCCTAAATAGGGACTGTTGGGAAGTATGGGTTAGGCAGAAATAAGGGTTTGTTTTCGCTCAGGTGCTGTTTTGGAGGTAAATACCCCCGATCTCACTTTATCCTTCCCTGTGTTCCCATGAGAAGGGGGAGATAAAGTGAGGATAAAGGTGAAGTGCTTACTTCTGTAAACAAGAAGGGTTAAAATAGAAAGGGAAACTCCTTTATCTGGAGTGGAGTAGGGCAGGAGGACATCTCAGTTTACACAATTCTCTGTAGTCCTAGCCATCCTTGGCATTCCTCTCTCAGCACCCCATTTGATTCTTCACTAAACCTTACCGTACCTTCCTTTCTGTGGTTGTGTGTGGTGGGGGAGCAAGTTTCTGCCTATCTGGCTGTTTTTAAATGAGCCTGAAGCAGCCTCATTTGTTGCAGACTCTGAAAAGCGCAAGAAAAGAAACAAGTGCAGGGAGGTTTAGCTGTTCCTTCCTCCCCCCCCAAAGTCGGGTGGCCGCCATTTGAAACAGCAGCCACTGGCAAACTAACACTTCTTGGAGATGCTGCCTTTTAAAAGCCACACAACCGAGGTTTTATAAGGCAGCATCTGTAAGAAGCGCTAGTTTGCCAGCAGCCGCTGTTTCAAATGGCGGCCGTCGGACTTCCGGTAGCGGCGGGGGAGCATCTAAACCCCCCTGCGCTTAGTTTGTTTCTTTTCTTCTGGACTGAAAACCACAAGAAATGAGGCTGCTTCAGGCTCATCTAAAAACAGCCTCTGACTACTTGCTATTCCAGCTCCTCCTGGTGGCAGTTTTCTGCCAGTTCCCAAGTAGGGAAGTCATGGGAAGGGAAGAGTCTTTTACTCCGTTTCTCCCTCTGCTTTCAGGAACAGAGGTTAGAGGGAAGTAGTTACTCCAGAATAGCTTTTCCAGAGTAAACAATAATACTTAGAGCGAGCCCTAAGCCCTGGTTTAGTAATGGGTTTTAAACAAGCACAGATGCTATAACTCTATAATTTCATATCTTTGTGGGTCCTGTAACAGAGTGCTCTGTACTAAAATGGGAGACTGCCTGCTTTGCAATACAGCCCAGCTCCTACTGACAGTGTAAAATAGCTGTGCTGGTTTAACGTGAACTGCGCAGCTTAGCAGCATCTTCATTGCTCATTAAGAAATGCACCCTCCTCCAAATTCCATGCCAGAAAGGCTTTTTATACAAGACATGTTATTTTTACACATGCGTGCACCTATCTGCAAATACCGTACAACAAAAAGTACTTGTATGTGTCAGACAGTATCAGATTGACACTATCGATCTGCAGAAGCATAACGTTTAATTAAAGCCAGCACAATAATTGTGACTCTCTAGACCCATCTCTAGCAAGTCCCAAAATTTGGATGGCAACACTTTGAAGTGTTTGCGGCCATTAGATCAAGTTCTCAAGTTGTTGCCTCCACACCATCTCAAGTTTTTCCTCCTGTAATCGTGTGTGTTTGAAACATGGTGATGGTAGCAAGTTAAGTGTTGCAAGTTGCCTGTGCCAGCTAGGCTGATGAACTGAATGTCTGTTATTTACCTACTACAACACAATTCCACAAAGGAAATCAATAGAACTTCATCAGTCAGAAACCAGATATCCAATACCCATGCTGTGATTTATTAATAATAAGAAGCTGATCTTTAATTGAGTGAGACACACAAAAGGTCTGTTCACTACGCCAACAAAACCCTATTATTCAATAGATTAGGGCGAGCAACTGCCATGCTACAATAGATGTTACAATGGCATTCATCAGAGAGAGTGATTACCTGCATCCATGTTTATCATTTGGTAAAACAGAAACCCTGTGCTTGTCACATGACCAGCATTTCCCGGTTTGGCATGAGCAAGCTTTGCTTCTGCTCAGTAATAAATTTGGAAAGGCAGCAAGAGACCATGGTCACCTGATGGTATTATCTCTTAATTATATTATCTCTTAATTACAGAAGCTAATTGTTTGTTTCTTTATTAGTAGGAGCAGATATGGGCCCAAGGACTGTGGAGATAACAAGGGTCAGTGAGTTGTTTTCCATCATTTTAAAAAAGCTGTTGTCTCAAGCGAAAGCTGTTAATTTTGCAGTACTTTTGGCACATAAAACTGCATTATTATTTAATTGGTGTTTGCTCTTTGGGGTTTTATTTATTGCTGTATTGTGACTTGCGTGGCTGTGAAATGTTGTGACTGGATATGTCAAACTTGCTCACATGTCTCTCGGTGTCCTCTCCATGTTTGATGCTTACTGTGCTGGGCTTAATGTTATTTACTCAGAGTTGCAAGTGCTATGCCTAAAAGTAATCGTTTGCTACACCAGGCCTTCAGTTAGCAGAGCTGGTGTCTTGAATTGCATCATGGAGTGAGACATCATTAATGGTTCTGATGTTTTTCCTTCCTATCAGGGACCAAATGATGCCCTTGGTATCAGCATTGCAGGAGGGAGGGGAAGCCCACTAGGAGATATTCCAATCTTTATTGCCATGATCCAAGCCAGTGGGGTAGCAGCACGTACCCAAAGACTCAAAGTAAGTGTGTGGAGATGGGAGAAGAGTGGTCTCAGAGTAGCCTTGCTGCTTCAGAGTTCTCAAACGCAGTTTGCAACACAAACCACGTCCTGGTAGGGATATTGTCTCCTAGATATTGTCTCCTCCATCACAATCACAGACTGCCCCTTCTCCCATTTCTGGTTTTTATAACATGCATGTGACAGGGACCCGTGTCCATTCTGTTTTCCCCATTGCTGCCACGGCGCATATAGAAACACAACACAGGGAAAGAATTTGATTGTGTTTGTAATGGTCTTTTTAATGTACTTTGAGAATTGGTAAACAAAAGGGACTGGTGCATGCAACCGGCCATTCCTGTAGGGTTTAAAAGTCTACCCTATAGACCATCAGTGCTTCCCATGCCACAGTTTGGGCACCTTTTAGAGGGTGAGAGTGCCTGGTTTGGGTTTTAAACATGCATTTGGTTGTTGCATCTGTTTGTGCGAAGACATGTTTGGGATCTGAAAAATCATGGCTGTGGACCGCAGGCAGCTGCCATTAGCGCACATCTGCTGATTTTTGGACATCCAGGACCCATAGAGACATGGATTTTCAAGAAGGAAGTGCCATTCTCCTTGCTGTGCCCTTTCATAGCATTTCTGGAAGGTGCAGGGAGATGAAGAAAGAGCAGGTGGAGAAGGGCCTGACTGCGACTTATTCACTTTTGAAATGAAGCTTTGCCTACACAGTCCTCCATGGTTTCTATTCTGAGGGGCTATTCCTCTGCCAGTCTAGGGCCAGTTTCTTTCTCCCATGTCCATATCATCCAGGAAACAGCTGGTGGCAGGAGACTTAACAGGTAGCTGCAAGCATGCATAAAAGTCTGTTCGTACAGGGATGTGCCTAGGATGATATCAGTTTCTACCTGGATGGCTTTGCACTAATTTATATTTTATTTATTTGGATTTATAAAAAGCTCAGGGTTAGGTTGCAAAATAATATATATGCAACCCTTCCTCCAAAATACCACCTCTCATAAGTCTATCCCTGCCCCCTAAATGCCTGGCCAAATAGGAAGGTCTTACAGCACCTCCAGAAAATTCTCAGACTTGGGATTTGTTAAAACCTTTCTATTTGGCAAAGGGATAGGGGTTGGGGAGGGGAGGGTGGATTTCTGGGGCCAGGGTGGGGATTTTTAAAGGGATTTTACTATAATTTTATTGTGTTTTTTGTGTTTTTATTACTGTAAGCGGCCCTGAGCCTAAAGGGTATACATTTTAATAAGTAAATACTTCCAAGGGAAGGGAGTTCCAGAGCTATAGGGCAGCTACCCCATACATTGATCGTTATGTCTGGTAACATCCAGAGCTTAATCAAAACCAAGTTCACTCACAACTGTCTTCAAAATTAAAGTATATTTTACTGCTGCTTACCTGTTATAAACCCAATTACAAAGGTTATTCTAAAGAGGACAGGTATTCCAGGAACGGCTAGGGTGAAAATCTCACAGCTGCGGTGTAGACTGTCAAAATATAATTACATACCATTATAAAAACACCCGAGTTGGAACCAAAAAAAAAAAAAAACACTATGGTAATTCGCCTGAGAAAAACATCTTCCTGGTGTTGGAATGAGATCTACAATTATGGATCCCTTTGCTTAGCAGTCCATTGCGTCAAATGAAACTCTACTACAAGGATGCCATTGCTCATGTATTTTTATGTACTGGATTGATTATATATCATACATATTAATGTATATTTGAAAGTACCTGTCTTCCGGTATCAGACAAATCTATATAAAATATACTATCTGTGTCTATGGAACCTTGTCCACACAAGACGAACATGGATTTTAATATCATTCTCCGCATTTCAGAGTTTTAGTCGCGTAGTATGACTTCTTTGTTGCCCTGATTGGGCTGGGTGGTTGTTAGGAAACTTTGATTATCCTTGTTCTGAAGAATATACCGATCAGTAGAAATACAGGATTCTTACAAAAGCCATCCTGTAAATGAGAAGCGTGACTGCGTAGTGCCAAGTTCACAAGGAATTTTAAGCATTTTTAAAATTTAATTTTCCTTAATGCTAGTAATTTTCCGTTCCTGTTGTACTTTTTAGGTTGGAGATCGGATTGTCAGTATTAATGGGAAACCTCTGGATGGGCTGTCTCACGCTGATGCTGTTAATCTACTAAAGAATGCTTATGGGAGCATTATCCTGCAGGTACGGTGATAAGTTGAACATGCAGCTGCATGAGGGTAGATAAGTGGTGTTCAAAAAAGACTACGCATCACTGGCACAAGGCATCACAGCGCCGTGGGACATTGGCCCATGTGAATTATGCAGGATGAAAGCAAGAAATTATTATTTTCATTCAGAAATTCTTTAGTGCCCACCCATACAGACTGCGAGCATGATTATATAAAAGCATAACAAGGGGAACAAAATGACTTGTTGCTACACATGATAAATCAATAAAGCTTTTAGCTTCCAATGCTCTTTTTTCAAAGAAAACAACAACGTGAAGTTAGCTAGAAATATGAAATCAGCCCTTCCTTGTGCTGCTAGACTGTGCCCGAGCTGTCCAAAGTGTTAATTTCTATGTTCATCAGAGAGAGAGAAAAAGTAATGCTAATACTGTGCTTGGGATAAATCTGTTACCTCACAATAAACGTGCTAATGCACAAAACTGGCTATCAACCAAACTGCAGTACTTGCAGATGTGGTGCATGGTGGTACCACAATTGATAAAGCTTGGAAATTTGAAGGATAGAATTTGCTGTAGAATAATGTGCGGTCTGTTTTAAGTTTAGAGGATGCACATTTTGTGTTTTATCTGGTACCCCAAAAACAAAGTGCAATGTAAAATTCTACAGAGAAATGTTTGAGATGAGTTTGTGACAAAAACAGTTGCATCAAAAGGAACATGCCTAGTGTGGCAAATAATTATAATAATAATTTTATCATCTGATGATTGATTATTGTTAAGTAATAATAATAAATTATTAGTAATATTATGCCAGCAATGTATCTGGCACTGTCCAATCATTAATTTGAGACAGATCCCTGCCCCAGGGGGTTTACAATCTAGGAAAACCCAGGGAGAGGGGAACATAGGGAGAGACCAGGGTACTTTCATGAAGTTGAGACGTCACAGGTGCATGTGCTTAGCTTAGTTATAGGGAACTGAGAGACCCTGAAAGGAAGGGCAGTAGAGGAAGCCTCCATGACCAATCTAGGAGGATGATGAGCCAGGAAAAGCCTGATGGAAGAGGTGGGTTTTCAGGAGGGATTTGAAGGTTGGTATATGGCACAAGGAGGAGAGGAATCATGAGCAGGTGAGGATAGTAGCAGGGGAGGAGCAAAGCACTGGGTGGGAATGTGGTAGGAAACCAGTGTGGAGACAGAGGGGAGCAAAACCATGAAGAGCTTTGTAGGTAAAGATGAGGTGCTAGTGCTGAATGCATTCAGGTAGTGGGAGCCAGTGGTGGGAAGAGAGGAGGAACTGGAAATCCATGGTAATATCCGCACAGCTAAACTGAAGGCAGTGTATCCGTGCCACTGGTTGAAGATCAGAACCAATTTCAAAAATGCTATTGAAGTAGAAGTCTATCTTTTTTTTGTAATTATCCTTCCCATTGCAACAACTGTAAACTTGAGGGAATATGGTGCTTCTCTTTGGAGCCCCATTTTCCCACTTTTGTGCTCACTGCCGATTTATTTTTTTATGCAGTGAAAGAACCACCTAATCTTTTGGCAAAGAGATGGGGGAAATGCAATCCAAAGAGAGGTTCAGAACTGGAATCTTTAACTTCTAAAAGAACCCCCTAAAATATATTAGCAGAATTATGCCATTCGCAGTGTTAGAGCTGAACAGATATTTACTATTCTGATTTTGCACCACAAAACTAATGCAACTGCAAACCCACCAGGAAGACATTAAATGATCTTATATTAACTTCCTCTCTTTGTGAATTGATAACACTGTAAATATTGATCCAGTTACTCAGTCGCATAAATCAGCAAGGCTCTTTTGAAATCAATGATGAAATACGGACTTAGGATTTTTTAAATTTCTTATTTGTCATACTGTTGCTGGCTGTCAGTGGTGCCATTCTCCTATCTGTGCTGTTCCCTAAATAGAAAAAGGAGAGGAATATTTTAGGATGATCACAGGAAACCAAATGTTGCTGGTGTACAAGATGTCATACCAAAATATTCCCTTGTTATGTGTTCTGTTAAATTGACACTTCCAAGGAAGCATATTGCTGAATGTTCACATTGAAAGAGAAACATTTTTGCAATATGGCATTGTTTAAAAAAAATGGACTTAGCATATCAAAGCTGGATTTTCTTTGCATTTGAAATTATTACTCAGCTGAGAATTTCCTTAGTTTCTCTTTCAGATTTTGGATTCTTGTTCTCCCTAGTAAAACTGGGTATTGGGGACATAAGGAATTTTTGCAATTTGATGTATTTGGACAGGTGGATAAATATTCAAGTGTATCAGAAGACTTGGTAGGTGTGATGGACAGGAAGTGATTACATTACATTCTATGTATGCCTGCACTTCTCAATTGCTGGATGACACACTTTTTTTTATTATTAAAACAATATAAGTCGAACAGTTCTATCAGCGTGATAATCATGATTGACATATCATTAAGTAATTCTATTTATTATCAAGTTAGACCACCTCACGGCAAACTGCTCTGAAAGGTCAGATAATTGGGTTCACTGGTGTGGAAAGGCTTATTATCGGTGTGTCCTGGGAAGGATGTTAAAGGAGTTTGCAAATGCTGTTTGCAAATGGGAGATTAGGGTCTCAGGGGAACAGTCATCCCTTCCGGCTGTTTTGATGCTTCTATTTAATTTAATCAGCTGTCTGCAGGTGTAGTAATGAGATAAGAAGAAGCTTTTTTGCAAGGTTGTTGAACTTTGGTATTGCCAGCTACAGATTTGTGAATATAGACTTATTTTGCCACCAGGTTTACCTTAACCAGGAAATATGGGAGGGGGGTGGGATTGCAACTTTTCCCCCCACTGAAATATTGGAGTAACATTTGCTTCTAACAAATCCTGCCCTCTCAGTATTGTACGTTATTGCTGTTGGATAAAAATTTAAATGGGACGTAGTCACCTAAAATTATACCCATCACCCTTGCCCCACCTAAACAGTTTGAGTTCGAAACCTAGAACATGATAAGCCATTTAAAAACTGTACTGTTCCAGTCTTCGATAGACGACACCTAGTTTTAATCTGTTGCCAGTTAGTTTCATGGAGTGTCCCCTAGTTCTAAATTAACTCATTCCACACCGCTCATGATTTTATAAACTTATGTGATATTCCCTTTCATTCATCTCTTCTCCAAGCTGAAGAGCCCTAACCATAACCAGTCTAGCCTCTCCTCATATGGAAACCAATCCATACCCTTTATCCTTTTTTTTTTTTTTTTGCCTTTTCTGTACCTTTCCTAGTGCTACTATATCTTTTTGCAGATAAGGCAACCAGAACTGCACAAGATACAGTTTAGAACCCAGTTCTAATTTAGAGCCCAGCATTGTGTACATATAGTTTGGATTATTTTTCATTATGTGCCTCACTTTGCACTTGTCAACATTAAATTTCATCTGCTATTTAGATGCCCAGTTACCCAGTCTTGCAAGAACCTCCTGCAATTCTTCACAGACCACTCGGATTTTAACTGTTTTGGATAACTTTGTGTCCTCTGCAAATTTGATCATCTCATTTTTTACTCCCTTTTCTAGATAATTGATGAATATATTAAACAACACCAGTTACAGATCCCTGGGGCACTCCGCTATTTACTTCTCTGCACTGTGAAAACTAACCATTTAGTTCTACCCTTTGTTTCCTATCCTTTAGCTAGTTACCAATCCACAATAAAACACTTCCTCCTATCCTATGACTATTTAATTTCCTCAAGAGTCTCTTATAATGGATCTTATCAAATGCTTTGTGAAAATCCAGACACGCTTCGTCAATCTACATGCTTATTTACATACACCCTCAAAAAATTCCAATAGATTAGTGAAGCATGACTTCCCTTTGCTAAATCCATGTTGACTCTTCTCCATTATGTCATGTTTATCAATATGTCCAGTCATTCTGTCCTTAACAGACTTTTCCCCCAGTTTATCCTGCACCAACGTCAGGCTGGCCAATCTGTAGTTCCCACGATCGCCTCTAGAGCCCTTTTAAAATATTGGTGTTACATTTGCTACCCTCCAATCCTCAGGTACAGTAACAGATTTTAGAGACAGGTTACAAATTACCAATAGTAGGTCTGCAATTTCATACTTGAGTTCCTTCAGAACTCTGGGGTGAATACCATCTAGCCCTAGTTTCCTTGCAAGCCTGCTTAATAACAGTGTAGATCTTTCATCCGCAGGAATAGAAGAACAAAGTCTCTTCATTTTAAAGCATTTTAAAGTGACTATGGTAACCACTGAAAGGGAGAAGGATGTTTGGGAGTTCCACATTGTTTTCTTATGTGCCCATGGAGAGGACAGAGCTTGCTACAGAAATGCAGAAAGTAGCCAGGAAACGATGCGGAAAATCCTTATAGGAGACAAATCAGATAACATTTTTGAAAAATTAAACATGAGTGGAGGTGAAGCCCTCCTAGCGTCTGAGAAATTAAATCACTATTGATTTTTAGCTTCACATTACATTTCACTTACCTTAGTTCTGGCTTCATCTGAAAATTTTATTTGAACTTGTTCTCTGCTCTGCACAGTTTCAAATGGAAGCTGGAAAACTGCAGTGTATTTATTGCTGGGTGAAAATGCTGATTTAGAATAAATTCACCCATGATTTTATTGACTTTGAAACTGTTGACTTTGATGAAGAAACCAAGCAAGCAGAAGTGAATGTTCTAACAGCGTTTATTAAGAACAAAGAAGAGAAAGAAGCAATAAAAAAGTTGGAAATGCTGCAGGTCCAGACCTAGGGTATTTTCAGACGTGACGGGGCCAATTGGCCCCGGTACGGAAACAACCCTTTGATTCCCTGCCGGGGCCACCGCATCACGGACTAACAGATGCGGTGGCAGATCCCAGCGGGAAATCCGGGGAGGGTCGGGGCTGCGCGGCACAACATACGGCCGCACAGCCCCGCCCCCCACGCTGCCCCGGCCACCCATCCTCCAGGCTGTCTCTTATACACATCTAGATGTGTATAAGAGACAGTTACTGTCCCCTTCATCACAGGAGGGAATCTCATTCACCACGTGATCAGGGATGGTCCGGCCAGGACCTCCGATCGCGTGGTAAATCTGATTCCACCCTGTGATTCACGGGGGTGAACATCTGGCGTAACACTGACCAGACGTGCCGAGATCACGCTCCCCATATGGGAATTGACCGTGGTTGAGCGTGATCTCGTAACGTCTGAAAATACCCCTAGTCACTAGGGAAATGTTGACGGCTCGTGATGATGAAACCATCAATAAAACCACTGAACTCTGTAGTAAAGTATGGGGCAAGAAAGAGCCTCCAGAACTGAGGGGAAATACCATTGAAATTAAAATACCAAGGGGAAAAAGGATTTAAGCTATTGCAATAGTTGGTGAGATGTTACCACTCCTTTCCATGACAAGCAAAGTGTTCTGCAGCAACCATTCTTACTATATAAATGCTCATAATAATAATAATAACATCATGGTAACTCCAAGATGTGTGTCTGGGAGAGGCCTGGAAAGGTTTTCCATGATATCTGAAAGCAACCTTAAGCAGAGCAAACTTGATGCACATTAAAAATCATTCAGAAAGGGATAGAGAATAAAAATGAAAATATTGTAATGCCTCTATATAAATCTATGGTACAACCATCAACCACACATTTATTGTGTGCATTTCTGGTCACCCCATCTCAAAAAAGACATAGAACTAGAAAAGGTACAGAGAAGGACAACAAAAATAATCAAGGGTATATAATGGCTCCCATATGAAGAGAGGCTTGATATATTGAGGCTCTTCAGCTTGGAGGAAAGACAACTGAGAGGGGATATGACAGAAATGTATAAAATCATGAGTGGAGTGGAATGCGTAAATAGGGTGCAGTTATTTACCCTCTCTAACAGCACTAGAACAAGGGGGAACTCCACGAAATTAATTGGCAGCAGATTTAAAACAAATAAGAGAGAGTATTTTTTCATTCAGCGCACAGTTAACTTGTGGAATTTGCTACCGGAGGAAGTGGTCAAGGGCAGTAGTGTAGCTAGTTTAAAAAAGGTATTAGATAAGTTCTTGGAGGATATGTCTATTAATGGTTATTAGCAAAGTAGGTTTTGGGGAGGTAACCTTTTACTGTTGGGGACTGGAACAACAGGGAGTGGATTGTCCATTGTGACCTGTTGAGTACTTTTCCCAAGAGACAGAGATTGGCCACTGTCGGAGACAGGATGTTGGTCTTGATGAACCATTGGTCTGACCCAGTACAGCACTGCTTATGTTCTTAGAAGAAGAGCAGTCTGTATTTCAATCCAGAATATCATTTATCAGTTAGATTTATTTACCCTTTATTTACTTAATAATTTATTAAATCATTTAATTTTATTTAAATTTAAATTCTTATTTACCCTAAGAATTATTATCCGAGAGTACGCTGAATAGTAAAATAGACTCAGTCTAAAATGAATGTATTTTAAGAGGGCATTTGCAGCCTCCATCGTGATTCATTACAGAACATCTTGCAGTGTTTTGATATGCCAACAAAAGAAATTATCATGAAGACATCCTATCAAGATACAGCTTGCACAGTTAAAATAAATGCAGGCTGTGTGAGCGGTTCATTATAAACACTTGTTTCAAACACAGACACATTCTGTCACCTCCCGTTTTAACCTTGCCATTGACTTTTTTATGAGGAAGGGAGCGTGGATGGATAAAACTCCGAGTACTGCATGGATCAGCAACGGTACACTTGATACCTAGAATATAACAGCCTAGCACTTTTGAGTGACAGCTCGATCAATACGTAAGCAAAACCTGAAAGACTGTCCAGCACAGCAAAACACAACTCATGCCACAAGCTCCCAAGCTAAATGAAGCCTGGTGTGCTTCGAAGTATGCACCACTCATTTTAAGTGACTGGGATTACTTGGCAACAAAAGGGACCAGACCGCATTTTTGGACACACCTATTTTAATGAAATATTGGGTCCCTGCTTACCTTGTTGTTTTCATCTATTCTAATTAATTTGGTTGAAATCAGCCTGCAGAATCAAAAGTTAAGACAAGGGTGTACTAAGCTAGGAGTGGGCAAACTGGCTTGGAGACCGTTTGTGTCTCTCTGCTGATCTGCCTTAATGGTCGTGTGCCTGCCTTCAATGCGTCCAAATCTCAGGAGCTGAGTTGCAGCTGATCCTCCGAATCTCAGCAGACAGGAGCGCGCACATACATATGTGTCTTGTGGCTCTTGTCTTTATGAAATAGACTTTGGCACGTGACTCTTAGGCAGCTTGCACACATTCTGATTTTCGAGTGAGAGTCTATCTTGTGCGAAATTAGAACAACGTAAGATTTCTGCTGGGCCGCAAGCCTACGTTATTCTCTTGCATCTCCCCCACCCACCCCTCCCCGCTGCAAAGTCATGTGACCTTGAGGGATCAGTTATTTAATTTAATGGATCCATGCACACATTACTTAAATTTCCTGGGAAATTTGCCCACGACAGTCTGGGACGCAGGTGAGGAGAGATCTGAGGAGAGAGAGTGGAGCGGAGCCAGAGTTGCAGCAGCGGAGGAAACGGACATGAAATTGACACATGGCTGCCCAGCCAAGAAGCAGCGGGGCTGCACTGAGTGATGCAGCCCTGATGGGGAGCAGCCAGGGCAAGGCAGAGAAAGGCCAGAAGGGGACCCAGGGGGATGGAAGAGAAAGGGAGAGTGGGCTGATCTTGGGGCTGGGAGGCACCCTATTACAGCAACGTTACGTTTCCCCCCACAGTCTCCCCAAGTATCCCTGTGGTTGCAGGAGGAATAACCAGGCATCACAAATAATGCATGCCTCTACATGTTCTGATTTTAGCATGAGTTCAATTAATGTTAAATTCACTGCGTGCACACGTTCCAATTTAACGTTATACAGAACTCACGTTACTGTCAGAGCTAGATTTCCCTACCCTGACATCTGTGATGAAAATCACGGACATTTTCATGCTGAATGAGAAAAGTCTCATGCACACGTTACTAAAATCTCACGTAAGATAGAAAATAACATGAAACTGTGTAATGAACTTTACCCAATCCTATATTAAGCCTTCTTTCTAGAGGAAGCGAGGCTAAAAAGTCCTGAATAATAATAATCAGTTGTTAGCTGAATATATTAGGAATCAGCAGGTCACTACACTGGCTCCCCATCCACTTCTGCATACAGTTAAAGCTTCTCCTACTCACCTACCAGTGTCTTTGCTCTGCAGCTCCTCACTACCTCTCCCAGCTAGCTTTCACCAGTCAGGACAAGCATGGATCTCATTCACAACTGGTTGCCCACACCACTCCAAGTACTCCTTCCGCTTTGGTGGGCGAGACCAATTGAAGCCGCTCCAAACGAAACCAGACAAGACTGAGCCTCCCAACCCCAGGTTCTGGCTCTGCACCCAAACTACAAGTTCCCCAGCTGTGCCAAATACGAGCAACTTTATCTGCAAAGTTGGTGGCAAAGTCGTCCCAGCAGGCCGTAATGACTCCATTTCCAGATGGAGATAGCTAGGATTTAGTAGGCTCTTCACCACTCAGAAGAGCTCTGCTGGACTGCACTTAGCACATGCTAGGGCAGCAACGAAGAATGCTTTCTTCACAGCTGAGGCATAGTCCTTCAAAAACAATCTATGTCACAGTGGGTCGGTTTTAGCGCAAGTCGAGAGCCGCCTGCGCTCTAACTCCCTACCCTCCCACTTTAGTGGCCTCAAGTCCTCTGTAGACCAGAAAAACCTGCCCCTCCATAGTAGGGGTAGCAGATGCCTGGGTGCCACTGTGTCAATAGCATAACATACCACAAGTAAACCAGGCCATCGACAAGGAGGCTGTAAAGGTCAGCGGGTAAATCCCCCAGAGTTCTGGAATCCTGTTGGATCCATTTGTCTCTGGGGGAAGACCATCCATATCTTCCGTTATATTTTTTCAAATATAAAACAATTGGATTTGGATGTGCATGCAAAAAGCACCCAGTCCAAAAATAACTTAATTGAACACTATCCGGAGAGGGAAATCTTGGGGCTTAACACAGCAGACATGTGATTTTGGTTGGGGGGGAGGTGCGGCCAGGATGCACAGGAATGATGGTGCAGGTTTGGTTTTTGCTCTATGTAGTTTTTGTCCAGTGTGGAGAGGATAAAATATTATATAAGCGTGCCTTCATGAACTGTGCTTTGTCCAAAACCATAAAGGTCCATTTGGTTTGGAAAGGGAGATACTGAGTATTGATGAGTGGAGCATGTACGTCAGTATTTGTCTGATTATTGATTTAAGGGAGTCCATAATTTTAAAAATCTGTCCCCCAATCTCTCTTGGGCCATGTGGTCTTTTCTGCCTCCGCAGCATGGAAAGGAAAAAAACGACTGCTCTCTCGCTGTGCCACAAAGAGGCCGTGCAGATCTGAAAGGCAGCTACATTGCATGTAGTCCTGGAGTAAGAGGCCCAGTCCGGACCTCTTCCACAGATATTGCAAGACCTGGTTGTTCCACCGGGCCTTTGGGGGGCGGGGGGGCGGGTTATTTGCTAGCTGCTATTGAATTGAATTTTACGTGTCCATTTTATATATTCTAGTTAGATGGTTGTATTGTTATGTTTTTCAATGTTTAAATGTTTTTTTCACTGCGTGATCAAAGTCATTGCAGACAAAAATACAGAATATAAAATATAAATATAATCAACAGGTAATATAAATAATAAACCAATAAAATGCTTCCTTCGTACTATAATCAATATATATTCAACAGTTTTACCTAATCTTTACCTTTAAATCAGAAAAGTAAAAAAACTCTAATCACCTGTCTTATTTAGGTCTATTACATACATAAGGGTCCTGAGTGGACTTCAAAGAAGGGGATCAGAAATATAAAGTAATCACCAAAATGAGGGATTGGGTACCCCCCAGATGACTCATTCCCTAAGAGTTTCTGGAGCAGCGGCGTCTAAGGGAATCCAGGGGTATAATATAGTTACCAGGGTAGAAATATGAACCTATATCCTGTCCTGCTCTTACTTCGACTGTGGGTGAAAACAGACATGACGCTAACCACCCTTGGGGGTTATTTATGCATGTTGCAGGGCTGTATTGGTGCCCTATACAGCCCTGCAACATGCATAAAAAATGACCACCCAGGCTGGTTAAAGGGTGGCTAGCGTCATGTCTGTTTTCACCCGTTGTTATGTTTTTATGTTGTGCGCTGCCCCGAGCTGCCGCAGTGCAGGAGGGTGCGGGATAAAAGTTCTTGTAATAAATAAAACAACATGCGTGCCGTGCACAAGGCTGCCCGTGTGCTGTGCGCGAGCGCGGTGCACAATACATAGGCCACGTGCAACTTGCACACTTCGGAGTATGAGGCTATCGGATAAAATGGCCCAAATTAAAACTCCTCTCTTAATTTCAAACAACGTTGTCAACAGCTGGACACAAGCATGGCTGCCCCCTTAAATCCTCTTCTTGAATCTCTGGTTTGAGTTTCACTTGGTTATAATGTATAAGGTAATTCAAGTCAACTTGATGGCTGAGTGTGCATAGGATTTCTTAATATATCCAATTTGCTGTTCAAGGTGCCGCTTTCTGGCCTGTCTCCTCGCTAACACTTTCTTTCTGCTAGGTTGTAGCGGACACCAATATCAGTGCCATAGCTACCCAGCTGGAGAGCATAACGGCCGGCTGTACCCTTAACTCGCCTACTGACCATCCTCCCGACCATCCTCCCGAAGAGCCAGAGTAAGTATCCGCCAGTTGGAGATAGCAGCCATGCTCCACAAACCACTTGCTCCGAAGCAAGCAGTTTGTGGTTTGCACCTGGAGTGTGCTAGGTGCTGTCGGCGCACTTCTTGCTTTATTGAGAACTTGAAGTGAGGTGAGCCAGCGTGGTGTAGTGGTTAAGGTGCTGGTCTTGGACCTGGGAAGGCAGAGTTCAAATCCTGTCCTAGCCATGAACTCACTGGGTGGCCTTGGGCAAGTCTCAACCTCTCAGCCTCAGTTCCCCATCTGTAAAATGGGAATGTGTTTCTTGTTTGTCTATCCCTCGTCCCCTCACCCTCGGCCATCTTAGATTGCAAGCCCACTGGGCAGGGACCTGTCTGAAAATCTGTGAATGTGTGCCTAGTCGCACTATAGAAATGATAAGTAGTAGTATTTCTTTTCCCCTAATGAAAGTATAGGATTATGGGCTTGTTCTCCTCACCTACCACTTATTTCTCAGCTAATTTTAAAGTGCTCGCACACATTTTCTCCTGGCAGGTAATGGAATTCCTCCTGAACTGCTACAAACGTGCAAGCATGAATCTTCCGAAAACCTGGGTTTTGATAGATTTCCAACACTGCCATCTCCTGAGTTTTCCCGAATGACATGGTGTCATGTTGGTTCTGCTCCTGTCTCTCTGTTTCCTTGCTTGAAATGAGTTTTGACAACTTCCATTCAGAATGATCTGCCCTCTGAGAAATTAGATGAGAAGTGACTTTCAGGAGACCAAGGTTCCAGAGAGAGGTTGCAAAATGTGTGCAAAAGAAATCTTCTTTCTTTGTTCGTTGAACTCCACTCTCCCAACCCCCCTCTTAGTCATGGAAAGAGTATTGCAGAGTCAGATTGGTAACATCTGATCACTGGTATCCAAATCAGAACTACACATTGAATCTGTCTGATAGAATAGAAATCGAAATGAATCATGGAAGTGACCTATAGAGTTCATCTTCCTACCATGCAAGATTTGTTTACCGACATATGTTCCCTAGTTTTGTTTAAAATAGTCCAAGCAATGGGGGGTTCCACCTCTTGTTTGGAGAGATGATTCTGCAAAAAAATCTCAACTGCTGGTTTTCCTTGATGTTCATTTTTTCTTACTAATTTTCTCAATTTGACCCTGAACATCCACTTATATTGCCTTTTACTACTCTATATATTCCTATCTTTGTCCTTTACTCCCTTCACAGTAAATCTGTTACCTTTAGTAACATTTCCTCCCTCTGTTTTTCATTTTGTTACCAACAGGACTATTGATTAATTATTTTGGAGGCTCAAATTATGTTTAGAATATTTGGGATTTTATTACTGAATTATTAATGGATTCCCCTGTTGGACAACAACTAATTTAATTCAGAGACATTGAATGAGTCAGATTTAATTGAATATTCAGATGTTTTATTCAAGGTGAGCATCAAATATAGTCCCCCAAAATATTCAACAATTGCATATACGAATATAGTGATTACAGAGATACACACCAAGAGGACATGCAATCTCACTAGCAATGATCTTTCATACAACTGTTGGAAATAATCATGTATGTTATCTGGTATTACGGAAATAATCATGTATGTTATCTGGTATTACTCTATAGATTATGCTTGGCCTTCTCTGCATTCCTTAATAAACTAAGATATATTTACCTCCTATTCAGCGAGACCAGCTCCTGTTTGGATATGGAAAGTAGACTAGGTTGATCAGGTTCGGACAAGATGGATGTAAGCAGAAGTAAAGTATAAAGAGAGAGGGAAAGAAGAGTAAAGAGTGGTCTCTGCCATTCAACCTATGGGTGATTTCAGACGTTACGGCCGGGCGCTTTCACCACGGACCGTGGGGTGGTTCGGACCACGGCCGGAGGTGAAGGGGGGAGCCAACAGACGTTCCCCCCCCTTCGACCCCGGCCGTGGGGACTGCCGAGCCACGGCCCATGGTGAAAGCGCCCGGCCGTGACGTCTAAAGGGGCACCCCCCTCCTGGAGGGGGCGAGGCCGCACGATGCAATGTGCGGCCACACGGCCCCACCCCCAGCACACCCCGAGACACGCAGCCGCAGCGGCCTATCCGGCCGCTGCCACTGCCGGGACCCCGGAACGCAGTGGAGGTAAGGTAACAGACGTTACTTTTCCTTCACCGCGTTCCGGATTCCCCCTAACCACGCTTCGTTCGCTGCCATGGTGCGGGAGAACAAAGCGTGGTTAGATTCACCGCAGGGGGTGGTTGACTGAGGTGAACATCTGGATGCACGCAAACAGACGTTCACCTCCCCCCCGCGGTTGACTGAGGTTGACTGTGGTGATTTCAGACAAACGTAACGTCTGAAATCACCCAATGACTTTTAAAACCTTCCATTCTCCTCCCATAGCCACCCAGGATATTACCTGTCCCAATGAAAAAACTTTAATCTCAACCGATAAAAAGCCAAACTCCATTGACATCTTATACGTATGTCACTGGAAAATTACTCTAACATTACTAAATTACGGTTTACTGGTTCTTACTTATTTATTTTAAGAATTTTATACCCTGCCCCTTCTGCCACACACAACCTGGGGCAACTAACAACACCAATACAAATGCAAATATAAAATATCATAAAACAAATTAAAACATCCTACAATAACAACAACAACAATGGTAAAAAAGGAACAAAACCCCACCCCAACCCTCACCAGTCTCCCTACCCACCCCCACCCCTCTCCCTCGCCAGACAACACCATTTTTGGATATCCATGTCCATTATCTCTTATTCATCCATCCTGCTGACTACTAAAGTAGATGCCAGTTAGGCCAAGTTCCCTAAAATCCTTCAAACATCTCCCTTAAGCAATCCTGCTGTCACCAGCACTTAAACTCTAATACACTTTAAACTCTAACACATTTTAAAATCCTTTTTAAACTAAAAACTCCTAGATAAAGCATACTATGTCTTATCAAACCACTATGCACTACATAAATGAATACATGATATCTGATTAATATGTTTGTAAATATGTGAATAACTATCCAGGCCTCAAGCCTGAACCTATCAACTCAGGGGCTTGGGCAACAATTTAATTTTCTGCTCTCTTTTCCATTTCCTTTTTTAATAAATTAGAGCTGAGACCACTTTCACACACCTCCCCCCTCACCCCACCCCCAACACATATTTTGGCTGCGGGAGGGAATGCGCAAGCCAGGATATGCACAGGGTTCAGCTGGTCTGAAAGCCCCCCCATTCAGCTTTGCTGGCAAACGCACGCAGAGATACAGAGCAGGAAATCCAGCTCTGTATCTCTGCGTGTGTTTGCCAACAAAGCCGCATGGGGGGCTTTCAGACCGGCTAAACCCCATGCATATCCTAGCGTGCGCATTCCCTCCCACAGCCAAAATATGCGCGGGGGGGAAGGTGGGAAAGTGCCCTTAAAGGATGTGTAAGGTTTGTGAACACTAGGTTTTCCCTTGATTGTTGAGAGCATTTTTATGTCCATGTATCCCAATACAGAGTCTGACTAATAGTGAATTCAATTTAAAAACATCTGAAAGGTAAATAAGCATATCCCTTTCAGTCTGACCTATTTGAAAGGGTTTCCTGCACACGAGTCCTTATGCTTAAATATGTCTTGTCCTTCTAAGTGGTATTCGTTGTGTTTGCAGGGCACCCCAGCCTACGATTATTGCTTTGGAGAAAGGCTCTGATGGACTGGGATTTAGTATTGTCGGGGGGTACAGAAGTCCCCATGGAGACCTGCCCATTTATGTCAAGACTATTTTTGCAAAGGTACCCCCTTTCCCTTTTTTGTGTCTCTCTCTTGAATGCATTAAATTTAGGCCTGGATAAAGCATCCCATTTTAAATTGCTTTGTCTGAATCGTATTGTCTGGTTCTGTACAGATTTGTTGTGACTGACTTTGATCCCATTCCTACTGCTGTTTAGTTTAGTGGGTGATGGAGGGGGAAAGGTTCACTGTGCAGTTTCCTTTTGAACAAATTGCTGTCACTGCGTGCATTTAAGAGCCCTTTTCGAATACAATCCTTTTTTTCTTAAAACATGTTGCAAAGCTCTTTAAGTATAATATTCCCCAGGCTAGCAATAAAGATTGCAGTTACAGACCCCGAGGACAGTCACTTCAGGCACAGTTCTGCTCTGCCCCATCCCCTCTGTTTTCATAGCCGATTAGAATGGAGCAATTGTGAGATTAACTTTGCACTGGTATAAGCAACTACACAAAGGGATAAGGCAGTACAGAATTGAGCCATATGGCTTTTGATATGTATTTTTAGTTATACTTACACAGAGTGGGGGGGAAATCCAGTTAGGAAGAATTCTTCTCCACTTCTATTTAACTTTAGCTTTTCTGGCCAAAGCTAATTTCTTGAAATGAGCTTTTTTAATAACTACATGTAAAGCTTCAACAGTGACTGGGTCTCCTACCTTGTGGTGTTCCCCTTTTTTATTCTAGAGGACTTCTGCTTTACCCTCAGAAATGGCCTTTCTAGAAGCCAAAGTCCTTTTAGACTGTTGCTGATTTTGAGTTAGTTGCTGATTTTGAGATTTCAGACTTCCCTAAAACTCTTGACCCTTTGAATCTAATGGTTTAACTTGGCCCATTGTAGCAGCAGAGACAAAGTCCATGAAGTGTAAAAACCCTTCCTTAACTTCTCCCTGTTCAGTGGTGTCTACATGTGGCCTTGGCCCCACCCTCCTCTCATCCTGTTTTATTAGGATTGTTACCAGAAGGAAGTATTAGCATAAAGAGGCACATAGTATAATCTCAATTAAATACAACAAACAGGAGAAAGGGTAGCATAAGGGTGCTAAGACAACCATTAGGTTTTCTAAACAGCGAAGTGGTTACGTCAAATAGATTGCCTGTTGATTCCCAGATACCTATAACTTTCCATACACCCTTCTCTTTTCCTCTGAACTTCTTCAAGAGGAGCCTTCTTTCCTCCTCTTCAAGTAACTGCTTGCGTAGTATCTGAAAGTTTTTGATTGACCTGGCTTCATCATGACTGCCAATGCCAACCAGATGCATTTCAGAAAAAAAAGAGCCTACTGCTGTAATAACATCATTTTTCCAAACTCCTTTTTGGACTGGGGGGATGAGTCATCTACTGATATTTGAACAAAAAAAATGAGATGAAAGCATTCAAGTTCATGTAAATATGGTTATCTCTTTGCTCTTTTATATTAGTCCAGAATCTTGGGTCATGGTTTTTCCCCAAGGTAGATTACGAGTGACCCTATGTGCTCTTACACGAAGGTCACTTTACACTATCCCGGTGACTAAAATTACATTGGTGCTGTTTTACATTCTGAGTGGTGTAAAGTCATGAGAGTCATTTATAAAAGGGGTAGTCATCATGCTCAGAAGACAGGGACCACTGCCCCTTGCGAGCTGTAGCAAGAGAGAAGCAAAACCAGACATCTGGAGCAGGGCTGTAGCAAAGATGTTCTGGGTTCAGGCTATTTATGGCCTCCCCTATGGTCACTGGGGTGGAGTCCCCTGGGGTGGGGAGGTGGAGTTTACTCATGAAGGGGCCAGAAAGTTTTAAGGGAGTGGGGCCAGCACTCCACCTCCACCCACTCTGAAACAGTTTTTCTTAGTAGGGCCCATTGCAAGTGGTCTGAGTGCCACTAGGACATTTTCAGAGTGGGGCAGGATGAGAGTGCTAGCCCTCCTTCACCCACTCTGAAAATTTCGTAGCAGTGCTCAGGTCGTTTGCAAAGGGCCCCTTCCGTGACCCGAGCTCAGTTGAACCCCTCAGCCCATGGTAGCTATGCCCCTGGCCTGGAGCTTAATGAAAGCCTTGTGGCACACTTCACTGTGCAGCTTCCCTAACAGCACACAGGCAGCACTGACATCCAGCAGGCACCCATTCAGTGTACCGTCCCGCCCTTTTCCTGCAGGTCTTGAGTGTGGCTGAGCATGCTGAGGGAATTGGACCCCCATTCCAACAAAGCATTGCTAGTCCAGATGTGTTGGAATGGGTTAAACAGAAAGTGGTCTGCCTGATAGTACAGCCTGTAAATAAACAACTCTTATTCCACAAGGGCATGAGGGGAACCGGGGAGCTCTGCCAGGGCCACACGTTTCTGCTAGAGCCACTGATTTGATGCTCTCATTTCTGTTCAGTGCTTCCTTGCCAAGGGCATCCACTTGGATCATATTCAACCCCTCTCTTCCCTGGTTCCTTCTCCCACTTTGCATCCCGGACAAACTCCTGTCTTCACCTTCAAGGCTGCCCTGAACTGTAGGAGAAGGGTGAGGTGTAAATTGAAATAAAATAGGGCTCTTTGTGGTTTTGTTCCTCCCTGTTTTACTGCCCTCGCTTTCCTCTATGTTTCTACCTGGGGACTTTGCTCCTTCCTGGAAACCATCCTCACCCACCCCAGAATCTCCTGCTTCTGAAACTATAATTCCCTCTTTTCCCCCTGCTCCCCTGTGCGTGGAAACTCCCTCCCTGAACACATTTGTTCTGCTCTCTCCCTCCCAACCTTCCAATCCCTCCTGAACACCTACTTTTCTTGTCAGGCTTTCACTAGCACCTCTCCTCCATGCACGTCTACCTGATGTTTGCTCTACGGTCCTTTCACTCACGGTCCCCTTCTGCTCTGTAACTAAGCTAAAGGCTGCTTGCTCACATCACCTCAGGCGGGGAATCTCCCGGATGGGAATTGTACGGCAAGCGCTGCCTGGGGGGAAAAGTGTCATCAGCCAGGTTCTGGGGGGGGGGGTTCTTACAAATGAGAAGGCTCGAAATCCTGCCATCCATAAGAGAAAAAGCCGCAGGACCCAGCTGATGACGTTCCCCCCCCTCCCCCCCGCGCCCACGTGCAGAGCTCGCCGTACGATTCCCATCCGGGAGATTCCCCACCCGAGGTGACGTGGGCGAGCAGCCAAGTCATGCAGCTACAACTTCTCAACTTCGCGACTGTCTCCCAGTCTCTCCCGATGTTCCCCAATCCCTTGTCTCCCCTAGATTGTAAGCCACTTGGGACAGGGACATGTCTCTAATTAGTGACTGTTCAGTACCAGGTCCATGACTGGCGCTATGTAAATACTTAATAGTAATATGTTTCAGCCCCTAAAATAAAAATGAAATGGGATGGGGATATGGAGTCAGGACAGGCTCTCTTGGCCCATTTCTCAAAGGCAATTTTATCCTGCCCTTGAGATGGGCACTTCTGTCCCCACCCCAGCTTCTGGAAACTCCCCACTGTTTGCAGTGGTAGTCCCGGTGCCAGGGCTTCAGGAGGTACTGATGAGTGGAGTGAATGTCACAGTGCAATAATGTATCTCCCCCCCCCCCTTTTTTTTTTTTTTTTAAATTAAGCCCTATAAAATTGTTTGGCCTCTGATGTGCCATTTGTGTTGTTTTCAGGGAGCAGCTGCGGATGATGGCAGATTGAAGCGTGGTGATCAGATTTTAGCTGTGAATGGAGAAGCTTTGGAAGGTGTGACTCATGAACAAGCTGTAGCTATTCTGAAACGCCAGAAAGGGACTGTAACATTATCAGTGTTGTCATGAACCTCCTGGCATATTTGGGGATTGAACACGATTCCTTTAGAACATCCGTAGAGCTGGTATAATAATGTACGGTCCTGAGTGAGATGAAAGAGAGACTTCAACTCCGATAGTGCACACTGATCCCATTGCCTGTACGGTTAGCATAGATTCCTCGTTTCACCTGGTCTTATAAAGGAATCTTAGTAGTAACTATCCTACAACTTATCTAACATTTTGTGGTTACATTTGTTCTTAACAAAGGTAACTTTGGAGACGCGAATGAGCTGTACCTCTTTCTTTAATTAAACACCAGAGTTTATCTCCACCAGTAGGAAATTCCTATTATAATTGCTGGAGCTGGAATTAACACATGCACAGGAGAGAATTTAGATAATCATCTGATCACATCTGATGAGCAGAAATAAATGCTAAGTGACTTGTCATGTCACTCATGATTTACTTATGCTAATTGTCCTTTCAAGTATGCCAGAAAACATTAGCAATGTAATTAAATTACCACTGTTCCAAATGATGAAATATCAAATTATCCTATGGGAAATTATTTGTGCTCTACACAGTAAGTCCTGATAGTCAAATGCTAACTTCTCATATTTATCTCTCTGGGAAGGTCCATGTAAGTGAGTCAGTGATAATTACTATGATGTGTCAATTTGCAGCCTTTAACATTTAAAAAAAAACAAAACACAAAAAACTAATTTTTCAGGTTTTGTTTTTTTTAACTAAATCTCCCTGACAGATTTACAAGATCTGTATGTAAGATGAACAGCATGTCTTGTTTTGTTCTGATTAAATGTTTATAGAAGAAGAAATGTTCTGAACTAGGGCCAGGATTTTTAAGCACTGTGCATCTGAGTTCTGCTGAGCCTGCAGCATTGGTCTCCATAGTTTCAAAGAAGGGCTAAGCATGCTTCAGCAATCCAGTTCTATAGTTCAGTTGGTGCAAGAGCAAATGTATCATCATCTTCCTTTTACCATCATTCTCATTAGCGTGAAGGATGAAATGAAGGTTGTCCAAACCGCGATCTTATTTTGCCAAGTTTCCAGAAGTGTCTGCCATGTTAATTTAAGCTGGAGGACTATCAGGGCAATTATTCTTCCAGCCACCTTGCCTTGCACATCGCAACAGTCAAGATTTGTTCAATGCTATTAAGCTGTTCAGCTGGTGAACTTAGCAAATTGGGCAAGTGGCAATGAGAGTCTATATCCAGTTTAATATTTCTAATTCCATGGAGACGTAAGAAGGCCACCTCAGGGTCTAGAGCTAGGCGATACTATTTCTATGGAGAGGAAAAGTGAGAAGATTATTGGTGCTGGCACTAACAAGCTTCTTATCAATAAATGGAGGTGGGCTTCCTGTCAGAAACCTGTAATTCCCTTATAACATTTGTGTAATTGATGTGTTTTTTGTTAGAACACAATATTCTTCTTCTGGTTGCATAAATGCATGCGACTAAAGCTGAGAAAGTGGGTAAACAAGCAAAATGTGAGTGGGTCTCATTTAAGAATGTCCCTGTCCTCATTTCTTCTTAAAGCTGTTGTTCGCTCTAGATAATCACAAAGTGCATTAACCCATTGGAATATATCGTGGGTATCCCACGAATAGTGCCTGAAAGAGATTTCTTGTTTTGAAGTCTGGAAATGAAATCCTTTTTAGCTTTGTGGAGTTACATCTGTGCTGGTTGAGGAGTTCATATGAAATATTAGTTGAATCTTGTTTTATTAAATGTGCGGGGAAAGTATCCAGAGGAACCAAATTGGAGAACTCTTAACTTTTAACTGTCTTTGGTTTGCCAGAGTATCCAATTGGTTAAAAGTTTAAAAGCTCCAATATGAACTTTGAAAATGCACCTTGGTAAAATAGCATTTAAAAGTTGTGATCAAAGTCTGATAATCATTCTGTTTTGATTCTGAACGTTGCAATTCTTGCTTTATGAAATTTGGTATGAGCAGTTGGCCTCCTCTATATACACTGTTGAGGTCAAGAAGATATTGTTTACGGTCTGAGATACTTTGCACTTTCCCTTGCTCAGACTGGAGATCACATTATTGCTTCTTGTAACTTGCACTTTCTTTGTGTCAAATGTGGTACAGCCAAGCACCGCATCGCAGCCTGCCAATAAGCCAGTCACCACGCAGAAAGCAAGCGCTGTATGTAGAGGACCAATTCTTTGTTAGGCCTGCATTGTACTTGTCTGAGTCTTGGTGTTCTTGTTTGTTTGAAACTATTATCTATTTCTGTGCAAGAGGGGGGGGGGAAAGCAATGAAATATACTATGTTTATGTATAGCAGTAAAATAAGATGTTTTATGACTTCCAAAGATTCTAAATAAAGTTCAGTTACATAAGTAGTTGTGCAGTATTTTTGTACTTCTTCACTCCACATTGAACTCTGCCCTACAGAGGGTCTGCTGTTTTACTAGTGCTCAAAGTAAGGTTCATTGCTGTCTGTCCTGCAGGAAGTGAGCTGCAGCTGTGGAGCAGGTCAGGGATGGAGTCAGCAGCTGAGTATCCTTGGCTCACCACCAATCGCATTGCTTTTTACACAGAATTAAGGGATGGCGCTATATTTTTACACACTATAAAGCACTGTCTTTTTTATACACACACACTTTTCCAAGGTGAAACAATTTTTCTTAAACAAGGAACCATCCACAGAAGCCACCTTGGAGAGGTCAGGGATCCCAAAGGACACTAGAAGTTACAAGAGAGCACTATGGTGGAAGGGTTAATGACGGAATTGCTACAGACATTTTTGCTGGAGCTTACAGATGTTCAATGTTATCGACCCTCGAGGCACCAGTCTTGGGGCAAGACTAGCAAGCTGTGTGCTAAATTGGATGGGAACACTTTTTTACACAAAATGAACTGAAGGGTTTTCCCCACAGATGTACCTCAAGCTTCTTACACAAGTCAAGGATTTGTACAGAGTTGCCAGAGTTTAATCCAATTTTCTAAGGGGTGGATGTTCTCGCCCCTGCCCCCCTCCCCCCACTTTGGGTGGTGGTTGCTGTACTTCGCTATGGTTTTTCTATGGGGTTTCTTTCTTTGGACTTCTTTATGCCTTACTGGCAGTCTCCGAGCCTCCACCTGTCAGAATGTCAAAATTATGTCCATGGAACCGCACAGCCAGGATGCTACCTTAGAGCCTGCTTCCAGGCAGGAGGTGACCCAGGAATAATAAGAGGATTGTATCAAATTATACTCCTGCTTGAGGAATAGCTGCAATGCCACTAAATTCCTTGTAATTAATTAAATGGTGATTACCACCATGGAAGTGTGACATATAGAGCCTATTGAAGTAATATGATTATGCTGAGATGGAGCCGTTAATGTACCTCCGTTCGAAAAGACCAAAATGAATGAATTCAACATTCATGTGTATAAAACATTAGTTTTTACAGTTGCACTGTGTATTGGTATGTAATTCCATTATCCTAGTTCTCCCTAGTTTCACAATTCCAGATCTGTAATTTAGCTGCATTTACTCTCCATTTAAAACCGTCTCGATCATTGGTTTTCCTCTCTGCTATTAGGGACATTTTGTTCGCAGGCTGACATTAGGGGCAATCCAGTGATACTTGAATCCCTTAAGATGTAGGCAAACCAGATATTTTCCTAAACCTGTAAGTGCTCTAAGCTGGAAAGGAAGAAGGATTGCTTTCATTTTGCCCTGAATTTCATTTTGTTTTTCCTGCAGGCCGGGTGCATTAGAGAAAATGAAATCTCTGCACTTGCAATGAAGAGAGCTCAGGCCAATGATGTTGTGTGGCAGAGCTGGGGTGACTTTCATAGCCAATTGCCACAGGGAGGAGCAGGAGAGCAAGGCGATTTCAGCTATATGCTTTTATTGGGCTTTTGTTCTGTTCTTTTCTTTCCTTTCGTCTCTTAAGAAAAATGAGAACAAGCTCTTAAATGCTTCAAGGTGACCTTCTCTTGTCTTAGCTTCCTTCTGTGGCAATTTGGATAAGTGATCAGTAAGGGTGATGGAGCTACGCCGGGGTCAAAATGGTCCAACAGAAGAAGTGGGTCCCACAGTCCAAGGGTATTTGATCTTCATTTGTTCTCCATGTCCTGGGGGCATCAGTTAGAACTGCCCAGTCTTTGCTTTTCATCTCTGGTATATTAAAAGAAAAAGAGTACGTTTATTAATCACAGGGCTGCCAACTCTCACAATTCTATTGGAGTTTTTTCTAAAGCCTCCTCACTTTTCAGTGCTTTAATTAAAAACAAAACAAAAAAACCACAGTGCTTTAATTAAAAACAAAACAAAAAAACACTTTTCTGACCTTGGTGACGGCAGAGAAAATCTTTTAAAATGCAAGCCATGAGTGTACCCTAAAAACTCAAGAGGAGAGAGAGTTGAATTTTGAAACTGAAAAACAGTCAACAGGTCCTTCTCCCCCTTTCTACCCTTCTCCTTAAAATCCAGATGGCAAATTAAAAGTGTTGGCATCTGCAACATCCATAAGTTAATGCCTGCTGTATTGAGAACAGTAATTGACTATAGCCACCAGATGGCGCTGCTAAGTGTATATGTACATGGAAGGGAGATCGCGGGTTTGCCCTTGAATTCCTTTGTGTAACCACTCCTTCCTCCCTTCTCTCTCTTTGTCTCAGTCTCCATTTTGTCGTCTTACTAATTAGATACAACTATGTATCTGTGTCTGAGAAAGCTTAAGTAAAGTTCTTTTTTTAAACCTTCAGCTGTATTTGTCCTTACTGATTGCGAATCAGTTATTACTCTGCAACAAAAAGAACCCCAGCTCTTTTAAAATCTCATGGTATTTGGATGGTGGACTCACAATTTTTAAACAGAAGGAGCTGGTAATACTATACAAGGTAAGATAGTGTGGTTATATTCCTATATTTAAATTTATCCGCCACCCTTCCCTAAAGGCTCAGGGCAGGTAACAGCATAATAAAAACATAATTAGTAGTATATAAAAACACACAAAAATTCCCGACAAATCTTTACCCCCCCCTATCCAAGCCTTCTAAACACTTGGCCAAACACAAGTCGATGCCTCAGGCTCTGATTGAACCTCCAGGGAAAGCAAGTGCTGCCATAGTGGGGCAGCCGCCGAGAATCCCTCTCTGGGTGCCCCTGTTGCATGAACCTGACGGGCAGGTGGAACTCCCAAAGGGTCGCTCCCAGCTGACACGCAGGACCTGCAATGGAGCCTAGGGGAAGAGGAATGTCCTCTGGTGGATGACAGAGAGGACTGAAGGCCGTTTTTGCCCTGCCTCTTTTTGCGTTTGTGGGCCACCTTGGCAATGGGACTTTTATTGGGAGTTGGGTGCCTAGGCCCCAATTTGCCTTGGGAAATCTACCTCGTGGGCCCTTAGTGATTTTTGCAAGGCCTTGCAGCAGGCTGCAGAGAATGGGAATCAAGTTCTCCACATCCCCCATAGCCTTCGTATAAGTGAATGGTTGGCTAATGCAGTGGTCTTCAAACCTCTTGGCGTTATTTCTGCTTGTAGGGTAGTTTAGGTCCCTCCTCCCTCACCATGTACAAATACATACCCATTGCTCCTTCTCCCCCTTTCTACCCTTCTGCTGCTTCCCCTCTTCCTACATGGTGGTTGGACTCCCCTTTGCCACCCCATTGTTTTGG
Organism: Sphenodon punctatus; assembly: GCA_003113815.1. Lineage (NCBI taxonomy): Eukaryota > Metazoa > Chordata > Lepidosauria > Sphenodontia > Sphenodontidae > Sphenodon > Sphenodon punctatus. The sequence continues at coordinate 21,538,780 of QEPC01013865.1, forward strand.
AGATTTCCCCCTAGATCAGCCAGATCATGAAACTTAGGTGTTTTCCATCTCTGGGTCATCCTGAATACCTCCCATGCTCCTGTAGCAGGTTGAGCTGGCCCTGAAGACGTTTATATTGCTCAGCTTTCCTGGCCGATGCTCCCCAGCCGAAGGGCATTTTAAGCTCCGATGGGATAACTAAGTAGGGGCAGCTGGAACTGAAGTAGGTCAGCTGATCCCAGTCTGTATAATAAAACCAGACGCTGAATTGAAAGGGGGATTCACGGGGAAGCAGGAAGACGCTGCCTCCAAGTTGGGGAGACTTGTCTGTCCATTCCCTGGAGTAAGGGAAGAGATGTTAAGTGAACCAATGTCCATGGTCAGGTGCGAGTCTTGAGTGGAACTGTGCACCAAACGGGGAGAGACTGCAAAATAAAACAGCCAGCTCAAAAGGACAGCAAGTGTAGTGCTTGATTTGGGGGAAACTGAGGCACAGATCACCTGTCAGCGAGCGAGCTGAGGTGAACCTCCCCCTCTTGAGACCCACTAGGCTAGGTGCGCTGTGAAGAGGATCAGGGACTTCTCTCCTGAGCCATCCAGCGAAGCCATCCTTAGAAGCAGGATACTGAATGAGGGGGAGTGATATTCCAATCAGGTGCACTCTCAAGTAGAAATGAACTCTGCCATTTCCAATTGGCTTCCCCTGCATTAGCAGCAAGTGGCAATTGCTCCCAGAGAGCATTGGAGTCTGCAGCACAATCGCTCCAAAAACACGTTCCCCCTTTGATAGGTATGTCAGCATTTCCGACTCTATTCATGTCAAAAATACACCCTCCTCCATCCTGACCTTATCCTTTAGGGGGTTTTGTGTTGTTGTTTTCCTGCCCTGTAAATGCTTAGTGGAACTTCTCCTTCTGGTTTATATCCTATCGGCATCATTATCTGCAGCTACCCATTGAAAAGCAATTTTATTCCATGAAATCAAGTGGCAATATTGTGCCTGGATGAGACCATTTTGTCTGTCCTCGCAGTTCTAGGTTTGTGTTCCTGCCAGATAAGCAGAAAATTGCACCATAACTCTCCAGTTAGAAGCCAATAATGTTCTCTGAGATCTATTATCTTTGTTCATTTAGGGGATCAGCGAAAATTGAATAAATTATTATTTTGTGCCAAAATGGACTTCAAAATACTGTCATTTCTTAATTGGGGGATAGTTTACCAAGTGGGATTTTTCTTCCTTTGGCCAAATAAATTAACTCTTTGTTCCTGGGAATTGTGCCAATTTGCAGTGGGGCCATCCTGACTTTGTAGTTTCTCTGAACTCATTCATAACATAATGTGCCCATTTCTTGGTTCCTTCTAACCATGTGCCGCTCCTTGAAAATGAAAACTTGTTCTATGATATCGTCTTAGAGCATGACCCTCTGGCTGTTTTGTACTGTGGAAGTAAACGGCACTAGCACCTGCACTACACAGCTAGTGGATCTGTGGAACCAGCGGGAACTGAAGATTGCTTTGCTGTAGCCATAGTCAGCACAGCAAAGCAGGTGACTGAGGGGCAGGGGACACAGACCCCCTTACTTTTTAATAGGGTTCCACAGATGGGTCACTTCTTATTTCCCATCCTGGAATGCCTGACAGTCCTCACTTCGGGGTCATCCCCCTTTTTGACCAGCAGGAGGCAGAAGATCTTTTCTGGAGCATGCTCACGGGGACGATCCTCCCCTTCTCTCCAGTTTCGTTTCTTCCTCAGGACCTAGCAGGAGCAGATTCAGCAGCTTCCCACAGAGGAGCCTTTCTCTGTTCCAAGGAAACAGTTTCCCTCAGGAGAGGAACACAAATCAGCCAGCAGCAGCCAGACCATAGGGCAGGCTGCATCGGACAGCGGGTCAGAGCCCACGCAACAGCTCTCCGCCGCCCATGGACCCAGCAGAGCAGGGAGTGCACAGCACCAGCCAAGAGCCACGAAATCGGCCCACTCTCCCCCCCCCCTTCCAGTAGACGCCCCCTCCTTCCAGTAGACCGAGCTTGGATCCATGCTGCAGCCCTGGTCCCACAGCTCCTACCGCAGTTCGGCGAGATGTTTCCCGCACTCCTTCCAGGGAACAGGACAAACAGGATTGCGCCGGGCAAGTCTCATACCACCCCTGACCAAACCAAAGAGCAGACTAGGGACCAGCTCAGGGAGCAACCCCAGGAACAGCCCAGTGAAAGGGCGGAGAGGCAGAGGAACAGGCCTCCGCTGCTCCCGGGGACAATTTCCAGGGCTTTAGGCGAAGTCCTAAGGAGAATAATGTCCTCCCTGAACTACCTGTGTGAGGAAGGCAAGCGGCGCCCAAGAGCTAAGAGAAGGCGATCTCCCTCCACTTCCAAGAGCTCATATAAAAAAAGCAGCAGGAAAAACGCAGGGAAAGGCAAACAGCCAGCAAAATTCAGGCCCGCAGTGCTGCTAGACTCCCCAGAGGACCGCTCCCAATCAGAAGCGGAGGACTCCTCAAACGAGGCAGGGGAGGAAGGGACAGTCGGGAGCAGTGGCCCCTCCCGTCCCGAGAAAGCCAGGCCCAGGCCACACAAGAGACCTCCCCCCCCAATAAGAGATTCCTCGGAGGTGGAAGAAGGGGCGGGGGAGTTTGGAGAAGACTCACAAGGGGACTCCAAATCCTCCCTGGAGGAAGGACAGATTCCTAATGAACAGCCCTTCCCTGTCTTGGTCAATGGGTAGTGTGAATTCCCTATATAATACAGGGAGGAGCTCATGAAGCAAGTGATAAAAACACTGCAGCTAAAAGAGAAAATACAAAAGGAGGATTCCTCAGATTCGGAGGAGGAAGCTCCCAGAGCCCATATCTCCCAGGTTCACGGAAAGGATAAAGGAGTGCCCCTGGACAGGGCATTTGAAAAACTAATAATCTCAGAATGGAAGCAACCTGGGAGGGCCTATATAATGATGGAAGTGCAATAGGTGCTCTCTGCGTTCTCTGGACGTAAGGAGGGGCTATTCCACTCACACAAAGGGCATGCAGCAGCGGCTTCCCTGTCACGGCAGATGGTTTTCCCCATGGAGGGAGACTGCTTCCCCAAAGATGCCACAGACAAGGGAATTGAATCTGCCCTGAGAACGGAATTTGAAGTGTCAGCCATGGTGCTACGCATGGCCACTGTCCCCTCGTATGTATCCTGAACCCTCATCAGCTGGTTCCAGGACATACAGGACTCCGGTATTTGTGAAAAGAGGTCAAAGAGAAGACATCCCAGATTCTGTTAGCCATAGCCTTCATGGCAGACTCCCCAACGGGGCCTCCACAGCTGTGGCTGCTAGAGTAACTGCTATAAGACGTCTGTGGCTCAGATCCTAGCACGGGGATTCACTTGCCAAAAATCTATTGATCTCCGGCCCCTACTAAGGAACAAAGTTGTTTGGCACATGCCTAGATAAGGTCCTGACAAGATGCCAACAAGAAGGCTAAAAGACAGACCCTACTGCAATTTGGGGCAAAAAAGAAGAGTTTTCGTCCCCCACCACCACCGTTACACAGGGAACTCCGCCACTTTTAGAAAGGGATATACTCAAACACAGTTCTCTAGGGGAGGAGAGATTCAAGCCCAAATGGCAAGGGAAGAAAAAATTCCCTGACCCTAGCCGTCCCAGAAACCAGAACAGCTCCATCCAATCTAAACAGGACTGACTATTTAACAAACTCAGGCACAGGGGGCAGGCTCCAAGACTACTTTCAGCTGTGGGCACATTCAACCTCAGACACCTGGGTACTGGAAGTAACATCACAAGGGTACCCAATAGAACTGCTACGTCAGCCTCCAAGCTTCTTTCTCTCATCCCCTGTTTCTTCCAAGCAGGTCAAACACCAAGCCGTGGTGGCAGAAATCAACAGACTCCATTCCATAGGAGCGATAGAACCAGTGCCGTTAGACAATCAGGGACAAGGTCTGTACTCAGTCCTTTTTCCCCATGCCAAAAAAGCTGGGCGAGCAGAGGGCAGTACTAGATCTGAAAAGTCTGAACGGGAGAGTGAGGACCTGTCAGGGGAGTAGAGGGGAGGGAACCTATAACCGGAGGGCAACCGTAGAAAAGGCCCCAGGTACCCAGGTAGGGAAAACACCAGGAAGGGGAAACCTCTCAGCCGGTCTCTTGGGTGTTTTGAGACTGCTCTCATTCTTACCAGCCGTGGAACCCGGCCTCAGAGTGCGCGGCTCATCATTGAGGTTACAGAAGCCAGGCACGGAGGGAACACAAGCTAAGGGGGAATGAGACAAGGCACAGCTAAGGGGGAACGTACAGCTAGGGGGCGAGCAAGACCAGACGGGGCTAAGGGTTAGGGGGAACAAAGCATGGCTACAGGAGAACAGAGCGATGGGGAGAGCAAGACCAGGCAGGGCTATGGGGAACACCAGGCTAACCGGACACTAGCACATACAACAGGAAAGACAGGACTCGACAATACCAGGGCAATTACTACAGGTTACACACAGGGGAAGACAAGGACTATAATCATAATACAAACAACAAGGAGGGAAAGAGGTGCAGGGTCCTATGCTCACACATGCACACAGGTAACCAACAAGCACCCAGGGAGAGACCCAACAGACACGGGGAGTGGGGGGGAGGAGTAGAGTCCACAAGACATTTCACACACACTTGCACACAAGGGGTAAGAGCAGTTGCTCCCACAGCTTCCTGTAGCCACAGTATGGTTTAAATGCTACCTTGTGGCCAATCAGGAAGCTGGGAGACAAGGCTAGGGAGACAGGGCACAGCTAGGGCGTGGCAACACAGGGGGAAAGGGCGTGGCAACACAGGGGGTGGAGACACGAAAGAAGACACAGGAAAGAGGACTTGGTCGTTAACACAGCCTGAGGTGGCACCATCCTTAAGGCAGTGCTTTCCAGCCCTCCAGGGCTGGGTGTTCAAGACCCAGCCCCGACAGGACCAGGAAGTTTCACATGGAAACCCTGAAATCCATTTGCCAGGCCATATCCCAGGGAGGCTGGCTGACGTCCCTGGACTTGAAAGAGACGTACCTGCATGTACCTATCAGGCAGGCACACAGGAAGTGGCTACGGTTTGCTTACGCCCAACAACACTGGCAATACCGAGCACTCCCTTTCGGCCTAGCATCATCCCCCCGCACATTTACAAAAATTCCAATATCCTTAATAGTGAACTTAAGACTAGAGGGCATCCATGTCCACCCCTACTTGGACGATCTACTCCTCAGGTCTCCATCCAAACAAAAAGCAGAAAGGAACTTACAGAGAACAGTGGAGTATCTGGAACAATACGGGTTCATGATAAACCACAAAAAGAGCCAGTTGACCCCTGTGCAGCAACTAGAACAGTTGGGGTTCATCCTAGATACCCTCTCAAATGCTGTTTATATTCCTCCCAACAGGCAGGAGAAGTTTTGGTCCAGGGTATGGACAATCTGGGCAAGCAGTCAACTGAGACTAAAGACCCTGGCCAGCCTCCTGGGTTTACTAGACAGGTGGCTGCCATTGATTCGGTTTTCTTGGCAGCTAAGGGACTTAAGATTTTGGGTCATCCTCATATCAGGAGGTTTTTGTCCGCTGCTAAAGTATTGTCCCCTCCTGTGGTGCATAGATATCCAACCTGGAATCGAAATCTGGTGTTAGGGGCTCTCTAACACTCCCTTTGAACCCTTGAAGGAGATTTCCCTATACTTTCTGTCCATTAAGGTGGCCTTTTTAGTAGCAGTGACTTCCGCTTGATGGATGTCCAAACTTGGAGCTCTTTCTATTGAGCCCAATTTCTGCATTTTTCAAAAAGAGGCAGTGGTCCTGAGATTGGATCAGGCCTTTGTCCCCAAAGTTAATTCGGCCTTTCACCACTCGCAGGAGCTGGTGCTCCCTTCATTCTGTCCGCATCTTGTTCATCCAAACAAAAAATTGTGGCATTGCCTGGATGTACACAGGGCTCTTAAAGTCTACCTTCAGAGGACTTCAGGCTTTAGGAAGTCTTCAGCCCTGTTTGTCGCTATCAGGACAAGCCGGAAGGATCTTAAGACTTCCAAGTCAATAATTTTCAAGTGGGTCACTCAATGCATTGTGGAATCCCATAGAGCCACGGACAAAGCCCCATCAGGGAATATCTGTGCACATTCTGTGCGCGGAGCAGTGACTTCTACCGCTTTCTGTCCAGGGCTTCCTATGAGGAGGTGTGTAAGGCAGCTACTTGGACTTCCTTATTATTATTATTATTATTATTATTATTATTATAATAAACATTTATATAGCGCCAGTCGTTTGACCTGGTGCTGTACAGAACATAGAACTGGACGCGGTCCCTGCCTGTGGCTTATAATCTAAAAGACAAAGGGGGGGGGAGACAGGGAGAGGGGACAGTGGGAGAGACAGGGGAGAAGACAAACAAACATTCAAGCAGATGCGAAGTCTCAGGTGCGTGTGCTTGGCTTGATTACAAAGAGGTTGGTGGCAGCAGTCTGCAGAGGAGGGCAGACAGTAAGTGTACGGGGAAAGACTAACAGGCATTGGGAAAGGAAGCAAGGAAAAGGTGGGTCTTGAGGAGGGATTTGAAGGAGCAGAGGGAGGAGGCAAGGCAGATATGGGCAGGGAGAGAGTTCCAGACATGGGGGGCAGCGAGGGAGAAGGGTCGAAGGTGGTTAGGTGAGCAGGAGAAACGAGGGAGAGTGAGGGAGGGGACAACGGAAGAGCGGAGAGCGCGTGCAGGAGTGCGTAGGGA
>QEPC01013865.1:21555301-21586829 GCA_003113815.1 Sphenodon punctatus
GGAGAGGAAGAAGGTGAGCCAGGATTCAAAGTCCGGGAGGAAAGAGGAGAGGGAACCCGGGGGGCGGTAGATGACAGCAACCCGAAGGTGTAGAGGGGAGTATAAGCGCACAGAGTGGGCCTCAAAGGAAGGGAAGGAGGAGGAGGGGGGAGGGGAGAGGGTTTTGAATTGGCAGTGCTTAGCAAGGAGTAAGCCCACACCACCACCCAGGCCCTCAGGGCGGGGGCGGTGAGATTCGGGTTCGGTCGTCCGAACAGGCCGAGTTCGGGCCGAACTTCCGAACCGCGTTCGCCCATCCCTAGAAATATTTACCCCTTCTGCCTCAGTCCCTCCCTCTGTAAATGAGGGGTAGTAGTGGGCCCCTACTTCCCAGAGATGCTCTGAAGATAAATACACTATGGATTATGAAGTGCTCATAATCTGATGTTGAGGGTGGGTGGCTTCTGAAGTACCTAAGAGTAGGCCCTAAGAGTAGGGCCCATTATCAAGCAACGCCTGGTTCTCAGAGTCTGTGGCGGAAGCATCCTTCAGACAGTTACCTGGCAGCTCTGACTATGTACATCTAGCCTATATTCCTGGGCAAACTTGGGATGCGATTGATCTGCCTGCTGTTCTGTCAGGGGAGCTTGCTCAAGTTCGTTTCCTTGGCAAAAGATAAGTCCGCCCTTCACCCTGACAGGCTAATCTTGCTTTTTAAAAAATAAACTCTACTGACAGCCACAGACCTGGGGGATAAAAATTGCTGAGGAGGCCATTCTTGTGTTCTAAACCAATCAGTATTGATTTCTGCACTGCAGCTGGAATGGGAAACTAGGAGGAATTATGATTTTGGGTATGTGGTTCTAGGATGGGCACGTGGGAGATTTATAATCACATTCACTCCTTTCTCTTTCTCTGCCGCTTCATCTTACTTTAGTCTCTCGAGTCAACTTTTTACTTCCTTGCTGGCACAAGTACATAGAGGCAGGAATAGAAGGCTCCTCATTAGGGGCCTGATAGCTGAAGTCACTGAAAGATTCCTATCTGCTTCAAGGGACTGTGGATCAGTTCCCAAAACAGGTCTTTCCTAGTCACTAGGTGCACAAGCTAACATTGGTCTGGGGTTATTCTTTTCCATTTACCCTTTCCTGAAGCCTTAAGGAAGCCTCCTTTTAATGAACATAATTATCCGTTCATTCTCCCTGTGTCTGGTTATCACTCACTTCTCTATTAGTGTAATAGCAGAGAGAGCGAGATCAGAGGAGGGGATTGTACTGACTGCAACTGGAAAGTAGGTCTGTGCTGACCCAGGCGGTACTGCACCAGCAGTGACTCTGGAATGGGAGCCCCCTCACAACTCTGTACTGTTGAAGCCTGAGCTGGGCATTCTTAGTAACTGTTTAACTGTCCAAGATTGCACCTAGGCAACTGCAATTTCCCCCCTTTCCTGGCATGCCTAGTTCAAACTAGGGATGGGCGAACAGAACTGAGTTCGGTTCGGTCCGGAAGTTCAGTTCGGTCGACCAAACTGGTCGAGTTCGGTCCGAACAAAATTCAGAAATTCAAACCCCATTGAACTAAATGGAATATTATCTTTTAGGGATGGGCGAACAGAGCCAAGTTTGGAAATTCGGTTCGGTTCAAAAATCGAGTTCGGTTTGGTCGACCAAACTGGTCGAGTTCAGTCCGAACTTCCGGACCACGTTCGCCCATTCCTAGTTAAAACACCTTGTCATTTGTTAACCAAGCATCAGCCCACCGGGCTAGTTCTGAAACCGCTTTCAGCACTTGCCTCCAACCTATGGTACGATTATTAACCTATTAATAAGATTATTACAGCAGCCTGGAATTTAAACTTAAAGCAAAAAAAGATCACCTTGGTTCTATTTTGGGGCACGAGAAAGAAGGCATGGGTGTGAACTTGTTGAGGAATCTGGGGAAGCAGCCTTGCTTAATGGAGAGAATTGTAGATTGTGTCGGTTAGACCTGAACACACTTCCCAGCTTGGCTGACTATTGAGAACCATATCTCTGTCATGTGACCTCTCCCTCAGCCATGGGACCTTTGGAAGTCACTTCCTTTCTCTGCGTCACTGCTTCCTCTTCAATCCTTGTCCTCTAAGTTCTTAAGGCTCCAACTGGCTCTTATTTTTTAATTTATTTATTTTTATTTTTTGAATTTTTATGCCGTCCTTCCCACAAGGCTCACGGTGACTTACAATCCATAAAAAACAATTGAAAACATTAAAAATTCATACAGTAAAAACACCCTCCCCTCAAACTCCCATCCCTACCCATTTTCACATTGCCTAGCACAACAGGATCCTGTTCTCTCTTGGGACCTCTAGTTGCAATTTGAATACAAATAATTACTGACTTGATCGTTGAACTGTCCCTGACAGGGCTTAATTTGAAGGGGGTTGGGGGATGAATTTCTGGGGCCCACCCAAGTCTTCAAACCATGAACCGTGCACTAGAAGTCATGCTGCATGTTAGAGCAGGGAATTGAAGCCTAGTTTCCAGCTAGCAACGGAATCACCCTGCCTCTCTAATGCTGAATATAAAAACAGATTCTTGTCATTTAAGTTGTATGATGGCCATCCAGGGTTTTTCTGGCTTTTGCTTCCAGCTCTGAAATGGTCAGTATGAGTCTTTTCTTGTTCTCTTGTATTTAATGGCGTACACTTCTCCTGGAAACATTTCCTAGGGCTCAGCCTCCCCCCAGCTTCTTTAATTTAATTGCTGGGGTTGAGCCCTGGCAAGTTCATCTGCTTCCCCCTCCTCCCCCACCCCACAAATTAAAGCCCTGCTTCCTGTGTTGTGTTAAATAGATGTTTATTGAACACACTGCTACAAACTGGGTCCAAATCAGAACAGGAACAACTTATGTTGCCTTTGCAATAGGGGATCTGGTCTCGGATTAGAAGGGTTGAGACACAGGTAAGGGTGCCCTTAGGAGCTACAGGGCCCCATCCAAAGACCGTTGTGAGGTCCCTCCTAGCAGGGCCAACGCTGTCATAGAGGCAGCCACTTAGGGCGGCACGTTGAAGAGGGCAGTAACTAAAAACTGAAGCCCCCCACTGCCAGTAAGCTGCAGCAGGCTCGGGACCCTTAGGGCAGGGACGGCCCTAGGCGTGTGCTCTGGTTGCACATGGCCCCGCGCCAGCTTAGGCCCCGCGCCTGGGGGGTGGCAGCTCCAGCCTGGATTCTCCCCCCTTCCCCATGAGCAAGTGTGTGGAACTTAAGGGGGACGGATAACTTGTGTAGGGAGGTGGGGTTTGGGAGGGAAGGTGAGTTTTTATGCTTTGTTTTAAAATTTGTAGATTTATTTTATGTTGTTCGCCGCCCCGAGCTGCCTTTGGGCAGGAGGGGCGGGATATTAGTTTTAAATAAATAAAGTATGAGGACAAATTATGCAAATATGCATATTATTTTGATTATGCAAATTAGACCCTGCACCAAGACCGCATATGGTCCCGCAAATCCTGGGGCCGGCCCTGCCCTAGGGCAGTACAAATCCTTCTGTCAGTGCTGCCTCCTTGCATAGTTCTTATTGTGGGTCCATCCTCCGAGACCCTTCTGGCATAGGGCCTCATGTGTCTGCTGCGGTCATGTACCTAAAGCTGGCCCTTTTTTTTCGGTCAAAAAGTTGACCAAAAAACAGGTTAATTGTTTACCGGAACATGGTATCTGCAGTAGCCTACGCAATCCGAGCCAATAGCTCCAGTCCTTCCCTATCGCAGCAGTTCACGGCGGCAGGAAACTGAGAAGGGAGAATGTTGTTTTATGCTTTCGAATGCATCACAAGCAGCAAAGGCAGTGGGTGTTTATTTTTAAGTGGGAGGCCTCCTGTTCCTGGACCAGCCAGCTGCAGCCCCTTCCTGGAGGCTCTGATTCACTGCCATCACATTTAGGCACGGCGTGGAAGCTAGCATGCTTTGCATAGCTTTCAGCTTATATCATGACAGCTCAGTGGAGAATAGCTCTTCCACTTCAATTTCCCCCTGTCCCACCCGTAAGACGGCTTCCTCTACATGTAGCTAGGGAGTTAGCTGCCACCACATTCCTGTTTGTTTCATTGACGGAAACGGCCAGGGATTATGAAGTGCATTTCTGAAAGCCATTCCATTAATCTCCGTTAACGCCTTATTACCAAAATGTGAGCATTTATAATGCCAGTTTGTCAACGTCCTCATTGTGTTTGAGGCTTGCAGGCCGCGAGGGGAACGATATATGAGCATCTCTGCTTCTTCATTAACAAGGCAGAGTGGAAACGAGAGCTTTGATTCACTGTCCCGTACCTGCATCTGAGGCAGATGCACACAATAGTCCAAAATGGGTCCAAAGATGCTACCAAAAATCTGAACTGGGACATCTCTTTTCTGCAGCATAAATGACTGTGCAAGAATTGGCTCCTAATCATAAGTCGATAAGATAATACACGTGCCAGTGGTGTAGCAAGGCTGTGGGGGGCCTGGGCTCATTCCACAGTTATGGGTCCAGCCTCCTGTCCAAACTAAGGACCAATGTAATCTCCCTAAATGGCAGCCCTCCCACGACTCCTGGCCTACCTCACCCCACCCCCAAGTTATAGTGCTGCTGCCCTGTCCCCCAGAGTGGCAGCAACTCCACCAGGAAGGATGCTTTAAGAATTGACGGGGGCCAACACTCCACTCTTGCCCACTCTACAAACTTTCTTCTTCCTTCCTTCCTCTACAAACTTCCTTCTTAGTGAACCACTACCAGTAAGACAGGAGTGGCAGTATCGGCTCTGTCATGGGGATCCTTAGTAAGGAACCATCCTCCTACGTGGCAGGGAGGAAAACTCAATACTATAGCTCTCTGCTAGAATGAAAAGGACCCATTGGTCAGAGATGATGGTCTCCCATGTACCTTGGAAAGGCAACAGCCACTCCTGAAAAGAACAGGAGTATTCCTTCTTAGTTGGGGCTTTTTGCAAGAGCCTGAATGTTGCTAGAAAACTTTGAGTGGGAAGGAGCAGACTGTTGACCCCGCTCTCCCACTTGCCCACTCTGCAAATTTCCTAGCAGCGCTCAGGCTGTTTGTAGAAGGCCACCCTAGAGTCCACAGCCCGGACTCAGCACTGAACCCCCTCGCTACACCCCTGATCAAGAACGGCTGCGTTGCTGCCCTAGTGAAAGGTGATGTATCCTAGAATTCTAGGTTTGGAAAGGTCCTCAAGAGTCATCTAGTCCCAATCCCCCTCCAATAATAGTGTCATTATTCGCTAACGGCACGGGTATTAGATGGGCGCTGGTGGCTTGCTCGCAGCTCCCAGTTATCAGGCCCAACGTTTCTTCATGGATCAGTAGATTTTCTGTTCTCCCTCCTTGGGTTGCAGTGAGATTATGAAGGCAGCAAACACCATGTTCTAGACTAGGGGTGAGCTACCTCAGGCCTGTGGGCCAAAAGCTCTTGCACTAACCGCACCAGGCACATTTGCTCCTCTTCGCTGCTCGATGCAGCAATATGCTGTACTACCCCTGCGTTATGAGCCTGGGCTTAAGGAACCTCTGGATTACTCATAGGAATCATATTGGCACTGTGCTGGCACTTTGTGCTTTCCTGGAGCAGGACTGTCTAGCTCCTACAGAACAGGACCCAGGGCTTTCACCAGCTCAGGAGGTGGGCCACTCACCCTTGTTGCCCCTAACGGATCTTAGGTCTTTCCAGGACTTGCTGGTCTGTATGGGCACTACAGAGGGGGTACTTCTGGTTCAATTCTGATTTATATCAGATTTATTTGATACATGGGCTATTGGACAGCGGGAACGTATTGCTATTCCCTTTGCAAGCCACAGGCAGGGACCGCGTCTGTTTCTATGTTCTGTACAGCGCCAGGCACATGGCTGGCGCTATATAAATGTTTATAATAATTATAATAATAATAATTAATAATAAGGGTATTATTTTATTTATTTATTTTTCAAAATAAAGTTTATTTAAACTTACTTCCATTGTACAATTTCTAATTGTATTGTGATCATACAGATGGTTATTGAAGTATGCATTGTCTTTTTGTCTGCAAAACACCGACGACTTCAACAATACAAACTGGGTGTTGTGTCGTGGTGTAGCAGGGAGCAGTCCTGTGGGGCTGCTTCCCCTTTAAGAAGGGGGCTATGGGGGCCAGCCAGAGGGCTGAGCGCACCCACAGGGGTGTGGCAGAGCCAGCCCCAGAGCTGGGGATCAGCCTGTGGGGAGCACAGGCTGAGAAACCCCTGGGACAGAGTGGGCAGGTTACTGGCCCTTTAAGGCTGAGTAGAGGAAGTCTGGCCACGCCGACTCTGCTTGTATAAAAGGAGAGACAAGGCAGCGAGGAGAGAGTCTCTGCCAGGGAGCTGAAGGAGCAACATCTCCCTGAAAAAGCCTTCCGGCTCTATACTCTCCAAGGTGCTGAGGACTGGAGAACCAGTGGGACCCAGACAAGTGGGAGAGGCTGTGCCCAGGAGGGAGTCTCTTGCCTGGGGAAGGCTTGGCCAGAGCCTGGGGGTCTAAGGCCTGGCTGGACAGACTTTGGGGGGTTGAGGTTGTGTCGCTCCTGAGTCTGCAGAGATGGACCTGGGCCTGCAGGGTGGAAGCAACTGAGCCGGCAGCCCCAGGTACGGAGGACGTGGGTGGTGTCCAATAAAGGACTGTGGACTTAATACCCCCTGGACTGTGTGGTGTGTCCTGAGAGGGTACCCCCTGCCTGGAAGGAGGGGGTTCAGCTGAGGCTAAAATGGTGTAGCAGGGGGAGAGCTAATTCCCCAGAGTGTGACCCCAGCACCCCGTGTGGCCCTGGGGGACACACACACACACACCCCGCTACATGCACCATCCCAATGAGATCCTAATTCCTTGTCAATAGCCCAAGTCTTTTTTGTCCTCCTTCATGGGTGTGTCTTCAATTCCAAATCCCAGACTTCTCAGCTGATTGCAGGTTCCTAAATGTCTGCTAGGCATATTAGTGGCTGGTTTCCCCCAGCCTGTTGCAGGGTGCTATGGTGATTATTGAGCCAGTTGTCAAGGATCTGTGGAGTCCGCTTGTTACGGTACCACCTGTTGACCAGAAGACACTATGTAGGTACCCCAGACCGGGATGGGGCACGAGTTCCTCATTTCTCATCCTGCCCCAAATTTGCACATAGCTAAATCTGTGGCAGAGCGGTGCCATGGGGGTGGGGGTTGGGAGCCACCTTCACAGACTCCTGATAGGAAGGGTAAAAGGATTGACACCCTAGGGCACAGAATCTCTTCTGCTGCCTCACTTGATACGAGGGTGGGCAACTACCTCCCAATTACACCCTACGAGACAAACTCCAACAGGCATTACCTAAACTTTCTGGAAAGGTTGGGAACTGCAGTGGGTAATGGGCTGGTATTATCCTCCGGTCTCATGTGACATGGTAATCTCAGAGGCTTGTGGCATGGCAGCAGGGATTACCATATGCTGGCATGCATAGCTCCATTCTTCAGGCCTTTCTAATGAAGCCCAATAGGGGGTGGAAAACCTGCCCTTCATTAAGGGAGGGCCTTTTTGCTGCCTCTACTAATCAGGAGCTGAGGCAGATTAAAACTGACTGTAGTACAGCCAAGTCAGTGGACCTAAAGGAAACCAAGCCGAGCACGTACACCTGGGACCGCACATCTTCGTGAATGTTGCACTCCTCCTCCCCCCCCCCCCCCCTCAGATTGTAAACCTTAGGGCAGAGACCGTGTCTATTCCATTACTTTGTAAAGCTCCAGGTACATTGCTGGCGCTATATAAATGCTTGCCAATAATAATAATAAAGGTGCCACCTGCTGCCCCCACTTCCTAAGGGGGCTTTGGGGTCAGACCACAGAGGTTCCAACGTCCGCAGAGGGTCCCTGCATTCCAACAAGCCCCTTATTTCCCACCAAGGTTTACCCAGCCCCTTCAGGCCTACCCGCACTCTCCACAGGGCTGGGGTCAGTTTCAGCCATCTACTCCGCCAAGGTTCCCCACACCTGAAAACTGCTTTTAGCATTTCTGTAGGGCCCCTTCCATCTCCCTTAGGGGGTCTGTTCTTTTCAGGAGTGGCTGTTGCCTTTCCAAGGTACATGGCAGACCATCATCTCTGACCAAATGGTCCTTTTCATTCTAGCAGAGAGCTAGAGTATGGAGTTTTCCTCCCTGCCAAGTAGGAGGCTGGTTCCTTACTAAGGATCCCCATGACAGAGCCGATACTGCCACTCCTGTCTTACTGGCAGTGGTTCAGTGGTTAACGGCAAAAGGGGGTATAGAACAGTGTAGATAGGTCAGCATTTTATTATTTTTTGGTCCCTAAAAAACCGGAGGGCTACTGTCCCATTTTGGATGAAAGGGCTTTAAATAAACACATTGAACGTTTTAAGTTTTGAATGGTGACATTGGGGTAATTTATTCCTTCCCTCAAAAGGGGATTTCTTTGCCACGATAGAGATGAAGGATGCATATTTTCATATTTCCATTCACCCTTCCCGTCGATAGTTCCTTTCTTTTACACTGAATGGGATGCATGACCCATCCTCTCTCCTCCTCATTGGGTTAATCACCTCCCCAAGAGTGTTCCCTAAGTGCTTTTGCTCCTGTCGCAGCTACACTTTGTAAAGTGGGTCTGTTTGTATACCCATATCTGGATGACTGGCTTTTTAGAGCTTGTCCAGCCCAGATACTAGAATCTCTCATGGCATATGTTTGCCACTTTTTCTCCAACCTGGGGATTTACATTAATTGGGAGAACTCCTCTCTGGTCCCCAGCTGTCTCCCCCACTTCATTGGGACCAAATTGGATGCTGTCCAGACAATGATCTTTGCTGTCCAGGCGCAAAGGACAGGTGCAACCAGGAGACGTTTACTCCAGCGCAGATTCCAAGATATTTGGGATGCTTCCGCTACAATTCTTGCAGCCCAACACCAGCCTTACCGTTTGGTTTTTAGGCTTCTGGTGCTCATGGCATCAGTGACTTTCACTACACTTCTGGCTCGGATACAGTTTCGGCCACTTCAGTGGTGGCTAGCCCGTTGGTTTACCAGAGGCCTCAGGTGCCTGGGGCTCAGGATCACTGCCCCACATACCGTGCCTGACAGTCTGGCCTGGTGCTCAGACAGGGAAAATGTCTGCAGAGGAGTACCTTTCAGGGAGCAACACAACTCTGACCATAACATCAGACATCTCTCTCTAGGGATGGGGGGCCCACTCTAGGGGTATTGCCATCAATGGCGTTCGGTCCCTATAGGAATACTTTCTGCACATAAATGTGCTTGAGCTCAGAGCCCTTCAATTAGCCCTGACGGCCTCTGATACAAGGACAGTCGACTATTCTGTGCACAGACAACCTGTTGGTTGTGTATTATATCAGCTGATGGGGGGGGGAAGACCTCTCCCACCTCCTGCTAGAGGCATGCAGCCTCTGGGGATGGTGTCTCCCCGAGGATGTGCTGCCACACATCAGGGAGTGACAGCGATCACACAGATGGCCAAACAGGAAGGTGGTGTATCTCTTCCAAAAGATGAGCAGACTTGGGCTCAGGCGGACCTCCAATGGGAGGGAGTTCCATAATTGTGGAGTAGCCACTGAGAATGCCTCTCTGCGTGCCCTTGTACGAAACTCCTGGGCAGTTGGTACTCACAGGAGGGCACTCTTGGCCGAACTCAGAGGCCGCGATGGAGCACAAGGCAAGAAGCAGTCTTCCAGGTTTGTGTGCGCACAAGCATGTGTGTCCTATGGCTCTTAACCGTATAAAGATTTTGCTACATGGCTCTTGGTGTTGGGAATTTTGTTCACCCCTGTATTAGGGCACTTGCACACAAGACAGAAGGGATGATGGGGGAACTGCCATGATCATAAATCACGTCAGGAGGATCACGTGAAGTTCTGCCTGTGTCCATCAGCTTTTAGCCCATTCCTGCCATGATTTCAGTGATGGGAGACAGGGATGGATTTTTCAACCCTGTCTCCCATCACTGAAATCACAGCAGAAATGGGTTGAAACCTGATGCATGCAAGAATAACTTCACGTGATCCTCCTGCTGTGATTTGTGATCGCAGTAGTTCCCCTCCCTCCTTTCTTGTGTGCAAGTACCCTTAGTCCCTTGCTGCAACGGACCCTGCATTCACCCATAATTGTATTTTAATGACAAAGATGCTTGTCTGGGCTTAATTGCACCATAGAGAAGAATAGAGGTATTAGTGGATGGTCATGACACTGAATATTATATGGTAGTAAAGGGGCATAGCTTTATACATGAAACAGGGCTACATGAGTAAGTCTCCATAAAGAGGGAGATGTTGTATAGACCCCTTCTGTGTCTTATCTCCTAGAGAAAATCATTGCTTGGGTGATGGGTCCATAAATATCCTCAGATGAATTCCTCGTCTTGCTGTGCCTTAATGGCCTCCTTTTGTATTGTGCGGGACTAGTAGTCGGAGGCCGTTCTATCTATATTTAACCTAATCGATACCACCCTTGGCACTGTGGTGTTTGAGTGCATAAAGTAAGGCTGATGCTTGGGTTCGTCATGAAATTAAGATCTTTCAGGTGACTCCTTATTGATTTTAGGGTTTCTATGGCCTGCCAGCCATCATCATAGGAGTGGTGCAATAAACATTCATTGGCTATTGCAAGTGTTGCAGATTCAGCAGTTAGGATGACCTTGGTTTGTGCGGGGGAGGGAGCATGGGGGTTTTGTGGCCTTGTGTGGAACTGGAGTAAGTAATTTTGACTTAATGTTGAACAGATTATAGCCATTGTGTTTTCTATGCAATTTAAACTAAGCTAACAACCTAATCTAATAGTTATCTAAAGGACTATCTTCTCCCCTGCGTGCCATTGCAACCATTAAGGTCAGTCAGGGGCACCCTCTTGCAAGTTCCATCATTGCGTTGCATCCATACGTCAAGGGTGTGAAAAAGAGACATTCTCGGTGGTTGCTCCACAGTGGGTGGTGTCGCACAAGACAGGGACCCACATTGGCCTCGCTTTTTTTCTGGATTTACCCACCTGTGTGAAGGGCAGCCACCAGTCACCTCGATTTGGGCCAGGGCGGCTCCACATGGTGTCATCCCTAGAAAGGCAGGGCATGCTGTGTGGGGAAACCCAGCCCGAAGCAGGACAATGCACTGCCCCAGGGCCACCTTCCATCTCATGGGGGGAGGGGAGGGTGTTCTCCACCATAGAGTCATGATCACATCCTAGAGCGGTCACAGGAGTGACCATAGCTCTATGGTGGTGGTGGTGGTGGTGGCACAGTGAACAGGCAGACCACAGCCGGGGTAACCGCCGTCCCATCTGCTGGGGTCCTTGCGGAGCCCAAGTAAGGCAGCTGCAAGGGGGGGCCCACAGAGCAGCTCTGGTGTCTGGCAGGCTCCCATCCTGAGCATCTTCTGGAGGCAGTGTAAGACCTATTTATTTGGCCAGGCGTTTATGCAGGGCTCAGTACTGGGGTGTAATTTTGTGAGTATTTTTATCTAAATCTTTACATGTTTTTTTGGGTTTTGTCCTTGTATTTTGTAGGCATATTTTTTATTATGTTAGCTGCCCTGAGCCTTCAGGGAAGGAAGGGGTAAAAATATAAATATAATAAATAATGTTAGTATTTTGTGGGTTCCCGCCAGACTGAAATGGAAGAACCCACTGTTAGGGTTAGTAGATCTATGCTCCAAAGAGTTATTGCTATTGAAGTGAATGATTCTTCTGCTTACTCCATTTTCTCCTACATCCAGAATGAGGCGATCAGAGAGAGAACCAAAATTGCACAGTCTGTGTATCAAAAATAGATATCAAGAATATAGCTAGTGGCCTGTTTAATTCTTTACCTACAACAATGAAGTGATCAAGTGGCAACTCCAGTGTACGATGCTATTACTGCTTCCCACAGTCAGCCATTTTGTGTCCACAGAACCCTCTACGGGTGCTGGCCGAGGGTGGGTGGGGCACGACCTAATCCCAATACAGAGGACAAACATGTCTTCATACTTTGGTCTCTGAGGAAAAGACTGTCTCGTTCTTATACCTGTGTGTGGAAACGGATGTGAGGGAATAGTGGCAAGAGTGTAAGAAAAACTAGGGCTTTTGACAAGGAAAAAAGGTCTCTCACGCTGATCGGTGACTGACTCGACTGGGCAACAGAGCACGCTAGCGGCCTCAGCTCACTTTGGCAGCATTAGGACTTTGTAAATGAAACTTGGCTACGCAGCACTAAGAGGAGAGCCAAAGTATTGTAATGGAGTCTCCTCTGACTGTACTAATTCAGCACAGCCGCCCTTGGTGTAGCCATAAGTGTGAGTTCTTGGCCATAGGGCCTAGTTTCTCGAAGTGGGGGGTGGGCCCCCAGGGCGATGCAGAAGGTATTGGGGGGGGTCACAAGAAGGACCCCAGCTGGCAAACACCCCACTCCATGAACTAGGGGGAATCTCCAAACTAATGGGGTAGCAAGGGGGAGAGGAAGAGTGGGGGAGGCAAGGGTGTGTGTGGTGTGGGGAGGGGATGGTCCTCAACTTCGACAGACAATTGGAAGGGGGTGTGTGGTTCAAATAAGTTTGAGAAGCACTGCCCTAGAGTATGAGGTCCAATAAACTTTCAACAGAAGTCTGCTGCTTTCATCAGTTGCACACTGGTAGCATACGAGGGCTCAGGAGCCAGTTTTACATGGTTTCTTACATCGTGGCTTTGAGGTCTCAGCAGAGACGGACTGTCTCTTTAGCCACTGGGTGAGCATATGTCGTAGCAGTCCTGACACTGATTGACATCAGCACAAGGTGACCTAGGACGAAAGGTTAGAAGAACAGCTAATATTGTGACGCAACCAGAGCTGCTCTTGGATGGCGTCTTATTGTCCTTGCAGCCTGATCCAATGCCCTCTGTGTCTTCCCATTGACTTGCTTAAGGCCATAGGTGCTGATCCTCAAAGGGCTTTCTGGGTGCAGGTCCCATTCTTTTCAGTCGAGCTTGTGCTTGTGGAGTTCTTTTAGGATTGGGCTGCCAATTGTCAGAAAATCCTTGGAAGGGGATTTTCCTCCCAGCCCAAAATAACCAATGAAATTTAAAATCTTTACTAAAACATTAAAAAGAATCACTACAGTCAAATAAATGCAAACTTCTACTACTGCAATAAAATAATGTATTAAAACCACTACAGGCTATAGAACAACAGTAGCTGAAAGTATAAATCAGGGTTGAGGAACCTCAGGCCTGGGGGGGACGAACTGTGTCTGTTTTTTATTTGGCCCCTTTCCAGTTTCTGGATCTGCCCCCTGGATCCAGTTCCTGCCCCCAAACACTGAAAAACTGAGCTCCGGGGAAGGGAGCAGAGTTGAGGGCATGCACCCAAGGATCGGGGACAGATCCATGGCATAGATCAATGAGCTGGACCCTCCTCTTCCTTCCTCCACTCTGAGCACCCCTGGCTTCAACTTCTATGCAGGCCTCAGAGTTTGTGCATGGGGATTTTCTTGATCGCTGCCCCACAATTATGGAATTCCTCCCCGTGGAGGTCCGTCTAAGGCCAACTCGAGCCTGTTTGTCTACGGGAGGAGATGTAAGACCTTTTTGTTTGACCGGGCATTTGGCAAGCAGGCAGGTTGTGTGGGGTTGGGTAGAGAGGTTTGGGAAGGAGGACTGGTGGGTGGCAGGTGGGGATAAAGGGTGGGGTGGGTGGGATGATGTAGGGGTTTTAAGGGATTTTATTGCATTTTATATTTTTGATGCTGTACGCCACCCTGAGTGAGTCTCTGGAGAAGGGAGGGGTAAAAATGTAATAAACAAATAAGGAAGACTTGAATTAACTCTGCCTTCAGATAAACGTAAAGTTTTACCAGTCCCTTCGTTCTAACATCTAAGGGCACATCCACAAGAGTGTCTTCTCTCGCGTTTTAAGTTTCTTGCGGGAGAGCTCAATTATTATGCCTTATGTGTCCGAAGGAAGAGGAGGAAGCAGACACATCTGCAGACAGAGGGGGTCTTAGACATAACGCTGTTCAGTGTCCTGTAACAGTGTCCTACCTTTGTAACATATTGTCCTACTGTTACAGTGTTTAGACGTACCATCAACCGTGTTCTGTAACAGTGTCCTACCTTTGTAACACATTGTCCTACTGTTACAGTGTTTAGACGTACCATCAACCGTGTTCTGTAACAGTGTCCTACCTTTGTAACACAGTGTCCTACTGTTACAGTGTTTAGACGTACCATCAACCGTGTTCTGTAACAGTGTCCTACCTTTGTAACACAGTGTCCTACTGTTACAGTGTTTAGACGTACCATCAACCGTGTTCTGTAACCGTGTCCTACCTTTGTAACACAGTGTCCTACCATTGGTGTTTAGACGTACCATCAACCGTGTTCTGTAACAGTGTCCTACCGTTACAGTGTTTAGACAAAACGTCAACAGTGTTCACCCCAAATACTGAAAGTGAATAACTGCCAAGTCTTGACAGTTTAATCAGTGTTTGGGGTGAACGCTGTGCTGACAGTACGTCCAAACACTGTAACGGTAGGACACTGTTTCAGAACACTGAACAGCGTTATGTCTAAAGACACCCAGAGTCCTAAGGTGACCAATGTCCAACGAAGGAACAGAGCCCAGACAGAGGGCAATAAAGAGATCTGCCTTTCTTTCCCCCTTATTTCCAACATTTTGAGCAGTCAAAGCAGGACAAGCCCTAGCCCCCTCCATAAGCTCCACCCCCAATTCCATCCTCTAAAGTGCTCTTCCTGGGAAGCAATCAGGAAAGAGGTGCCCGGGGGTTGAATATTGGTCTTTTGTCTCCCTGTCTCCTGAAAGAGGGACCTGGACCTGCTGTGGGAGGGGCAGTGGGATTCAGCACCCAAAGAGGAATGGTCCCTCTAAATAGGTACTGTTGCGAAGCACATATTACTACCTTATTCACACCAAATTTGGTCATAGATACTTAACCCCTTTGGCTGACACTGTCTTTTCTACATAATATCAGGATGGAGTTCATTTTTTCCTCTTACTGGGAACCACATTCTAATCTCAGCATCCTCAACCATTGTTCAATCCTATTTCTAGCTTGGGGCCTCTTCAGTGCTTTCCAGAATGCTTTGTGACTTTGTTCTGGGGAAACACAGGAGATAACACTTATACACACAAAAATAAGTCCACCTGTAGGTGAACGAGAGCTGAAGTTCATACCTTGAGTAGCTTCAACCAATGTTTGACTCAGACTCTTACTATTTCTCTCAAGGTGTTGGTAGGTTGGAATGGCACAAAAGATTATCTGGCGCAGAGGACACAGGTGCTCCCGAGAGAATGGTTTCCCCAAGTTCACTGCCTGCTCCTACTATAGCTAGGCCCTTGTTCCCAGCTGCACAGGAATCCAGTCAAGAAGGGAGACACCATGTTCTGATCCACGAGCATGGGAATGCCCTACATGCCTGATGATATGCTGTAATAGCTAAGGCTTGAGGCCTGTCCAGCCTGACCATGGATCTGTGGTGCTGTCAGTAGCATCAAGCTGCCTCCCATCAACCAACGCTCTGATGCAGCTCAATGTGATTTGTCACAGCATGACATAAGAGGAGGATTGATGGAAGCGCACAGCTTGTCTCTGAGTGACGCCTGGCTGAATCAATTTGCTTTTGAAATGTGGTTTCCTGTTTTTAATCAACTAAAGCGGAACCATAGTCTTGCATGCTGTAGCAAGAGACCAAAACCCAGGACATTTTTGTGGTGAATTAGTGCTGGGAGTATCAAAATGTCAGTAAGCTCAAGGTCCTCAATGGCACTTTTGTAGCAGAATTGCTGGCCTGAGCCACCAGGGAGATATCTTTTACTAGCACTACAAGGTCAACCTCAGGGCTGAATTCTGTTCAAACAAGACTTATAATGCAGGGCACTTGCTTGAGGCCTGATCCAGCTCTCACTAAAGGTTATGGGAATTTTCTGTTGACTTTCACGGCCGCTGGGTCAGACCCATAAATGTGGAGAGGACAAGGGACCCTTTTTGAGAGTTGTAAGAGCAATCAGAGCTTCTGACCGCACTTAACCACCGAGACAAGGTACCTTGGGAGAAATATCTTGTGAGATGGGCGTGACGAGTGGCGTGTGGTGTTGACATGTGCAGGGGGAAGGGGCTGAGAGAAGCCATAGCCACTATCATTAGAACGGCTTTGATGTTTCTGTTTTTAAAGTCTTTATCTTCACAAAAATAACTTCCTTTCAGGCTGGAACTTCAGAGGCAAAATCCTGCTTCAATGGAAGTTTCTCTCCCAGACTATAAAAAGACTTGCTAAATCCTAACTGGCCACATAATTTGAGGGTGAAGAAATTTGAAGAGATCTGGGCAAGATCAAAAGAGAGAGAGAGACATAAACTAAAACTGACTGCAAACGGGGAATTGCGTTCTTTTGTGGAAAATAGCCATTAGCTGTCATGAAAACCACAACACTGATTTTTTTAAAAAAAATTCACAGGATTGTAGCCAGATCTCTTAAAATGGGTAATTTCTCATGACAAGGAAGGGTGAAGGAGAGAGGATAATGGGAGGGGGTAGTGATTGTGGGGACGAGCACATGTCTGGAAGTCAGGAACTCCTGTCTGGGAGAGATGTTGATGCTGAAGGCCTCTGAAAGAAGTCAC
This sequence comes from Sphenodon punctatus, assembly GCA_003113815.1. Taxonomy (NCBI): domain Eukaryota; kingdom Metazoa; phylum Chordata; class Lepidosauria; order Sphenodontia; family Sphenodontidae; genus Sphenodon; species Sphenodon punctatus. The sequence goes on from QEPC01013865.1 coordinate 21,571,887, forward strand.
TTAACTTCTCTGCTTTAGCTTTCTCCACCCATAAGATGCATATCATTCAATAGCCAGAGGGACAGGGGGTGGGTGGGTGGGGGGGTTAGCTATGGTTTTTAAAGAGGGGTGGTCTGCAAGGAGGTATCCAGTGCAATCCATGATAGGTATTGAGTCTCTATCTTGTGTTTGATTTGGCAGGAGACAGTTTGGGAGTGCTACTGGTATACCATGCACCAACCAGTCCGGTAGCCTCCCTGCATACTCTAGCAGAGGCTGTGCCGGAGGTGGTGCTGCAGTCCCCAAGGACAATAGTCCCTGGGGACCTCAACATTCACGCCGATGCAGTTCTCGGGGGAGCCGAGCATGAATTCATGGCCGCCATGGCAAGCATGGGCCTGTCCCAGAGGGTCAACGGCCCGACGCACCTTGGAGGACATACCTTAGACCTCATGTTTTGCACGGGCCTTGAGGCGGGTGATCCTTTAATGGTGGAGATATCAGCTGTGCCCTTGTCATGAACGGACCATTACCTCCTGCAGACCTCCTTTCTAGCACATGTCTGCCCCTGGAAGGGTGCGGGACCTATTAGGATGGTCCGCCCCCGGAGGCTGTTGAACCCAGTGCAGTTCCTAGGTGATCTGGGGGAACTACCCTCTGACCTTGATGACCGTTACATAAATGACCTTGTCAAGCTGTGGAACACCTTGCTGACAGAGGCCATCGATCAAAGGGATCAGTTTCAGTCAGTGACACCCACTGATGTGGTGGAGGTGTTGGGGGCTGTTCGAGCCACCTCTTGCAAATTAGATCCGTGCCCATCCTGGCTGATTAAGACCTGCTGGGAGACAATGAGGCCGTTGATGGCTGGGGTAGTCAGCGTCTCCCTACGGAAGGGCAGAGTGCCAGCCTTCCTCAAGAAGGCGGTGGTACGGCCTCTGCTCAAGAAACCATCGCTTGATGTTGACTCCACTGCCAGCTATCAGCCTGTCTCTAACCTTCTCTTTTTTAGGGAAGGTTATTGAGCGGGTAGTGGCTCAGCAGCTCCAAGGGCACCTTGACCACACCAGTTACCCGGATCCCTCGCAGTCTGGCTTTCAGCCGGAGTATGGCACTGAGACAGCGTTGGTGGCTTTGGTCGATCTACGCTGTGAAAAGGATAAAGGTTGGTCGACCCTTTTGGTCCTATTAGATCTGTCGGCTGCATTGACCACGACATGTTGGTGACGCGCCTGTGAGATAGTGCAGGGGTGGGCAGGATCGTTCTTGAATAGTTCCGCTCATTCCTGACTGGGAGAACTCAGCGGGTGGTGCTCGGTGATTATTTTTCATCTCACCGAGCCCTCCCGTGTGGGGTCCCACAGGGTTCTGTTCTGTCCCCTCTCCTGTTCAATGTGTACATGCAGCCGCTCAGTGAGGTGATTGGGGGTACGGGGTGAGGTGTCATCAGTATGCGTATGACATACCCAACTGTACCTCTCATTTTCAACCGACCCAGGCCCGGCTGTCTCGGTGCTTTGGCAGCTGTGGGGGAGTGGATGAGGGCTAATTGACTGCGACTGAATCCTGACAAGACAGAGGTGATGTTAGTGGGTGTCAGTGGACATGGCAACCCCCTCGATTTGAGGGGATATGCCCTCCACTGACTTCCCAGGTGCGGAACCTAGGGGTGCTCCTCGATGCGCAGCTCCGCCTGGATCTCCAGGTGGAGGCTGTGGCGAGGAGTGCCTTCCGCCACTTACATCTGGTGCAGCGGCTTTGGCCGCTGGCGTCGGTTCCGGATCTGGCCACGATCATCCATGCTTTTATTACCTCTCAGTTAGACTACTGTAATGCACTCTACATGGGGCTGCCTATGGTGACGGCTCAGAAGCTGCAGCTGGTGCAGAATGCGGCGGCCCGGCTCCTGGTGGGACTGGACCACTGAGAGCATGTTACACCAGTGCGCCGATCTCTGCACTGGCTGCCAATATTCTTCGGGGCCCGATTCAAAGTGTTGGTTTTGACCTAGAAAGTCTTACATGGTCTGGGCCCTGCGTATTTGTGGGATCACCTCACTCGGGTTCTGGACTGGCCCCTGCGGTCATCTGGGGGCACCCAGTTGGAGGTCCCTCAGGTTTCCCGGGGGGCCATGCAGGACAGGGTGTTCTCGGTGGCTGAACCGCGTCTTTGGAACTCCCTCCCAGTGGGGGCCCATCTGGCCCCAGACCTCCCGAGTTTTTGTAGAAATTGTAAGACCTGGCTGTTCCGCCAGGCAAGGGAGAAGGGTGAGGGTGGGGGGTGTTGAGTTGGTTGGGGTTTTATCTTCCCATTTTTATTGTTTGTTACTGTTTCACCATTGTTTTTATTGCATAATGTTTTTATATATTGTATTTTTTTGACAATTTTTGTCAGCTGCCCTGGGCTGCCTGTGGCAGGAGGGGCGGGGTAGAAATTTTAAAAATAAAATAAATAAAGCACTCACTCAGTTCTTAAACATCTGGATCTTTCAACGTCTGCATAGAACTTCTCCCAGAACTTTTGTGTGTAAAAAGTTCTCCTGGTAAACTGCTTTGCTCCAGGCAGCTGTGGTCACTTGGTTTCCATGAGAGCCCATCACGTCTACAACTGTNTGTGTGAAGGATGCATCCAGGAACTGCCTCAGGGCAGTGTGTGTGTGAGAGAATTATTATTATTATTATTATTATTATAAACATTTATATAGCGCCAGTGCTATAAAATAGAAATAGACCCGGTCCCTGCGTATGGCTTACAATCTAAAAGACAAGGAGGGGGAGACAGGGAGAGGGGACAGTGGGAGAGACAGGAGAGAAGACAGACAAACATTCAAGCGGATGCAAAGTCTCAGGTGCGTGTGCTTGGCTTGGTTACAATCAAGAATGCATCCAGAACTTACTTGTGGACTTGTAAACCCAGAAGATTGAAAGACCAGCACTTTAAGGTGTGTGTAAAAATGCCGAAGGTCACCCACAGGACATAGGAATTGCCATGCTGGATCAGAGCACTAGGCCCCTCTGTCCCGGCACCCGTGAGAAGAACTTGATGGTTCTGTGAAGGAACAAAACATTGGGGTGTTTTTAGACAAGTGTCTCCCCGCCCATCACCCACCCATCAGGGCTGCATAGGGCACCAATGGGGCCACCAATGGTGGGTGGGTGATGAGTGAGGAGGTGCTTGTCTAAAAACATTTATTATTATTATTATGTATCAACCTTGCTGGGTCCAAGTAAGTTGTCAGCCCAATTCCTGTTTGAAGCTGAGAAGTATTGGTAGAAGCCTGCCCTCTTACATCTGCTGCACCTGTCCCTAATAAATGCACCTACAATGGCAGACAGAACTCTCTTCTACTTTGGCCTCATGGAATACAAAGTGGGTGGGTTTCAGAAACCCTTTTGGCTCCAGTAAGGGAATCCTGGTTTTAATAAAAAAAAACACCAAGGTCGAATAGCCTCTGGCTCCTGTTACCAGACTTCCCTCTTGCTCTTTAATCCTTAAAGCCTTTTTTTTTCTTTTTTTTTCAAGGCCTATTTCACAAGAAGCTGCTGGGGCTTTTGGACGATTTTGAATTGGGAAGGTGGAGGAGGACCCCGGAGAAGGACAATAATGAAAGAAATGCTCAGTTCAAACCCTTGGAAACCAGCCAGTCTGCAGGGGATAAAATCCCAGTTCCCGTGCAGGGGGGAATTGTGGGGCCCGGCTGAGACTGGCTTTGAGGTGAAGAGGCACAGATTCGTTCGCCAAGGCCGTGGAACCGATCCACAACCACCCCCAGTGCAGAAGCAAACTTCATAAAGTAGATGGAGTGAACTGGATTGCGTGGATGCCGGTGGGTGTTATCACGCGCTACGCTAGGTTCACACTTCAGGTTTAAAGCATGCACCTAGCATAACATCTCTTTGGAGCTGGCTACCTATAGGCTACTCGCCTACCTCTCATGGCGGGCCTGAATTGCTACACATAGCGGGTGTCAAGTGGGGATGAGGGCCAAGCAGGAAGAGCACAGTGGCTGTAACCACCTTTTCCAAGAGCCACTGTTGTGTTCTCCCTTCTTCACCTCCCCCATCCCACACAATTACCTGGGCCCAGGGGAGCAGTGAAGGGCAGGAGCAGCCAAAGGGACCTGCCCCTGCCTGCCGCTCTCCTGAACCCAGGTAACTGTGTGGGACAAGGGGGGACAAGCACCGAGAGAACACAGCAGTTCCCAGTCAACAGCAAGCTACTGCTCCCAGGACCAGCTGGCGTCACCTCTGCTCCTGCCACTGTGACCTGTGACCTGCCATGTTGCTGCTTCTGGTAAGCCTCTCTTTTGCTGTCTCTGACACCAGCTGGTGGAGACCTGTTGCATGTTCAAGCAGCAACCCCCCACTGGTACGTCTGGCCAACCCAGTACGTGGGATAAGGCCGGTGAAACATGAGGTGGGCTCCCATGGACAGGAGGAGATGCGGACATGGTAGAATGGTCCATCACCACCAGAGAGTAACAGGTGACAACCCTTGAGTGAGGAGCAACCACTTCCGGCCCTTCTCTCCGCTCTCGCTATCACTGATGTCTTAAAAGCCCAATGTGTGCCAAATTCAAACATGCATTGTCCGAGCGGCGCATCCTAGTTAGCAGCACATGCTTGATGCCTTTTTTAATTTGAGCCATTTAAATGTAAGGATCGACTTCAACAGCCCCTACATCTCTTTGGCCATGTGTAATAGAGTGCGGTGCCCTGGGTAAAGTTCCCTCAGGGTCAGTGCCAAGCAATCACAGTCTTTAGGGAAATTAGCACATACAAAAGCAAAATGGCAGGCGTGGAGGGAAGGGGCAAAGGCGCAAATGGCAGTGCTTGATTCTGTATATTCTTCACTCTTCTACATGGATCACAGGAGGAGAACCACCTGTCGCTCCAATCCTTCTGCAGCAACCACATAGGCCAGATACTCATTCCCGCTTTCCTTTGGACAGGCAGCGGGCTATTACATTGGGTGGGAAGGGCAGTGGGAACTAAAACACCAGGGTGGGAAGGTGGGTGGGGCAGGCTGGACTAATGGCTTTTCTTGTTGCCTTACTAGAGGTCTACCACCGCAACAGCTGCAGACAGAACCTCCAGCCACAAGCTGCAGTGCAACCAGGACCTATGTACTCGCAACTGGTGGCACAGGAAGGATTTGGCGAGGGAGGTGCTCAAGGAGAACAAGCGGCAGGAGGTTGAACTCCGGGATGAGATTCAGGGCATGGCGCAGGAGTATAAGAAGCTTGTGCTGACAGGAGGACAGGCACTGGGTCCACCTCTGGCAGCAGTTCAAGCGGTCTGGTGGTGTGATCGAGAAGGTGAGCCAGAAGATGGAGGACATGTGGCAACAGACACAACGCAGTATGAACCAGTCCGTCCAGTGCCAGTGCCAGACCTCCCTTCTCCAGAATGTTGCACACAGAGTTGCTCAGGAGTCGGCACCATTTCCTTCCTCCCATTAGCCGTTCACACCCCACTCCTGGATCTCCACCATTCCCCAGCAGTCAACTTTCCAGCCACAGCACCATGTGTGGTCCATGCACGCCGCTCCCTCCAGCAGCCTGCTGAACCAGCCCTGGGCCAGGCACCCCTTCCCTTCCGCTAGCCAGATGAACATGTCACCACTGAAATCTTCCCTGCAACGGGCACCGGTGGAACCGCTTGAGCATCAGAAGGAAAATGTCTCCCCACCCCGCGCCAAAGTGAGTGCACTTGGCTGCAGCAAAAAGGGGAAGGCGCAGGAAGAAATGAAGAAAAAAAGAGACATTTAATAAAGAAATTAAAGTTTGATCCAAGTTCTTAGTGTTAAATAAAGTTGTTTTATTTTTCTGACTCCATGGTTCCTGGGCTTATTCTGGGAAGGTCGGGGAGGTGGTGCATGGGGGGCGGACTATGGGGAATGACAGTATGGCAGAACATTAAGCCACATAGAGGATTGGGGGGGTTGGTAGCACTTGCATTAGAGAGCAATCCGCATGCAGTACCTCTTATAGCTACTGTGGCACATCAACGGACCACGAGGCAACAACATGGAACTCATGTGCACATGTGTGTGCGGGTTCTGGATCGCGCCCTGTAGAATGCCAGTTTCTGGGTGGGGGTGCAGCATTCACAGGGATGGGATGGCCACTCTGAATGCTCTGCTCCACCAGCAATTCCACTGTCCCACCAATATTTGTCTTTTGCCAATTATGAAATTATTGTTCATGGAAGACATTTGTTTTTTGAGTACTTTTATGTTTTGGTTTGGTTTGGTTTTGAATACGTAAACCTTGGCACACTCTTCTAATAGCACTGCTCGGTACTATACAAAGTACTACCCAACAGAAAAGCCATATCTCTGAGAAAAGCTTATTGTTCTCATGAGGACACTGGTAGTTGGGACTTCGATCTCCAGTCTCAGTGCAGCGACTTAACTCCAAGTCCACCAGGTGAATAATATTAGTCCGTGTATGTTGTGGGGAGAGTTTTTGGCCTCTGATGGCCATCACCACTGGTCATTGGCAAGTGTTTCCTGGTGGGCACTAAAGCTTGTAGGTTGCTGCCTAGGTGGTAGAAACAATAGCACCTAGTGTTGTGGGGAGAGTTTTTGGCCTCTGCTGGTCACCCCCACTGGTCACCGGCAAGTGTTGCCTGGGCACCAATGCTTGCGGGTTGCTGCCCAGGTGTTGGGAAGATAGCACCAACCTAGGCAGTGCCTTCCATACGTGGAATAACTAGCACAATGTTTTGCAGCGGGACTGGGGGCCTTTTATGCTTTTTGCTGACTAGGTAGGCTGTACAAAAGAATATAAATATTAACGTTTACTATCAAAGTATTGTATAAAACACCGGCAAGTACTTTCTTGCAAGTACAAACAATTTTCTTATATGGAGTCCATACACAACACATACTTCATTGCAAGTACAATCCTTTCATTTTGTAAATCGTGGGACTGTAAAGTTAATGATTGTAAATAAGATCCTTTAATTATAAATCCTTTTCTGTAAATGAAATCCTTTACTGTGTGAATTTTCATACAATGGGGGTGGGGAGGCTGCCTGGAGCATGACAGTATGGGATAATGGTAAGCCGCTTTGGGGATGGGAAGGGGAGGGGTCGTGTACTAGCACTTGAATTAGGCATGGGCGCCCCTGGCTAGCCGGGAGAAAATAAGATTTCTATGGGAGCCCAGAGTCTGTGTGAAACCCAGAGAGGCGGCATGCCTAGCCAGGTGGGAGGGGTGTAGGCAGGCTGCAAGCATAGCCACTAGCCACCCAGTGAAACACACACACCCTGCGCCTGTTTTGTGTTGCCACCATGCTACTTAGAAAGCATTCCAAGTCAATAAGGCTGAAAGGTCACAAATATTCAGAAGGAGCTTTGAAAGAAAGTCTTAAAGCTAAGCCTTGGTTGGTTGGCTGGTTGTGGCAGGAGGGGCAGGGTAGCAATAAAAAAATAAATATTATATTTATTTTTTAGCTTTGGGTGGAAACAGGCATGATGCTAACTTCATTTTAACACCACCTTAACATTTCTTATGCATGTTGCAGGGCTGCATAGGGCATTAATACAGCCCTGCAACATGCATGGGAAATTGTAAAGCGGTGTTAGCATCATGACTGTTTTCACCCTTTGTGATTTATTTGGTTACTCTCAAGAAGAAAGAATGACAGCCTTGGATTCTACAAAGTGTTATATTTGAAGCGTGTTTAAAAACCGGCGTCTCGTCAAAGCTTGCGTTGGCCTGACCTAGGGCGCTTTTAAACGAGACAAGAAATGCAGCTGATCCTTCGATCAGCCGCCTTTCTTTGTGCTCGCTTAAAAGTCTGACCTGCTTTGAAGCCGGGTCTTCCCTGCGTTAGGCCGGCCCGGCGATCTTTCCCCCTTCAACGCGGATCGCCAGCGTGCCGGCTTTAACCTGCACTTCCGGGTCCCCTTTCTAGAGCGTGCATGCGCAGAAGGACGCGCATGCGCCCATAGTCTCTGCGACGCACCTGATGCTCTTTGGAACATCAGACACGTCGTAGAGAGGAACGCGGTGTTTCAAAACCAGGTTGAGCCCTCTCCCAAGCGGGAGAGGGCTCGTTTAAAAGCGCCCCTAGACCTGGTCCTAAGAGACCCTTTGTGGAAATGTACAAAGTGACTCCTCCAGTCCTCTCACCAAGAGAGACATAAGCCTTTGTGACCTTGCATCCTGCGCCAGTGAAAAAATGTCTAAGGAGTAGGACTCTGAATATATCATGCAAATATTTCTAACTATTCAGGGATGGAGCGATGGCCCTTCCTTGGCTCATTCTGATGCCATTTTGCTAGTCTGCCTTTACAGTAGCTGTTACTCTGAATGAGAGGAGATTATTGTGGCCTCTAGTCTGTCCACATGGGATCAAAAATGAGAGGGTTTTCTTTGGGACAATTCCCCTGGGTGTGTGTGTGTGTGTGTGTGTGTGTGTGTTTTGAGCTGGCAACAAAGTTGTTGAAACTGGAGGGGAGGATTCATTCCTCCTCTTAACTGAAAATTTCTATTTACTTTTGTCATTCTTTCAAATAGTTTTTGTAGGTCAAAATGGGGGGACATTTTGTTCCAGTTTCCTTTGAAATTATGGAGAATGTCAGCTATCTTTCGCAGGTATGTGTGCATGTTATCACAGTCCTATAACTGAGGGCTGACTTGAATCTTGCACTTTTTCTGTCAGTGTGTTGTAGGCAGTGGAGGGCACACCCTTCCCAAAATTACAGCTCCTGTAATTACAGAATGAATACGATTGACTGACTTGTTACCCGAGGATGTTGTGAAGGCCAGTAGCTGGGTTTAAACAGGGATTGGATAAATTTGTGGAGAATAGTTCCACAAACCGCTATTAGTCAATTTGGTTGGGGGACGTAACCCCTGACTTTCAATAGTAGGGAATGGATCATTCCATTATAACCGGACGTGTATGAGGCAATCAGTGGTGGCCACTGTCATACGCAGGACGCTGGGCTCGATCGGACACAGTACAGCACTGCTTTTGTTCCTGAATCTCCAAACAAATATGTTAATCTAGTGACTGCCTGTGGAGAAGTGAGGCTGCAGCTAAGTTGAGTAACTAACTAGTAACTACTGATGGTGTATCTCTAAATCATTCTTAGCGTAGCTTATAGACAAGGCTGAGCAAGTCATTCTTTACTGTGGCCTTTGTTATCTTAGAAATAACCAGTGACCACCTTCCTCTGCTTCGAAGTTGCATGCAACAGTTCTGTTGGTTCTAATGAGTCCGTGGCACAAGAGAGACCAGGCAACTAAGGTCAAGAACTCTCACAAGTAATTGATTCTTTCCAGTTGTCGCTGCCCTAAGGGTTCTGTGCTAGTTTAGGCTCCCAAAGGCTCCCCACCAGCAGGAGGAGCCAAACAAGAAGAGAGGAGAATTCTTAAAGCCCAGAAGTATGGGACGAAGGGACAGAGCTCACCTCCTCCACCCCAAACCTCTCATATGTAGCGTTGGCCTCTGACAACCTCCTTCCCCCAAATTAGCTCCATTTTCTGCTTTCCCCTCTCTCTCCCAGCGCGGCTTGGGCCTCAACTATCTGAAAGACCACCCTTTCTCTCATGTACCATTGCAGCCTCGGAGGTTAGCCGGAAGCGCTCACTTGCAGGTACCATCTGGCTGGCAAATTTCCACAGCAAGGGCGTGCAAAGCGGTGTTCTCCGTGGGTGCCCCACAATTACAGAACCCGTTCATCTAAGCCCAAGCCTGTTCATCTTCAGACCTTTTAGTCAGGCGTTTGGCGGGCAGGGGTAAGGTTGGGGTGTTGTGGGTTAGGGGATTTTATCTGGTTTTATTTGGGTATTTTAATATTTACTGTAGCCCACTCTGAGCCTTAAGGGAATGGGCGGGATAAAAATGTAAATAAATAAATAGAATTCTCCCCCTCACTCTCTGCGCTGCTCTGGGCGTGCAAAGCAGTTGGAGGCCCCCCAGCACGCTCCGGCTGCCCCAAAGCTCTGTAAAGCATCCAGAAAGCCCAGCGGCCATAAAGGGCTATGTTTGACACTGTACCCTTTCCCATCATTAGCCTACCCATTGGTTTCTTGTTGAGTGCTCATTTATGAATACCCAGGGAATTTGCCAACAGAAACTACTGTATGGTGGAAGCAGAACTGAGAGTGCATGTCAGTAATTGTAGGGTAAAAAAATAATAATATATGACAGGCTTGTTGTAATTGTCCTCCCACAAAAAGTGGTATAAACCCATAAAGCTGAAAGTGAACGTTACATCGCAGACAGGGCCATCCAAACATGTAAAGATGCAGAAATGTGCAGTTAGCATGCCCAGACAACCTTTACTCTGCCCCGCAGTGACCCCCTGAGAGGGAAACGGGGCGGTGGGGGTGGCCACGTGCTTCTAGAACCAAGTTTCATCAAAAATCACAAACGAGAATAATTTAAAACAAGAAAAGTCATTAAGCGCAGCTGCGTGGGACTGCAGTGATTACAGGTGAACTTCGGATGCGACGCCATAGAGTGAAACCTGCGAACAGCACATTAAAGCTGAATTCAATAAAGCAGCAGGGATTCTCCCCCACACACGTGTCTCTACATTGCTATAAAAACGTCTGGCCGACTAAACTCCACTCTTTTATTCCCCCGTTACATAATAATTTACCTCACATAGTTACATTTAATAGTCTTTGACAGTAATAGCGTCCCAGCTGAAAGATAATTCAGTTCTTTATTCCCTTCCAGGACTTAGCCAGGCCTGTAGGCCTCTCGATAGCTCTGATTAGTACCAGGAAAGAGACCCAAAGCTTGTCTGTCTTGTCACAGATTCTCTGGCGACTGTTATCAGGAAGAAACTGTCTCTTGTCCTTGGGGATCCTGACCATGGTGCTCCTTTGGCCTGACCTTACTTGGGACACAAAGATTATTCAGACCAGCCTTTACGCCACACATAGGATTTGATGTTTTGCACTGGCCTGGAAACAGTGGTTCCAATTATTGGGGGTGTTGTTACAACACTCTTGTTGTGGCCGACCATTACCTTCTGAAGGCCCAGATCCTTGCCCTCTTCTGCCCTCGTTAGGGTGGTAGACCAGTTAGGTTGGTCTTCTCTCGGAGGTTAATAGATCCAGTTGGTTTCCAGAACTCTCTGGGGGACTTAGCCACTGACCTTGACAGCTACTCTGTTGATGACCTGGTTGCCTTGTGGAATGACATTTTGACCATGGCCATTGACACAGTTGCACCCCGGTGTCTGCTTCCACTGCTGCAACAGCATTGGTTCCCCTGGTATATGGGGGACCTGAGGTGGTTGAAGCAAGAGGGTAGCGGGTTAGAGCACAGGTGGTGCTTGACTTGCTCTGAAGCAACCGATTGCAGCATAGATAATTTTTGAAGGACTATGCGATGTCTGTGTTGGCGGCTAAGAAAGCTTTCTTCTCTGCTATCATAACATCTGCAAAGCCTGGTCCTGCAGAGAGGTGAATGGCCTGGTTAATCTTGTCTGTCTCGGCCATGAACTAGATTCATCTATTGCCCACTGTGACATTTTTATTGATTACTTTGCAGACAAAATTGCTTGTGTTCACCACAACTTGGGTGTGGCTACTTTGCAGAATCAGCGTTTGGGGTTGTGGAAGCTCAGCTTTATCCTGTTTGTTCGGGTCAGTTTCAATTAGTGTCATCCACTGATGTAGAGGATGTGCTTGGAGCACGGCAGGCAACCAGTTGTGAATTGGAGCCGTGCCCTCCTGGCTGGCGAAAGTCAGCCGGGAGAGGTTGGGGTCATTGCTGATGCGGGTTGTCAATGCCTCGCTTTGGGAGGGTAAGCTCAGCTGTCAGACACCCTTAAAACTGCAGTTGTCCGGCCCCTGCTCAAGAACCCATCCTTGGATGCTGACTGTTTCTAACCTTCCCTTGTTAGGGAATGTTATTGAATGGGTGTGTAGCAGGGCAGAGTCCTTGGAGCACACTGGCCAATTGTGGAGGTATATCCTGGGGCTGATAGAGGGGTCAGCAAGGCCAGCTGGCCTGAGCGTGGCAGAACTAGCCCAGAGGCTGGAAAGCAGCACTAGAGGGCTCAGCATGAGGAAGCTGTGACAGAGGCAGGAACAGGGGGCTTTGCTGCCTCAGGAGAACACCAGAGGGGCTTGAATAGCCAGAGGGAGTGTGCCTAGCTATCCCCCTGCCGTGGGGACTCAAAAAGGGCTGGGCTGATAAACTGTGGAACAGAAGCCAGAGGGTGATGCCTGGTGACCAGGACTATGTGAATGGTACAGAGACAAAAGGGGGGACTGTCAATAAATGGAACGTTGGCTAATTCCCATGGGGACTGGGAGGCTGGATCCTGTAAGCACTCGCCTCAGGATCCAGTGCCCGGCTACAGGGTGGTTGCCCGGCAGCTTCAGGCTCATCTCGATGCTGTTGGTTTCCTGGACAGGTTTTCATCCTGGGTATAGCACAGAGATTGCACTCGTAGCCTTGGCTGATGATCTACGCTTGGATTGAAGAGAGAACTGTACCCTGTTGCTCTTGTTAGACCTTTTGGCGACCTTTCATACAGTCGATCATAAGGTGTGGCTGGCTGCAGGACTTGGCAAAGGTGTGCATGAGTGGTTCCTGTCGGGGAGGTCCCAGCAGGTGGGTGATGGGAGATTGCTCATTATCCCCTTGATGGGGATGATCCGACTGAAGCCAAATCCAGACAAGACTGAAGTAATGATGGTACGCCGATCTTGTGACTTGGAGAGGATTGCAACCCCTGTCATTGAAGGCGTCCAGCCCACTCTGGTTGTTCAGGTTCGCAGCCTTGGAGTCCTTCTGGACCCCTCGTTGCGCCTGGAACATGAGGTTGCGGCAGTGGCTAGGAGTGCTTTTCACCAACTAGATCTGGTGAGGAGGTTGCATCCCTTTCTTTCCGATTCAGATCTGGCCACCATCATCCATGCCTTCATTACCTCAACACTAGATTACTGCAATGTGCTCTACGTGAGGCGGCCCTTGATGACCGTTCGGAAGCTGCTGCTGGTGCAGAACATGGTTTTACAGTCTGCGTTGGCTTCCTATAGCATTTCAGGCCCAATTCAAGGCGCTGCCTTTTGACAGTTAAAGCCCTATATGGCCTGGGCCCCATATATCTAAAAGCCTACCTTTCCTACCGTACTCCCCTGTGATCCCTGTGGTCGGCCGGGAGCCGACCTGCTAATCTTGTACAACAAGGGCCTGCAGAGAGGTGGTCTCGGTCACTGCCCCTGTATTGTGGAGGTCCCAGAGGTCCATAGTGTCAAACTTTAATTTTTGGCAAAGCGTTTGGCGGGTGGGAATAGGGACTGAGGAGGGTGGGTTTAGGGGTGAGGGTGGTTCTTTTTTTTAACAAGGGATTTTAATACGTTTTTAATATTGTAAGCTGCCCTGAGCCTTCGGGGAAGGGTGGGCTAGAAATTTAAGCTGTATCTACCCTGGAACCCTCACATACCCATGGGATGAGCTGGCTCCATCCAGCCCACCCCATCCTGTCCTAATCTCACGGGAAATGGATACTCTCTTCAGTTATGAGAATAAGGATAGAAATCTCCCTCCAGAGTTAGTGATTAATTTACTAATCAGCAGTGTTACTTGTCGTCAACGGGTAAAAACAAACATGCAGGTGGCGGGGCGGCTCCCTGGCCTGACCTAGGGTGGAAAACCGCCTGGGCCGGCAAGTGGCACGAAACAAACGTGCCTGCTGCCGGGACAGTCATCCCACTACCTGCCCGACCTGAGGGGAGGGGGGGGCACAAAAAATGTGTGGGTGTGCGGCCCTCCCCTGCTTCCAGTGCCCTGCCATGACGTGCAGCCATGCTCCCCACCCAGCAGCGGGGAAGGCGGGGCCGAACAAACATGTGGGCCCACCCTTGGCCTGAGTTGGGCCTTGGAGATTTTCCCAAGGATGCATCCTGGGCCAGCTGCCTACCTGCCCAGGGGCAGTAGCAGGCCCACATCTGGCAGCTCAGGACCACACATGCGGGTGAGTGCCCGACCAACATAGGCCAGTGTCTCATTTGTTTTTACGCATTTCTAGTCTGACATGTCAGGAACGTACTCTGTGCTGAAATATGTATATAAATTCTATGTCTGAGACCCCCCTCCTCAGACCCCTTCCTCCTACGAGCTATTCTGGGTCTGTGAAGATGGTTATTATTATTTATATAGTGCCAGAAGTGTACCTGGCACTAGGGCTGAAGCGGCAGCAGCTGTTATCACGCCGCCATTCCATTCTGAGAACTCAGCACTTAATGTGTCTTGCCGCCGACTTCCCCTCGATATTTCTGCGATTCCGCATTGTCTGCTGCCATTATCTGCAGATGCGGCATGTCTGCAGTTTGTGAACACAAGCAGTTTTATGCTGCCTTCCGCCACTGAGCACGAGTCCGTGATGTACCGTGATGCTGAATAATAGATCATTGAATGAATGAACTTAGGGTGACTCTGACTACCTGCTCCAAGTCTGCTGCAGAGGCGTAGTCACCGTGGCGCGGGGCAGGGGGTGCATTTGCATCCGTGCCCTGCACTGGGAGGGGGCCGGCAATGATTAGGGCCGGCCCCAGCAGGCATATGCGGCATCCGTGGGAGCCGGGAGCCCCGCTCCCGAGTCCTGGAGGAGGCTCTCTTGCACCACCGGCACCACCTTTTTAAACAGCTCAGTTGTAGCCCCACAGCGCCGCTGCTACATGGGTGGGGGAAGAGTTCCCCCCCAATCCCCTCCTTCGCAGCAAAAATTGCTGCCTTGTAAACAAAGTTCTTCTTCGAGGGGCTCCTTCCATTGTCGCCGCACCCCCCAATAAGACACAGAGACCAAGTGCTGGATTAAATCATACCCATTGAAACAGAATAATTCTCTTAGTCGAATTCCTCCAATTCATATCTATGTCTGTACGTATGTTGCCAAATTAGTGTGAATATCATTTCCAGATCAGTATTTTATAATTAGTTGTTAGCCAATTACCAATTGCCAATCAAAACCTAT
>QEPC01013865.1:21586929-21598203 GCA_003113815.1 Sphenodon punctatus
AGGATCACCGGGCCGGCTTCACGCGGCGGAGATCCGGCGTTAGAGCGCACCGGGGATTTAGACGAGCGGTAACAATGGCGGCTGGTAAAGGGCTCAGCCACCATTTCCATCTTGTCTAAAACCGCCCTGAGTCCCAGTTTCTGCTGTTCATATAGCCCTAGAAAGGGGTGGAACCAAACAAGAAGCAGATGCTCTTAAAGGGCCTTTGCCTTCTCCATCGCAAGGCATTTTGTCACCCTGTTAAAATGGGCAATTTTAATAGTAATTAATAAAACTCAGAAGGATTAAAAAAGGGTTTCCACTACCCCAGATCATCTTAAACTCAAACCACTTACTGGGGAATAGTCCCCCTGAAGTCAGTTATTTATTATTATTAGCATTTATATAGTGCTAGCGACGTACCTAGCGCTTTACAGAGAATTAGACACGGTCCCTGCCCGAGGGCTTACAATCTAAAGACAGGGAAGGGGGAACAGAGGAAGAGACAAGGGATGCAACGTTCATGAGGGTGTGAGAACTCAGGTACACATTCTTGGCTTGGTTACAGTAAATTGGGAGTTTGCAGATAACAGGTGGGGGATAATCCTGGGTGGGGATGATTAGGAAGGGCAGAACGGAATAGGTGGGTTTTGAGGAGGGACTTGAAGGCGTGGAGGATGGGGGCAAGGTGGACGAGGGAAGGGAGGGAGTTCCAGGCGTGCGGGGCAGCGAGGGAGAAGGGACGAAGGCGCTTGGGGAAGCAGGGGAGGCGAGGGAGGGTGAGGGAGGGGATGGAAGAGGAGCGGAGTGTTCGAGCAGGGGTTCGGAGTGAGATCAGGGCAGAGAGGTAGGGGGGAGCGAGGTTGTGAAGGGCTTTGTAGGTGGGTTTACTCTAGAAAAAAAATGTGAGGATTACATCTTAAGTGTCTGTCAGCCTGATTCATGTCTCAGTAAATTCAGCTGAGTCAGGCCAGGCCAGTACTTAGTGAGGCTTATATGTGAAAAGGGCCTCGGGCCCTCTGCAGTTCATGCAATTGGACCATAACGAAACCATTCTGACCAGAAAGCAAGCTATGGTTTTCTTTCCTATATTCAACCTAATCCCCGCATCCAAAAGAAAATGATCATAGCTACAAGAAAGTGCACTATTTTTTAAGGTAAATTCCAAATGATTTTTATTCACACAAACAGAAAGTATGCTCATTTTGGGATACATGGGAGCGGGCTGTCGGAAATGAAGATTGGTGTTCCTGATTATCAGCCATGAGGCAAACTGAGGGAAAAGTAGATTTCCTAGAGCAGTGTTCTGTAAGCGCCTGAATGGTGTAACAGAGCAGAGGACACGAGCTACACGTTCTTACTTCAGCAAAACGGAAGCTAGTGAAAGGTTTGTCTGAGCAAGGCCTGCACCTTTGGGACATGTGATTGGTGTGCCGGGCAAAGGCCGGGTCCGTAGGAGAAGTGAGGTGGTAAGTCAGGCAGGATTAGAGTGACCAGCTATGCAACTTGTAGAGGACACTTATGAGAAATACAGGTTGCAGGGCTGCACTGGAGCCAATGCAGCCCTGCAAAGTGCAAACTATATTTCTCATACGTGGCCTCTAAAACTTGCATATTTGGTCACCCTAGGCAGGACTAAATAATGTGACTTTACAAACCAGAAAAAGTGACACCAGGGTCAGTTTTAGGAGAAAAAATGACAAAGCTAGCAAAACTCTGGTTTATTTGATTAAAAGCTGCAGTTTGAAAGGTTATGCCCAATAAAGCCTGCTGAAACGGAGGTAAGATGGCCCCCCGTTTGGGCTGATGGAGAGGAACATGGGATAGAAGATAATAAGGATCATCCACAGAAGCTGGGGGAGAGGAGTGCCCAGGTCACATGCACAGACTCCATGTTTCAGTGATTGGCTAACTATGCCTGACATCAGCTGCCCCATGTATCAGATGGGTTAACTGAGGCAGAGAGACAGTGTCTTGCCCAACGCTACCCAGGATTTCATTTTGAACATGCTCCTCCTTGCTTGAAGTCTGGCACGGTGGCTCATACCCTCCATCAATAGAAGCTACTGAATATTTCATTGATCTGAATAAGAACAGCATTCTTATTCATGCTCCTTTAATAGAAGCTATTGAATAGTGATTACTATTTCACTGGGCGTTTTCAGACGAGACACTCCCTACCCACCGCCCACCCACTACACATGGTACAGGGCACCCATAGGCCAACACTGCAGCCCTGTAACATGTATAGTGGGTAGGGGGTGGGTGAGTAGTGGCTGGAGCATGTCTTGTCTGAAAATGCCCATTGATCTGAATAAGAACAGCATCTTTAGGGCATTTGGTGTCAGTGTTAGCCCTTAGTGTTGATTAGTCCTATATGCTCCAAGGATACTACGGCTCCACTGTTGCCAGATGTAACATTAGGGCATTTTCATGCAAAACCCAACACTATACGTGTTGCCCTATGGGTGCCCTGTAACATGTGGAGGGTGGGAAGTGGGTGGAGAGTGTCTTGTGTGAAAATGCCCAGAGATGCTTGTTATCAGAGGTAAATATGCACTGGGAGTTACGGCTGGTTGTGCAAAACATGGATCTCATTATACACT
This sequence comes from Sphenodon punctatus, assembly GCA_003113815.1. Taxonomy (NCBI): domain Eukaryota; kingdom Metazoa; phylum Chordata; class Lepidosauria; order Sphenodontia; family Sphenodontidae; genus Sphenodon; species Sphenodon punctatus. Next base: position 21,589,515 of record QEPC01013865.1, read on the forward strand.
TAGCACAAGTTGTGCTTCCGGAAATTCTGGGGCCGGGCAGCCGAGAGCCAGTGCTTGCACGTAGCCACTATTCTGGGTAATTAAGCACACGCCCCCCATTTATTGGGAGGAGATTCTCTGGTAGCTGCTGGGATGTGCAAGAGCAGGAATATCTGCAGGAGCAGCTATCAAACTGGTCTATTTTAACACATGATGGATTACTACAAATTTACAAATTTGGTCTGGGCACGGCCCTAAGGATTGTCACTCGCATTGATGGAGGGGGCTATACTAGAGCTTCTACCTGGGCTGGGAATCACACACTAAATGATGTTTGGAGGAACTGGGCACTCAGGTTTAAGTAGTGTGAGAATCAGCATTCACTGGGTGAAAACAGGCATAACGCTAACTCTGCCCCACTTTAACACATGTTGCAGGGCTGTATTGGTGCCCTGTGCAGCTCTGCAACATGCATAAGAAATGGTAAAGCAGGTTTAAAGTGGAGCTAGCATTGTCTGTTTTCACCTAGTAGGAGATGGCGTTCACCACCCTCGCACCAGAGAGTCTGTGCATTCGATAGGATTGGGCTCTTTGGCTGAACTGCCCCCTGATACATACCACACCCACGCTGTAAGGGGAGCCACTGCGGCTCTTTAATGACTTTGTTAGAGACATAGGAATTTGGGAAAGTGCTACCTTATGCTTGTACTGCTGATGGTGCTGGAATCCCCCGGAGCCCAAAGGGGGTTCCCAAAGGACACCTAGCTTCTCTGTTGCTGGGAGGTCACTTGCCCACATGGGTGGAGATCTGGCAGCTATATTACTGCACAGATTTCAATCTCCCTAGTTTAGGGTTTCCAGAATTTCAGCATGAGGAAACTAAAGAGCAGATGTTTGCCCAAAGGGCACCTTCTACGTGTAATGATCAACAGAAGTGGCTCTGCTGAATGCAATTATAAAACCCTCTCCGACAATACTAACCCTCAGAAGGAACGTTATGATCAAGTAGCTTTGTTCCTTGTGCTATACTTGAAATAAAATCGATACAGCACAATTGTGCCCAAACCACCGATAAGTGACGGAGTATATTTTGATGGTCCAGCTTTCCTGCTTAATTCAAATTTAATTAGAAAACAGAAGAGCCATATGGTAATTCTAGATGGAAGGAAAACAATGCCCGGGCATTTGGCACTAGTACATTCAAATATTTTCCGAGAGCATGAATTTTAATTCTTATATCCGAACCATGGAATTAAACAAATATGATTTGATATTTTTACATAATCCACTCAGCCTCTGTTTGTTGCTCTATACTGCGTCATCATTGGCTGCTAGTACTTGCAGAAGGCATAATAATAAATAGCACGACGAAAACTTGCCAGTGAAAGGAGATGCCTTTTAAACAGTCGATTACAAACGGCACCATTATCTAAAGTTACAAAAAGAGTTAAGTATTGCTTGTTTACTGTGCTTTTGTTTGCCAACTTGGCAAAATTTGTACTGCTTACAGAGATATACTGGAACAGAGACTCAAAACCAAGCTCAAATGCGATTGAATGTTAATCAAAGGCAATACAATAACTTTCTCAGTCATTTACAGTACTATGCATAGGTTAAGACTATAAAAGCGGGCTTAACGAAGGGGCTCATACATCAGGAATGTATGCAAATAGCTGACATAGTTTCTTCCCTCAGTATGTATAGAAATCAGCAGTATCAGGGCACAATCATTGCCATCTAAATTGGTAGCAGAGTTGTTAAAAGAATGAGTCTTTTGTTATCCGTTCCCCATTCTCATGAGAGCTATTTTCCATTTCCCTTTATGTATTCAAAGGCCGGCTCCGCTCTATGTGGCCTCGGAGGAGCGCTGCAATTTCCATGTGGGCAGATTTCAGGGCTATGGACAAAGCAGAATTGCCAGCCTACATAGAAAATAAAAGAGAGAGAATTATTTTACTACACCAGCCCCTCCCTTCCTTACACACGCACACACACACACACACTTTTCAGATGCAGCAAGGCTAATTATCAGGGACGGTCTTGAAAAGTTGCATGTACCACTTTTTCAAGTAAATATGTGGGGGCCAGAGTGCATGCGCCCCCAGATTTTTAGTACACAACTCAAGCCCCCTTGGCACTCGTCCTTGCTTCATGCCAGTGAGGCAGGGTATGCTGGGGAGGAGTGCGGAGGGGAGAGGCAGGAATGGAAAGAAGGAGGCAAGGCCAGAGGGAGAGGGCAGGAACCATTGCCATAAGTCAGCGTGCTCCACAGAGGAGAGTTTGTGTAGCTGTACCCCTCACTGGCCTTGCGGCGTGTTACTGGACTGGCTATTCAGCACGTTCATTATGCTTATGAAAATGGCATTATTCAGCCCATGTCCCTAGTACAGAAAGCTGCTTGTCAGTAAACTTACAATCAAGCCATCTTTTGTGTTTCAGATGGGAAACATGCTAACGAGACACGCGCTACCCAGGAGCCGTTTGGTGATGAATTTTGGATTGATTGACTTGGGGGCGTCATGACACGACTAGCTTTGTATCTCCTGCCTCCGTTCAAATGAGATCCGTAAGTGGCAGCACATCGCGCTCCCTTGCTAGCGCAATTTGCTTGCTGATATTAATAGCATGAACCAAGGAGAAAAATGTCGATCTCAATCATTATGCTTCCAGGTTTTGCAGGCACCGAAGAAGGAGAGTTATTGCCTCAACTAGACTTCTTTATTCTCAGAAAATTCCCCGCTCCTGCTGTTGCAGTGGTTTTAGAGATCTGGCCCAGGGACTGTAGGAAACCATGCCTTTCTGGGAATTAACTGCCAATTATTCATTCTAGGGATTTTCAAATCTGGCTTAAAGAAATGAGTCATTCACATTTTTCCTCTTCCTGGTTACTTTTTTTTTTTGGGGGGTGACCCCCCCCCGACTGTAATTTTCCTTGCAGCCAAGTGAATTCTTTGACCTGTGTGAGGGTGAGAGGGGAGAAAGACTTGGCTAATGCGCTGGCTATGACTTTTCTTGTGCAGTTCCTTCTTGACATGCTTCAGAAGCTCAGTCCATTCCTGTAGATACATGGGTTCCCCTCACAGAAATCAAATTTGTGTATGTGAAGAGCAGAACTACTGGGCCCTCTGTGTTTAAAAACAAATAACACCCAGAGCAACAGGGCTGGAAGGGACGTCAAGGGTCACCTAGTCTAGCCCACTGAACTGACGTCTTCATTGGCCGGCAAGACAGAGGGTGTCCCTTTTTAAATGATGATCTTACTTTACTTTTTACAGGGTTCGGTACATTTTGGGGGGAACGTTTCCAAAAGATGTTCTCCTTCTGGAGGGTGAGAAACTGCCCTTTGGGAAATGGACTCCTTTGTTTCTGAAGATTGGCTGGAGAGAAGTGTTTTTCCCCGTTGTGAATCTCAGCTTGGAGATGTTATCTTTCCAAGGGTGTTATTGGAGCTGGGTATATGGCTGAGGGGTTCTAGACACTAACAGTTTCACTGTCACCGTTGGGAAGGTGTGGGTAGTCGGCACTACAGAAAGCCTGGCCATATGCGCATAGGCCTGAGGGCCAGCATCCTGCCCCCACTTACATGTAATCCCTATAGAACTACTCATGAGGTGGTTTCAGGACTGCAGCCTGGCAGATTTGCCCAAGGTCACAGAAGAAATCTGTGAGAGACATGTGATTTCAGCCTAAACCCTGGCTCCTAACCCTGTACCTAACCAATTACAAAGTGTGGCTTCAACGCTGTCATCATTTCTGGGGCTCAGGTTTGCAAAATGGGCCTAATAATAATCTGTACACCAGACTTACTTCTTCTGTACCTCCTAACACCCACAAATATTGGCCACCCAGAAGTGGTGAATTTGAATCTGAATGATATTTTTATTTATTATTATTTATTTTGATTTATACCCCTCCTTTTTGGAGGACTCAAGGCAGTTTACAAGACACTAAAAAGACACATTAATACAAAGCAGCAAGATCCTCTACAAATCCCCCACCCAACTCCCATACCAATCCCTATCCTCACTCCCATGCCTCTCATGCACAGGAGTTCCCCAGCACCAGCCTCTTTCTCTTCCTTCTCTGTCTTTGTTGATGGGGTCAACATCCAGCCCGTCCCTCAGGCACGTAGCCTAGGGTTCATCTTTGGCTCCTCCCTCTCCTTTAAACCTCAGATCGATTCTGTTGCCAAATCCAGTCGCTTCTCTCTGCACAACATTGCTAAGATCCATCCTTTCCTCACGGTTTCCTCTGCTAAAAACCTTGTCCATGCCCTGGTCATCTCTCGCCTCGACTATTGCAACTTCCTTCTCACTGGCCTTCCTCGCTCTCACCTTGCTGCTCTCATTTCTGTTCATAACTCGGCTGCCAAGGTCATCCACCTTGCCTGCTGCTTTGACCCCGTACAGCCCTCCTCTCCTCTCTCCACTGGCTCCTTCTTCCTGAATGCATTCTGCACAAACTCCTGCTTTTTACCTACAAGGCTCTTTATGGCCTTGCTCCCCCCTATCTCTCAGCACTCATTTCCCACTACACTCCTGTCTGGGAGCTCCGCTCCTCCTCTGCCACCACCCTCGCCTGCTCACGGCTCCCCTGCTCCTCTAAACACATCTGCCCCTTTTCCCTGGCAGCCCCCCATGCCTGGAACTCCCTCCCTGAACACATTCACTTGGCTTCCTCCCTCCAAATCTTCAGATCCGTCCTCAAAACGCACCTCTTCCATCAAGCTTTCCCAGCTCCTCATTCCCCTAGCCTCCTTGCTGGCTTATCCTGAATCCTCGTACCTTGTGTAACATTAAATGAGTAACTACACTTTTTGTAACTAAGCCAAGCACGTGCACCTGAGACCTCATGAGTTCATGTATGTATCCTTGTCTCTTCCTCTGTTTCCTCCCCACTCCCGCCGTGTCTTTTAGATTGTAAGCCTGCTGGGACTGTGTCCCTTTCTTACAATTGTAAAGGGCCAGGTACATTGTTGGCGCTATATAAATGCTTAGTAATAATAATAATAATAATAATTAATGTATGCACATTTTTAGAGGACACAAGAAAAATACAGGTTGCAGGTTTCTCATAAGCATCTTCTACAATTTGCGTATATGGCTACGCTAGAACTAGGGTACTGAGATGGGGGTTAGAACAAATGCTACCTATGGAGCATTATAGGCCATGGGAAGGTGCTCAGGTACCACAGTGGAGGGTACGACCTAACACTCTGAGGAGAAACTACAGCTATAGTTTCTGCACAAGACTCCCTCCCTGCTCCATTTAGTACTGAGGTTTCTTGGCGATGTGTCTCTAGCAGCTTTGACAATTCACTTGAGGGAAGATAATTGGGTTGTACAGTCTGGGCTGGAGTGGCCCATTAAGATAAAATTAGATTTAGCTGCCATATGGAAAGGCTTCTCTAATACTATTGTCTGGCTCAGGCCACCTGCTGTGGTGGCATGCATATTTCAGTATCAACTCAGACTGCGTTTGAGGCTGCGTTTCCACCTGCGGCGGCAGCAGGAGGGGCGAGGGAAGACGCGGTAACGCAGAGGAGCCGGCTGACAGGAAAAGAGCCGGTGTGAATGGGGATCTGCCTCCGCTTCTCTCGTGCATGGCAGGGTGCAAAATCCTGCCCTGACAGGCGCGAGAGAAGCCGCGGCAGATCCCCGTTTGCACTGGCTCTTTTCCCGTTGGCCGGCTCCTCCATGCTGCCACGTCTTTTCTCGCCCCTCCCGCTGCCGTCGCCACCGCTGCCGCCGCCACCACCACTGGTGGGAACGCAGCCTAGGAGGAGCTCAATCATCACCAGGTGTCAAAGAGAGGGGGGGGTGATCGCTGGGACTGGGCTTTTTAGGCAAAGCTGTAACTTAGCCAAAGGGGCAACCCTGGCCCAGACATCCCTGCCCCCATGACTTAGGAAATCCCTGCTATAACAGGATGGGGACTTTCAGGTCACAGGGTAGAGTTGGCCAGCAGCAGCTCTGTCATCCCAGGTTGGTGAACTGAAGTGGCAGAGTTACTGTGGTGAGGTCGCTAACGCCAACCCAGTCGGATGGTCCACACAACTTGGGAACTGTGTTGAATCGGTATAACCCAATTTACAGCTAGTGTTCTCTATCTAAGTTGTCACAGAGACAGTCCCCTCCCAAAGGCTGAGGTTTAGTTCAACAATGTCTGCAGAGTTAAGGTGCTAAGATATGCTTGTGTCTTTATCTTAATTAATCACATCATAAATTAACATACTTAAAGGGTAAACTGAGGCAGAGGAGGGTCCAGATCACGGATCTGTGCCCTAGATCTGTTCCCTGTTGTTGTGTGCTTCATCGCTGCTCCTTTAGTCTGAGGTCAGTCTTTCAGTGCTTGGGCTTAGGAACTGGATCCAGGAGTCAGATCCAAGAAATGAAAAGGGACCACCTTTAAAGCCCTTCACGGCCTGGGCCCTGCTTATCTGCGGGATCGCCTCACTCCCCATGTGCCCGTGTGACCCCTGAGATCGTCCGTGGGGGCCTTTTTGGAGGTTCCCCAGGCGAGACGGGTGGCCACTGATGTGAGATCTTTTTCGGTGGCTGCCCCTGTGCTGTGGAATTCACTCCCGGAGGAGGCTCGGTTGGCCCCCACCGTCCTGTCGTTTCGACGTTTGTGTAAGACCTGGCTGTTCTGCCAGGCTTTTGGTGACGGGGCGGGGTAGGGTGGGGGAGGTGAGGTTTGGGGGGGGGAGGATGTGTTTTTATTACTTGTTTTAAAATTTGTAGATTTATTTTAAAATGTTTTATTGTTGAATTTGTGTGTGTGTGTGTGTGTGTATGTTGTTCACCACCCCGAGCTGCCTTTGGGCAGGAGGGGCGAGATATAAGTTTTGAATAAATAAAAATAAATAAATAAATAAATTAAATAAAAACTATCCATGGGCCGCAAATGGCCCCTGGGCCTGAGGTTCCCCAACTAGGGTTTTGTATGTGTCCAGATACCATAGTGACTGAGGCTACTTGCCCACGTGACACAAACCAATGTTAATTCCTATCTATCGTTAGTTTGTGTCACGTGGGCAAGCAGCCTGCCTCACGCGGGAGTGGAAATTCATGTTAGTCCCATTCATGAAAATCCAGCCCTGTCACTTACATGAATGGAAACTAACATGAAATTGGAATGCGTGCAGGTCATTCAGATTTAACGTTAGTTAAAATAACATTAGTTTGGGGAAGAAGAGGAAGAGGGAGGAGCAGCAGGTGAGGGAGGGTGGGGTCACCCCACCCAGTCCAGCCTGGGGGGAGAAGGGAGTTTAGGATGGGGGACTCAGCTGGGGGCGGCGGCGGTAGCTTTGCCGGTCGGTCCTCCTGAGCTCCTCCTGGCCACTTCCAGCCCTTCTAGCTAGGTAGCAAAATCTGACAGGAAGCACGATCAGACGCATCATTGACAGGAGAGCCGGCCAGAGAAGTAGCTGCCGCTGCTGCCACCAAATAAATTCAGTTCACTTCAAGTTTATTGTACGGCCAAAGGCCGTTACAAAACATACGCAAATAAGGTTACAACTAAGGGAATACGGTCCCGGCATCCTCGGCTGTCATCGCTTGAGGACGCTGCGACTCTCCTGGGGTTAGAACTGGTGAGGTTGCAGCTCATCTGCATACGCTCCCTCTCGCTCCTTCCAGACCTTTGAGGCTCACTCCGTGCGCCTCTACTCCCCCATCCATCTACGTGTTGCTGTCATCTACCGTCCCTCTGGTCCTCTCTCTTGCTTTCTCTCTGACTTTGAGTCTTGGCTCACTTCTTCCTCTCTGTTGATATCCCCACTCTCATCCTTGGTGACTTCAACATTCATGTTGATGACCCATCTCAGCCCTCAGTCTCTTGCTTCCACTCCCTAGCCTCCACCTTTGGATCAACTCCCCACCCGTACTAATGGCCATTTTCTTGATCTTGTCCTCTCTAGAAGCTGCTCTGTCACTGATCTCTCCTTCGATCCTCATCCTATATCAGACCCCTTCCTTGCCTCTTTCAATATTTCCCACTGTCACCCCTCCTCTTCCCTTTCTCTACGCCCCTTCCGTGACCTTCAAGCTATTGATCCCCTGGACTTTGCCTCCTCTCTCTCTCCCCTTCTTCCTACAGTCTTGTCTTCCTCCTTCCCTGACTCCACTGTCTCTGCTCTCAATGCTTCTCTCTCCTCCACACTTGACTCCCATGCCCCTCACTCTTCCTGCCCTGCCTTCTCCCACAACCCCCGTCCTTGGCTCACCCCTAGTCTCCGTTCTTGCACTCATGCTGCTGAACGACTCTGGCGTAAATCCCATTCTCACCCTGATTTCCTTCACTTCAAATTCTATCTCTCCACCCTTACTTCTGCTATCTCCCTTGCTAGGCAACACTACTATGACTCCCGCATTGAGTCCTGTTCTCGGTACCCTCGCCACCTGTTCTCTACCTTCGACTCCCTCCTCAAGCCTCCCTGTCCTCCTCCTCCTTCTTACCTCCTTCTTCACCTTCAAGATAGACAAGATCCGCCTCGACATCGTTTCCTACTCCTCTCCTCTTCCCACTCCTACCCCTCTCCCTCCTCCACCTCCTTCTCTCCTGTCCTCCTTCTCCCCTGCCTCTCTTGAGGAAATCTCCTCTCTGCTCTCCTCCTCCAACCCTTCCACTTGCCCCCTTGATCCCATTCCTTCCCGCCTCCTCACCTCCATTACTCCCACTGTTGCCCCCTCCTTCCTGCACATCATCA
>QEPC01013865.1:21600849-21614683 GCA_003113815.1 Sphenodon punctatus
CTTCGTCCCTTCTCACTTGCTGCCCCCCATGCCTGGAACTCCCTCCCTGTCCACATCCGCCTTGCCCCCTCCCTTCATACCTTCAAATCTCTCCTTAAAACTCACGTCTTTCACTCCGCTCTGTCTGACTCTTTATCCTGCCGAGCCACTTATTCCTATACCTACGATCGGTTTACCCTTATCCTTGCCACATGGACCTGCCTGCTGTCATTCTCATCGTAACCAAACTGCACCTGAGACCTCGCATCTTCATGAATGTTAGACCCCTTGTCTCTCCCTCTGTTCCGCTTCCTATGTCTCTCCCCCAGCTCCTGTCTCTCAGATTGTAAGTCCTAGGGGCAGGGACCGTGTCTATTTTATTACGTTGTAAAGCACCAGGAACACTACTTGCGCTATATAAATGTTTGTTATTAATAATAATAATAATTAATTAATAAGAGAGAGTAAAATAAAATATGCATAGTGGCTTCAACCTTTCCTTCAAACCTGGGGCAAAAACGACTTTCCAAAGGTATCCCCTGAAAACGTCCTTCCAAACCTGCAGAGGGAAAAGAATTGGATCTCATCCAGGCAAATAATTTCCGTGAATGAGTATCCAAATCATAACTCAAGTAGGGCATTAGGAAAGGTAGTGAATTTGCAATTATAGCATAATGAAAAGAAGTCCTAGAAGCATGAATAGCAGTATCAGCTCGGAACACTATCAAGAACATGTTGCTTAATGGCTTTTTTTGCTTGTAAATAGTCCAAAGGTAACAGGGAGGAAACAAACCCAATGATTGTACTTTAGCAAGTACTACAGCAAGCCAACCACTGGGCTATTTATCCTGAAGAACTAGCATCATAATGGGGGGGAGGGGGGCAAGGAGAATAGTAACCGGAGCCAAAATGAGAGTATCAAACTCCAGGCTCTGGTTGAAACTACCCCACCCCCAAGCACCAAATGAGTTGCTGGGCGGGGGGAGTGGAGAGGCAATCTCCAGAAGTCCCTCCCACCCTGTATTGCCAGCCCCAGCCCCCCGCCCCCCCATCCCAACAGGTAACATGGGCATGGATCCATTATTTTCCTTTTTCTACCCCCCTCAAAAAAATTTTAACGTGGGCATGCAGCCCACCTGTAAACTCCCATTCCTGGCAATTTAACGTGAGAGAGGGTCTCAAGTTAAAATCCATCCGTGGGCAAGCAGCCCGAGGGGTTGTATCTTTCTCACCTCCAGTTACAAACAGGGTGCACGAGTCTTCTCAGACAGTCAGGGCCACAGAGCACACCGAGAAACTTGCAACCCGCCAGCACCTATTCTGCACGGTACCATCATGCACGTTTTTGCCAAGTTGGCCTTAGCTTGGCTCAGGGCTTGGCCACCAAATGCAGGCAGAGGGAGTGGAAGCTCTTCCCCTAGTGTGAATGGGAGGTCAAGAAACCAAAGGAGGAAGCAAATATCTGATCTTCTCTAGTCGAAGGCTAGGTCTGCTACAGTGGCTGACGCTGGCAAGTGTATTGGCAAATCGGACAGCATTGCTATGCTTCAAGTCCACTGTTCCTCAAAATGTATTTGCCTCTTCTCCCATGCTGCCCCCTATGCCTGGGACTCTCCCCCTGAATGCATTTGCTCTGCTCCCTCCCTCCCAACCTTCAAATCCCTCCTGCAAACCTACCTCTTTCGTCAGGCTTTCCCTAGCTCCACCTCCAGACAGCCTGCTCACTGATGCTCCCTCTCCCATCCCTCAGCGTCCCCTTCTCCCCTTGTAACGAAGCTAAGCACATTGCACCTGCCACTTCTCAACTTCCTGAATGTCTCCCTGTCTCCCTCTTTTCTGGTCTCTCCTAGACTGTAAGCCCTGTGGGGCAGGGACCTGCCTCTAATTAATGAGTCTACAGGGCTGGGTACATTGCTGACGCTATAGAAATAATCGATCTCAATAACACTGTTCTTATGGCATAATTTTGTCTGGGTTCAAACAAAGCTGCCTTCCATGAATGTAGGCTTTTCCTGGGGCTTAGGAGCAGTTCTGCTTCATAGAGAAATAAAGCATGCAGTCAAAGGGGATTCTCCTCTCTCTCTTCAAGATATTTTTACCCTTCTAATTACGTGGTAAATGTCAATGGGACATACGTTGCCATCTGTAACCCGCTTCTTGTCTGTAATCTATGCTGACAAATGCAAAGGGCTGTATCCGGTCACACCAAATAGGAAAGATCTTGCGCTCCAGGCTGCATGCGTGCAACCCAGATGACATTCATTAGGGTGTTTTAAGAGGCCTGTGCTGGAATCTCTCTTTAGGGCAGGGGTGGGGTGGGGAGCCTCTGGCCAGGGGACAAAGACTGTTCCCTTTCCACTTTCTGGATCTGGCCCCTCAAGCACTTAAAGCCTGAGCTCAGGGTAAGGAAGTTGAAACGCTGCTGTGGTTCAGGTCAAGAGAGTAGCTACCATGGAGCAAAGGGCCTCAGCTGAGTCTGGACTCGAGGGGACCCTCTACAAATGGCCCTAAGCACCGCTAGGAAATTTTCAGAATGAATGGGGCCAATGCTGCCCCCACCCACTCTGAGCATTTTTAATGGTACTCAGGCTGCTCGCAGAGGACCCTATCAGGAAGGAGGCTTTCAGAGTGGGCAGGGGTGGAGTGATGGCTTCCTAGTAGAGTTGCTGCTGCTCTGGGGTGGAGGCAGGGAGGGGAGCCAGAAGAGTACCATTACCTTCGCAGGGAGAGGCTGAGGCTGGCTGGAAGCCCCATTGGGAGGGTTTCCTTTGCACTTAGAGGGGGCCTATGTTTGGGACATGAGCCCAGGCCGGCCATAGCCTTGCTACGTCATTGGTTTGGATGTGTTGTACGTACGTCCCTCTTACTGAACAGGGCACTCGCTCTCAAGTGAACCATTAACAAGCTTAAAAAGCACGCGCTCCGCAGTGGAAGGGGCCTCCCTACTAGGAATCACATTAGGTGATTGCTAAGGCAAGAGAGGGGGGCTCTCGTGTACAAGTTTCATTCTGCGCCTACGCATGCAAATTGCAGAGCCTGGTTTGGAGTCACGCATTAAGTGAAAGCAGGATTTCACCATCGGCCGAATCCCTGTGGGGTGAGGCAGGAAGCCAAAGCCGATTTGAGGCGACAGATGAGGAGCGAGTCGGAGAGCTCGGATTTCCTCCCCCTCTTCTTAGGGAAAGACGGCTGTGTGGTTTCTTTCAGTGCTCACTGCCTGCCTTTCAAGACAGCCGCTGACAGGGAATGTTGTTCTTGTCTTGCACAAGCAGCAAGCATGTGTTTCTCTTACCTTGTCAGTTAATGTGGCATCGGAGCCGGGCTGAGCTAGGAGAAGCTTGACAATTTCGGCGTTGCCATGCTGGCAAGCCACCATCAGTGCCGATGAGCCATTGTCATCCTGTAGATTTAGATCAGCTGCGCAGGACAGCAAGGCTTTCACCATATCTCCCCGGTCATGGCTGACCCCCAGCATTAAGGCTGTCTGGCCTCCCTAGGATATTGCAATGACAGACAGAGTGACGTCACTTCCGCGCTAACGGAGCTGGTTTCCATGCAACACAGTAAGATGCTGTAACAAGCTTGTGGCCTCCTAGAACACAATTCAAGGTGCTATATATAAAGCCCTAAACGGCTTGGGCCCCAAGTATCTGAAAGATTGCCCCCTCCTTCATGTCCCATCGCAGCCTCTGAGGTCAGCAGGGGCGCCCTCTTGAAGGCGCCATCTTTCCGAGATGTCTTTACAGCTAGGGAGCGCAGGGAGGCTTTCTTGATGGCTGCCCCACAATTATGGAAGTTCCCCACCCCCGGGGGGGGGGGGTCTGCTCATCTTCTGGAAACAATGCAAGACTTTTCTATTTGTCCAAGCATTTGGCAGGCAGGGATAGGGTTGGATAAGGTTGGACGGAGCATGGATGGGATGGGTTGGGTGGAGCGTTATGGGGATTTTTTATTATTACTATTATTGTTGTTGTTGATTTTAAATGATTTTTAATACTGTTTTTATGACTGTAAGCTGCCCTGAGCCTCTACATGAAGGGCGGCACAGAAATTAGACTAAATAAATAAAATAAATAGAACTTCCTGGTTCTTATGGTGCTTTCTGTCATGCTTGTTCACTGGGATGGCATTGACAGAGCTATTAGGCAACAGCACAGGCTCCTAATACCTGAGCTACGGGAGGCACAAACTGGGAGCCACAGAGGACCCGTGGCCCTTCCTGGGAGATGGGAGCGGTACATAAACCCGCTAGTCTTCAAACCTCTCCTGCAGTACTGCGGTCACCCTCAGACTCCACATTTCAAGAAGGATATCTGCAAGCTGAAAAGGATTCAGAGGACAGCAATGAGGATGAAAGAATCCAAGTCATGTAAGGAAAGGCTGGAGACACTGGGCACGTTTAGCCTAGAGAAAAGGAGATTGAGGGGGGGGCGTGTTGGCAGTTTTCAAACAGCTAAAAGGCTGCCATAAAAAAGATTCTTCCTTGCCACGGAGCATCGGACAAGAAGCAATGGGTTTAATATTACAAAAAGGTAGGTTGAGTAGGTTAAATATGAGGGGAAACATCCTAGTTATTAGAGCAGTGGAATGAGGTGTCTGGGGGCGGGGAGTTGCGAGTTGTGGAATCTCCTTTCCTGGAGATTTTCAGGGAAAGACAGGCATGGTGCATCTGGGATGTTTAGCCGTAGGGTGTCCGGCCCCAGGGCAGGGGATTCAATTAGATGACCTTTAAAGTCCCTTCAGCTCTCCAGTTCTATGATTCTAGCCAGCTCAGTAGGACTTTGTCTGAGGTATGAAATTTAAAAACAAATCACAGTGGTAGCTGCCACAATGGCTATTTTTAATTAATTAATTAATTAATTAATTAATTAATTAATGATTTCTACCCCACCCCAGCCAGCCTCACGGCAGCTGGGGACAGCTTACATAATTTAGACCGACATGGAGGCAACCTGTCCCTGAAGCTGCTCCGGGGTGTGTACCCCTGTGTCCGCCCCTCCTGAGTCTACTTCAGACAGACCAAGCGGCTTTCCTGGGCCGCCTATTCACCCCCCACCCCACCACCACCATAGAGTTCCAGACCATCTCCTGACACTCTAGGTTGGCACCTGCAACTCTCTGTTGTTGCCCAGGGCAACGGCCAGCTGGCAGCGGAGCTGTAGCGTGGGGCTGTGCATGGGAAGAACAGCGACTCCACGTTAGGCCAGTGCCCCGAGGTTGGCCAGCCTCCTCCACCGGCAGCGCTCGGAGATGTTCCGGAGTGCCACCGGTGGGGCTGCCCCCGTCTGCACACCTGACAGGGTGCGTTTAGATGGGACAGGTCACCCAGGGGTGAAGTGCGCTGGTGCAGCCAACACCGAGGCAACCTGTCTGTCTGAAAACACGCAAATGACCAGTGGAAACGATCGTGTCTGAAAAACCTGCCTTCCCAACCACATTCACCCTGGCCAAATCGCTAACCTGAAAGTGACAAGGGCCTGATTCTCGTTTATGTGAGATTCCTCGTATCCACCCCGGGACCGACTAGGCAGCCCTTGTGTAAAGGAGAATCTGGCCCAGCAATGTTTCTTCCACAGCTCTGAATGAATAACTGTGACCTCTAAAATAGCAATGGCCTTGGTGGGAGATAGGCATCTACATGCTGGGTGGGAACCTTTTCCTTCCCAGGGATAGCTTTGGAAAGGAGTACAAGCTCCGAGAGCTGACTAGACGTTAGGGGCAGAGGTGCTTAAAGGAAGAAGAGGTTCTAAATCACAGATCTGGGGCATGGATCTGTCCCCTCTCCTTGCGTGCCTGCCTTCACCTCTGCTCCTTTAAACTGGGCTCAGTCTTTCATTGGTTGGGGATAGGAATCAGATCCAGGCCCGGGAAGGGGGACAAATAAAATTAGCTGTGGGCTGCATTTGGCCCCATGGCCTGAAGTTCCCCACCACTGATCTACACTTAGAGAACAGCCTACCAGTAGGGAGTCTCATTTTGGAGGTTTTCTTTGTTCCCCTCAGAAAAGCCAAGCGAGTCCCTCAGCAATCTGGCTCAGGCTGGGTCTGATGCTGCAAGGCTCTGAGTGCCTTCCTTGGCGCTCATGGAGGAGGCACTTGATGCCTCCCTAACAGTGTTTAGAACATTGTCGGATTGGGCACCATTAACCTTAATTTCCCTTCAAGCCGTGTAATTAGCAGCTGATAAATGGCCACTGGCACATAACAGCTTGGAACTGGAAGCAGCATTGTGATTGGCTGGCAAAATCCAGTGGGTGTAATTAATCATGGTGGACGGTGCGGTTCAGCTGAAGCTAAGGCTTTAACTTCTTTGAACTGCCAACTCCAACCCAACCCATGCACACCCCACGTCTCTCCTCTTGATTTTGTGCTGTACAGGGAACTTGTAACCCATCTTCCACAAGGCTCCCGAGGGAGGCACGATCATTATTATGAAAATGACTCTCGGTGGGAGGTTTAATTCTCTTTAGCAGCACTTTGCTGAATTACCAAGAGGGACTGGCGAGGGCGGCCGTGGGAGGCAGGAATTTGCAGCCCTGCAACCTGTATTTCTCATAAGTGCCCTCTAAAAATGTGCATCAATGGCAACCCCTACCCCTTTGGCTTTTGAAGCTCTCCCCTTTCATTGTGTAAGGGCCTCTTTACAGAAAACACTTGTCTTTGGGGAACTACGATGACAGGTCATAGGGGAGCTGAGGTGGGACAGAAACCCAGTAAATATCCTTGGAGACAGCTAAGGCAAAGGTTATCTAACCAAAATCGACTTTCTTGTCATTTGAGCCCATTATCTCTAGTCCTGCCCGCTGTAATTGCAGGGCAATTCCCTGCCATCTTCTTGGTGGCAGTTCTTTAGATGGTTGAAGACTGCTCCCTCATGTCCCGCCCTTAATCTTCTCTTTGCTAGACTAAACAGACCCAATTTCTTCAACCTTTCCTCATAAGATTTACTTTCCAGACCCGTCACCCTCTTTGCCGCCCTCCTCTGAACTCGCTCCAATTTGCCCGCGCTAGCCTCCACCATGGCCAGGATCTGACCGCCCGACCAGGAGTGAAGCGGGCTTTCACATTTGAATACCTGCTTTACTGGACCTGATCCAGAGTCCATGCTGGTTCCGGGCGCTATGGAAGCTGTCACTGACTGCCATGGCTGCCTGTCAGGGAGGGGGTGGGCACAGCGTGGGGGCGGGGCCAGGCGGACGCACATCCACGCGTTTCCCCGCCCTCCCCAGCGGCCCTACCCCCTGTCAAGTTAGTTTGGGGTGGCCTGTCTGCAGAAGGGGTCAGTCTGTGACAGCACCCAAGCATTGGCATGTTTGAAAACACCCAGTGCTTCTGTTAATGCAGCCTAAAACTGTAGATGCCATTTTTGCAGCTGCTTCCCACTGCTGGCTCATGTTCAGCTCGGCATCAAACACACTCCCTAGATCCTTTTCACACATGCTGCTGCCAAGTCAGGTATCCCGCCACCCCTAGCCCACCTTATACTCGTATGTGAAACCTCCAGGTAATCAACAGTCCCTAGGAACAGTGACAGGTCGACAGGCCTTCGATAGTCCCCTGAAGTACTCCAAAGGTTCCTACACTGCACAGCATCGAGATCCAGAGAAATGCATGCTGGGATTTGCTTTCATTAAGCCTGGCAGCAGAAAGGTGAAGGACAAGGTGCCTCCAAAGGATAAATGCCCACACATGTTCCTCTAATTTGCCACAGCAGCAGGCAGAGTGATTTTGTGCTTGTGCATGTGTTTCAAACCTACATGCTCATAAAAACATAACAAGTGCCATACTGGGTTAGATCCATGGTCCACTGAGCCCAGCATCCTGTCTCTGACAGTGGTCAGCTACAGTAACTTGAGAGAAGTACAACAACCAGGTCATAAAGGTGTAACCTATCTCCTGCTAACCACTCCCAGCTACCGGTAGTCAGGAGTTTAGGCCCTAACTAGTGAGCATTTATGGCTCTATCCTCTAACAATTTATCTAGTTTCCATTTGAAGTTAGTTATGGTGCTGGCTTTCACTGCCTCCTCTGCAACAAGTTCCACAACTGTATTGTCTGCTGAGTGGAAAAGTACTTCCTTTTGCTTGTTTTAAATCTGCTGCCATTTAACTTCAGAGAGTGTCCCCTTCTTCTCTTATTGCCTTCGCCCGCTCCCCCTCGCACGGGGGGGGGTAGGGGTGGCGGGCGCAAGGCCCCTTGCCACGCCCGACTACGGGGGAGGCAGGATGGCTGGAGACATTCCCCGCCTCGGGGCTGCCCAGCGCCGAGGCGGGAAAAAACAGCGCAGCAAACTCTGTCGGAACCTGGCCGGGGTTGCTAGGCAACTCCGGCCAGCAGGGATAGGTTAGCTGGAGTCACATGGGCCTTGCACGATGGGCGGGGCCCATGCAACAGAAGAAACTCAGTTCCAGCCCCACTTGCGGTTTGGAGCTGCCCGAAACGGCAGCAGCTGGGAACGCGGCAGCCGGCACCAGAGCAGAGCTGCAGCCTCGGGCGTCCCCAGCCAGCGCCTGAGCTCAGACAGAGGTGAGCCCGATGGGGAAAAATAAAAAGAATGCCGCATTAGCGGCAAAGAAATGGCAGCGTGAGGCCGCCGCGCCGGAGCCAGTCGTGGGGGGGGGACCCCAGGAGGGCAGCCATGCCCCAATCCAGGAGGAGCCAGACCCCGTCCCCCCGGTGCTGGGGGGGAACCCAGAAGAGAGGGATGAGATCCCTCTGGGAACCAGAATGACTGGTTGCGAGGCTCTTCTTGCACAGCTGATGGGGGGAGCAGGGACGGGGCCCCCATTGGGGGCATGGGGGACACAGCTGGCAGGGGGTGGAAAACCCCCCTTTGAGTGCCCCCTCTCCTCCAGTGGGCCATTCAATTCCTTTGGCCGGGGCTTCCCCCGGGTTTGAGCCTGGGGCCTCAGCCCCCCCGCCCCTCAGGAGGGGGAGGCATGCTGTGAATCCCCCCATACGATATATTGAGGACGACGAGGGGGGGGGGTCGTGGAGCTGCAGGTGCAGAGGGGTGCCAGGCCAGCTCGGGTCGGCCCCCCCGGGTCGGTCCCCTCCTTGGTTCTTTTGCACACACCCTCCCGTTGACTGCGGGGGTGGCCACCGCAGTGGGGGGGGCGGGCAACGGGGGCAGGCCAACTGTCGGGCCTGTTTGGCTCCGCATTGGGGGCCCTCCGGCTGGCCCCTTTTACCCGAACATACACGGGCCTGTCCAGCCGACGGTTAGCCGGCCGCAGGCTGCATTGGCCACTCCCGTACAAGGCGGGGCCGGGGAACCCTTTCCCACTTCTCCTCAGCCCAGGGCAGGCACAGCAGAACCGGCTCCACAAGGGCAAGATGACAGCGATCTGAGACAAAGGGTGGAGAGAATGGAGAATGCACTGCAGGCCCTGACGCAACAATGCACCCAGGTGGCAGGATTTCAACAGCAATCTGTGCTCCCGGCTAGCCCGGCCCATCACACAGGTGAGGTGGAGGCACATTCGCGAGGCATTGGTACCGGGGCCGGATGGGCAAGCACACAACCCAGGGGGTGGTCCCTGTGTCGGGGGGTGCCGGAGCGCAGGGGACACCACAGGGAACATACCCGGGACAAATGGTAGCTGGTAGCCCGACCCAGTTGATGTGGTGGGGAGGGACATGGCTCCCTATGATCCCCCCTGCGCACCTGGCCCAAGGGGCTGGGGGCAGGGTGGGTCCGTTAAGTGCGATGCCCCCACTGGCCTCTGCCGTGGGTTCAGCTCCTTTAGCAGGGCAGGCACTCCAGGTATGGCCTTCTGCGGCCCCATCTTTCCAGCTACCGGGTGGCAGACCAACCATAGCTCTCCCAACGACATCCCTCCTGCAGCAGTGCCCCCTGGAGGGCAGGGGCTACTCTGCGGTTTCTGATCCAATTGGAGGTCACCTGCTCCCAGCCACTAAGGTGCAGATCTGGCAGGGGGAATACCTGGACTTGTTTGCCCCCCTTTTCAGCGATCCCATAGTGGACTCCGCTGAGCAGGAGGACAAAAAAGAAAAAGAGCGCTTTAAGCGCCCTAAAGCAGATCGGAACTGGACAAACTGAACCGCCGCCTTTTCCATCTATATGGGGGTCATGATTCAGGCATACCCAGCCCGGGCCCCAGACCTGCTGAAGTACGACGACATTGTGCAGCGTGCATATGAAGCAGGGCTGGCCGGAGCATCACTCCAATACGATGAGGCATTCCATCACAGGGCGGCATATACCCCGGACCTTAGGTGGGACCTCCACGCCCACGACCTTTGGCTCAATTGTATGAGCGGAGTGGGCAACACACCCAGATCGGATAGTGGACACTTGCTCGCAAAAGGGGGAGCTTCATCTGCCACCGAGTCCTTTTGTGAGGAAGGAAAGAAAGGGACAGCAACCACCACGGGGGACGTGTTGGGAATTCGACCAATTCGGGAGATGTTCCCGAGCAACTTGCAAATTCCGCCATGCATGCCCCAACTGTTCGGGGCATCATGCAACCTCCGCATGCCCCTGGGGAAAGTCTGGTTTCAAGGGGAGACCTTCTCATGGGGGGGTCGGGGAGGGGCAGCACTGGTGGCAACAGTTCAGCACCTGCGGGGAAGAGCCCCAACCCCAGTTAGGGCTGCACAGTTAGAACAGGCCCTCCCCGGGCACCCGGAGCATGCGGAGGTGGCATACGTAGTAACGGGTTTCCAACAGGGTTTTCGAATCCCCGCTTCTGAAGTCCAGCAGCATCGGGTGGCGCCAAATTTGAAGTCCATAGTAGGGATGGAGAGGGTGGTAAGGGAGAAGATTTGAAAGGAGAGTGTAGAAGGTAGGGTGGCCAGCCCATTCCCGGCCCCCCCTTCCCCAACATGGTTATCTCCCCTCTAGGTGTGGTACCCAAGAAGGCCCCCGGGGAGTTCAGACTGGTCCACCACCTGTCTTACCACCGGGGTGGCTCAGTCAACGACGCTATACCCAGAGACCTTGTTTCGATCAAGTACGCATCGTTTGACTCGGCAGTGGCCGTAGTCAGGTCTTTCGGACCCGGTCCCATTCTCGGGAAGTGTGACATTAAGTCCGCCTTCCGATTGCTTCCGGTCCATCCTGAGAGTTTTCCCTTGCTCGGATTCCATTTTGACGGCATGTACTACTTTGACAAGGCCATGCCGATGGGGTGTTCGATATCTTGCTCGGCGTTTGAGCGATTCAGCACCCTTGTGGAAGGGATCATCAAGCAATGGTCTGGTAAAACGGGAATCATGAAATATTTAGACGATTTCCTGTTTATTGGTCACGCCAACATGAGAGAATGCTCAGACTTGATGCAGACTTTCCAGGCGGTGGCGAACGAATTAGGCATCCCCTTGGCCCCTGAGAAGACCGATGGCCCAGCTACCCGACTGACTTACCTTGGCATTGAGCTGGACACAGAAGCGGCTATCTCCCGGCTTCCCTGGGACAAGTTGCTTTCTCTTCAGGACAAGGTTGACGATTGCCTGCGGGTGGCGAAAGTTACAGTTCGCCAGTTGCAGTCAGTACTCGGGAGCCTCAATTTCGCATGCCGGGTGGTTGCGCCCAGGCGGGCCTTTCTATCACGTCTTTATGCCAAGCTGGCCGGGAACCTGCCCCCCCACCACCACCATATACGAGTCACAAAGGAGATGAAGGAAGACCTACAGATTTGGGCCACATTCCTAGCGAAATTTAACGGCACCAGTTTCTGGAGGGACCAGCTCCAGCTGGAAGCCGAGCTGTAGGTGCATTCCGATGCAGCAGGGGGTGCAGGGTTCGACTTAATGTTCAGGGATCAGTGGGCAGCGGCAGGGAGTTACCAAGGACCTTATTTTCCTGGAGCTCTTTCCCATTGTGTTAGCCGTCCACTTATGGCCTGATGAACTGGCGAACCATTCGGTACTATTTTGGTGTGATAACCAAGCTGTCATTCACATCATCAACACTCAGTTCTCCAGGTCTCCGAGGGTCATGAAGCTGGTTAGGGCTTTCGTGCTCGTCTGTTTGGAATACAACATCCTTTTCCAGGCCAGGCATGTGCCGGGTCTGGACAACAGTGTAGCGGATGCCCTCTCTCGCTTCCAAATGGAGCGCTTCCGTTCACTAGCACCTCTGGCCCGGGCAAACCCGGAGCCGCTACTGCCGTCTGTTTGGAGCCTTGGGTCGTAGAGCTGCACACCGCCATTCTGGGATCCCTGGCGCCTCGTACCAGGACTGCCTATGACAGGGCCTTCCGGGAATTTCAGCAATACCGGTTGGCACAGGGTTGGCCCCTGGGTTTCCCAATTCTGGAACCTCAAATGCTCCAATTCGCCATGCAATTGAGGTGAAGGGGGGCGGCACCAGGTACCATAGCTGGAAAGCTGTCCACCCTGGCATTTGCGAGTAACCTCGCAGGTCACACACACACACCCAGACCGGGTTTTGTTTCACCAGGCGCTTATTGGAAGGTTGAGCCAGGGAGGTGGGCAGGACCCCGGATCAGCGGGCCCCTATTACTCCCCCTTTGCTGCTGGATATGTGTGGTTGCCTCCCACACATCTGTTTTGAAGTTTCATTGTTTAATTCATTGTTCAAATTAGCATTCTTTGGAGCATTTCGAGTGAGTGAGCTCGTAGCTGAAGCGGCCAGGGACACCTCAGGTAGGGCCCTCCGGTTCAGTGACATCCACATCGGCCCAGTGGCCATGGTCCTGAGCATTCGGTGATCTAAAACGGATCAGAGGGGGAGGGGACAGGTCATGAGACTGAACAGGGCTGTTTCACCGGAGTTGTGCCCAGTAAGGGCGGTAGAGTCATACCTTGGAATGCAGCAGTCAGCACCGGGCCCCCTTTTCAGACATGCCGGAGGTACGCAGGTAACCAGATATCAGTTCATGTCGGTCCTGAGAACTGTGTTGGCCTGCATCGGATTGCCGCCAACTGCATACGGCACCCACTCTTTCCGCATTGGGGCCGCTACTTTTGCGGCGGAGAGCGGAATGTCCGATCAAGGGATACGGGAGGTGGGTCGTTGGAGGTCAAGGGCATTCTGGACATATGTGCGGAGCGCCCCTTCCACTTACCAGCCCTGATTTTCTTTATTCCCCCAGGTTTCCGGCCCCGGTACCGGACGCAGGTCTGGATTGTCGGCCACAGCCTGGTACGCTGGGCGGGCAAGGCAGTTGAGCACACCAGATGGGGGACCCAGCTGGGCCTCTCAGCCCAGGCACAGATACAGTGGAAGGGTCGTGGAGGTATAAGGTGGCACCAACTCCTACCAGCGCTCTGGGCTCCATTCCAGGGTCTCCTGCCCGACGTACTGGTCGTACATCTAGGCGAGAACGACATCCCCATGTTGAAAGGTGTTCAACTGATTAAGGACATTAAGTTTGATTTGTGGGAAGTGAAAAAGCTTTTCCCAGAGGTTGCCCTTTATGGACTGACCTAGTCGAACGGTTGTCATGGGGCAATGGGGTTTATCCCAGAAAGATTGATAGGACCCGGAAGATGATCAATAGGGAAGTGGGTAAATGGCTCACGAGTTTGGGAGGTGAGCGCATTGATACCAGAGCTCTGACGCACAATCGCCCTGAGCTGTATAGACGGGACGGGGTACACCTGTCGCCGGAGGGTAACGATTGTTATCTGGAAGCTTTGAAGGGGGCGTTGGTCTGTGTGTTGGATAAATTATAGATGTAGGGTGGGGGTCGGGTTCGTTCGGGTACCCGGCGACCCCTTAGTGGCAGGGGTCCAGTACATTTAGAGTAGGTTAGGTTATCATAAGTAAGAGTCATCTCCTTAAGAGATGGGGAGGCCCACCCGCCGGAAAGCAGGGGATGGCAAGCGGCGGGGCAGCCTCCCTGGGAGGGGTGTCGAGCGAGGGC
>QEPC01013865.1:21618843-21644532 GCA_003113815.1 Sphenodon punctatus
CTCTTCTCTCTTCACTGGCTCCCCCTTCCTGAACGTATCCTGTTCAAACTCCTGGTATTCATGTTCAAAACACTACACGACCAAGCTCCCCCTTACCTCTCGGACCTAATCTCCCTACGCACTCCTGCACACGCTCTCCGCTCTTCCTCTGTTCCCTCACTCACTCTCCCTCGTTTCTCCTGCTCACCTAACTGCCTTCGACCCTTCTCCGTCGCTGCCCCTCATGCCTGGAACTCCCTCCCTGCCCACATCCGCCTTGCCCCCTCCCTCCACTCCTTCAAATTCCTCCTCAAGTCCCATTTTTTCCTCACCGCCTTTCCCAATGCCTGCTAGTCGTTCCCCATATACCTACTGTCTGCCCTCCTCTGCAGACTGCTGCAACCAACCTGACTGTAACCAAGCCAAGCACACGCACCTGAGACTTCGCATCCGCTTGAATGTTTGTTTGTCTTCTCCCCTGTCTCTCCCACTGTCCCCCCTCCGTCTCCCCGTCCTTGTCTTTTAGATTGTAAGCCACAGGCAGGGACCGCGTCTATGTCTATGTTCTGTACAGCGCCAGGCACATGACCGGCGCTATATAAATGTTTATAATAATAATAATAAGCCATAGGGGAAAAACGTGGGGTTTGGAAAAAAAAGTGGAAGGTTTTTTCCATTTTTTTTTTTTCTGGGAAAATTTTTTTGGGGGGGAAATTGAAATATATGCAATACTTATTTTCTTATGTTTGGTATATTTATGAAATTTAAAAGCATAAATGCCTTAGTTTTATTCAAACAATAATTACAAATAATATGGTAACTTTTAATTATTATATATAATTATTATATTTAATTATAATAATTTGTGATTATTATTTGAATAAAACTAGGGCATTTACAAATAATTATTTGTAATTATTGTTACAGATGGAGCTACAAGCTGCTGGACCTAAGACACCTAAGCATATCTTAGTTTTTGCCAGCTTATGGCTGTTTTTACACGGATGCCCCTCCCCAGCTTGGTGTTCGGGCGGGGGGGCCGTCTGTGTAAATGGCTGGCAGTGGTTCGGGGGATGGGTGTCTGCTCAGTGTTCGCCCGTGTGAACACCGAGCAGGATGGGTGGGGTGGCACGTGCTCCCGCACAACATCCACCTCCACTCATCGCACACCCATCTCCATCCACGGAACCCTCTAGAAAACCAGGGCCCTTTTCACACAGACACTCTAACACCGATAAAATGGGTGTTACATTTTATTATACATGGTACAGGGCAACATTGCAGCCCTGCCACATGGGCCCTTTTCACACGAGATGCCTCCACCCAGTTTCGCTGGGTGGAGGCGTCTGTGTGAACACCGCGGGCGGTGGGTGGGGTGCATTTCATTGGGTGGAGATGGGTGGAGGTGTCTGTGAACACCGTGAGCACTGGATGTAGGTGCGTGCTCCCGCGCAACACCCATCGACACCTAGTGAAATTTATTTTATTTATTTATTTATTTAAAAATTGTATCCCGCCCCTCCTGCCCATAGGGCAGCCTGGGGCAGCAAACAGCATCAATAAAACAGTTAAAAACACAACAATGCAGGAGGAAAAGACCCTACCTCCCTACCCCACCCACCCCCCGCCGAAAGCCTGGCGGAACAGCCGGGTCTTACATAAACGCCGAAATGCACCCCACCCACGTGTTCACAAAGATGCCTCCCACCCACCTCTGTGGATGGGTGGAGATGGGTGTTGCATGGGAGCACACACGTACCTCCGCCCACCGCCCGCGGTGTTCATTCACACAGACACCTCCACCCACCCACCACCCACGGTGTTCACACAGACACCTCCCTCCACTCACCTCCACCCAGGCATCGTGTGTGAAAAGGGCCCATGTTGCAGGGCTGCAGTGTGTTGCTCTGTGGGTGCCCTGTAACATGTATAATAAAATGTAACACCAATTATATTGGTGTTAGAGTTCAGCAGAATGGATACAGATTAATCTGTAACTGCCCATGATAGTTATGAGCAGTTACCGATGAATCCGGATCCGTGATGCCCATGCCTACTGGTGGTCTCTAAGAATAGGTCAGATATGGAGCGATGGGACTCAGTTGATCCGGGGCCCTGGACTCAAGGGGGGTGGGGGCTTTGCAAGAGCCCTCAGCACCACTAGGACATTTTTAGAGTGAGCGAGAGGGGGACAGGGTCAACATTCTGACCCTACCCACTCTGAACATTTCGTAGCAGTGCTCAGACCGCTTGCAAACGGGAGGTTTTCAGAGTGGGCGGGGATGGAATTGATGACCCTGTCTACTTTTAAAACCTCCTTCCTGGTGGGGTTGCTACCACTCGGGGGGCTGGGCTCTCTGAGAACTAGGACAGTACCATCATCTTTGCACGGAGAGGCTTAGGCTGGGAGCCCCCTTCAGAGGAACTGCCGCTTGGGAAGATCCTGCCTCCTTGCTCTTAAGGGGCGCTCTGACTTGAGACATGAGGCTGGGCCTGCCACTGAAGCCCAAGCTGGGGGTATGTAGTCGGAACTGGCCAGTACGATTGTAACTAGAGTAGGATGGGGGTTCAGATCCTGCACGGTTTGGCTGACCAGGTGAATGCCCGAAGTTTGCTTTCCAGGTTTGGGAAGGATATCAACCAACGTAAGAGTAATGGACCGCCCAACAGTCCTGGTTTACAAACCTACGCAATGCTGTTTCATTTCTCTAACTAAACAGACTGTCAATAACCTTTGTGTACCTGACTTGCTCGTATGTTAACGTCCCCTTCCCGTAGCAGCTTTAAGACCACCTCCATGTCTTCCTCTGTCTCCGCTGAAGCCAGTGGCGTGATCATCACTGCAGTGTAGCCAGCTTTGTTCTGAAGGTCCACCTCACACACACCTGAGGGACAGGCACAAGATTTGGTATAAATTTAAATTTCCAAGAAGCTGGATGAGTGGGGAGAGCTGCTGCCATTTGAGGGGACAGGGTTTTGTGGTGGAGCTCAAGAGATGGCTGAGGAGAGCTGGGACAATGTGTGAATGCACTGTTGCTATCCACTTGCGGAAGGGACAGTTCAGCACCAGTGCATCACTCTAGAACTTACAGAGGTCCTCTATAGAGGGCTTAGGAGGGCAGTGCCTAAGGCTGCGTGCTTTCACATGTGCCTAAAAGTGTCCTGACAACACTGGGAGAGAACATGCAATTGCAAATCTCGTGCATTTTTGTATATGTGCGAATGCACTAATCCGCCTTTTATGCGCATTTACGACAACGATTGACAGGGCTACAAAATCCAGCCCTGTCCATCGGTTTTGTAAATGCACACAAAAGCAGAAATGAGAGCGGATCAGTGCATTTGCACGTACACAAAAATGTGCAAGATTTGTAATCGCATGTTCTCGCCCAGTGTTGTAAGGATGCTTTTAGGCCACATGTAAAAGTGGCCTATGTCTTTTTCAGGATGAATTTTCTGTCAACTTTCAGCAGTTAACATAAACGTTAGGGCAGAGGGGTCATTTATAGATAGTGTTGTACCCTCCCCCTGGATGTCAGGAGGGATGGGGCAAGGGGGCCATCTCTCCTCTTTCTGATGTAACCCTGCCTCTTATGGTGTGAGGTTAAAATGCTCCACAGCAGGCAGTGACCCACTCCAAAAGAAGGCAGGGAAAGTGGCTGCCATCTCTCTATTCTGAGATAATCAGCCTGCCCTGTGAAGCCTCTTGCATATTGGCAGGCCCATGTTGGAAAGAGCAGAGAAGTCCCCAGGGTCTGCCCCTGTTCTGGCGTTCTCGTCCCCTGCTGCCTCTGGAATCCCTGATTTCTGGGTTGCTGGAGGCGCTCCAGCTGACACAGAGAAATGAAGGCTTCCCCCAGAGCCTGGAGAGACTATAGACCTGCCCTCCCCGATTTGTGGCAGGATCGGTCTCCCTTCCCCTCTGCCCGCCCCCTCCTATCATTATCGCACCTTCTAAATGGCAGCTACAGGAACGTGGGGATCCCTCCAGTCTGCAAACTCTGTTGCAGGGATAGCAGCAGGGGTGTGGAAGAGAAGGTGGTTGAGGTAGGAGGGGAGACCAGAAGGATAAGTTGAGGGAGAGTCATCTGTGGGAGGAGATGGAGGCTGTACAGCAGGGACCATGGAAGGGCTGGCTTGTGGGGAAGCTATGAGGGGAGCAGCAAGGGAACTAGGAGCTTTGCAAGGAAAGGGAAGAGGTAGGAGAAGCAGGAGAGGTTCTGGGTTGCTTTGTGGTGGGTTGCAGGACGGCCTGGCTGGCTGCATCGCGGTGCAGTGTCTCCTTCCAACATTTGGACCAATATTCCTCCATTGTGTTTAGGCTACTCTGCTGTGTTAACCAGGTTTTACTAGATCAGCATTGCAGGGTTGCAGAAGAGAAACGTGGTTTCTGGGTCTCTTTGCTTGTGCACTGGCACCGGGCAACTGTCCGGTAAAGATGCTAGCATCTAGATTGCTAGCGATGGTGCAGCCAGTCAAAATCTTTGAAAACCTATCGTATCCGATAGTTCTCTGGGCTGAGCTTGCAAACACTCTTTTGAACTGCAAACTAGGCAGATCCAAGGCCTGATTCGCAGCTAGAGACAAGCTCCTCTACACCGTCGCAGTCGTATGGGGCAAACATGTTCAAAATGACTTTGTTTCCAATAAAGATCACAGGAAATGTTTTTCTATATTTGCCAAGCTGTTAACACATGCAACATTCAATTTCTATTGTTGCCAGGATGTTTTTATTGATTTGCAGATTCTGCTTTTGTTTTATGCTCATCAAGCAGGCTAATTCTCTTATTTTGAGAAATTCATCACTGCTAACGCTCTGCGGTGTAGGCTGTGATTTTCTCGCTTTCATTGGTTAGAAGTGAGTTGTTGTTTAAACTATGAACACTTAGCTTTGAGTGGAGCTGCCTAGAGGCATTTATCGAGAGAAGTAGAATTGTTTCGCTATTCTGGGGTGACTTGGGACTGGGAGTCTAGTAAAACAATTGGTTTATAGACATGTATGATAATATGCCATTTCCCTAACATTTAACAGATTGTCTTGCCAATGGGAAAGGCACAGAACATCTTTATTCTCCCTGGAAAGTGCATGCATTTTTATTGGATAAAATCTCAGCAGGATGTTTCATTCTTTTGAGCCCGAAAGTTCAATAGTTTAGAGGTTGTTTTTGCTGCAGATCTCTAGGCTTCTGTTACAATGAAAGATTTTAGTTTTTCAAAGAAAAGCGCTAAGTGTCATGATTACTATTATGAATAATCCCTCTAGTAGTGACTATTATGAGGCCTGGATTAGTTCCAGCAGTACTAAGCATTAAGGACCTGATCCATCTACCATGGAAGATCATTAAAACAACTGACTCCAGTGCTTCTGAATTAGACCATGTTGCTGGGTTGCAGAAGTTCCAGGATCAGGCTCTAAATTGATGGTCTAAATTGATGGTCAGATCAGGAAAGAGATTATGCTAAGACATCAACTGGAACATCATGAAATCATTTGAAAATATAAAAACTAGCGCTGAAACTCGGTATTTGGAATTACTCTGTTTTTACCAAGTATTCTGGTATTCGACTCAGTTTCAACGAGTACTGAGGAATCGAGGAATTGGCCTGGTACTTGGTAAATCCTCAATTGAGCAAAGGGGGAAAGAGGGAAGGTGCAGGGGACAGGGAAGGGGAAATGGGGAACAGGCATGAAGGGGAGCCAGGAGCATATACCCCCTTATAGGGCATTTCCTGCCCCTGTATAGGGGGACTCGGTACTTAGTACTCAGAAAAATACTCAGAAAAATATCAAGTACCAAGTATTCGGCCATGTTACTGAGGATCGGCTGAACATTTGGGCCTGATCCTTGGAAACACGGAAATACTCGCAAATATATATATTTTTTACTATTTGGTTCAGCCCTAATAAAAACCAACCACCAGTGCCCACCTGTATCCAAGAGAAGCTTGACAATAGGAAAGTTGGAGTGGGAGATGCTGTAATGAAGTGCTGTGTTTCTGTTTCCATCAGCTAAGTTTACGATCATCTTCAGTAACGATGGGTGTGTCTCCCGGAATTCACGGAGATAGGCTGCAACCACCTCGGAGCTGGAGGACTTCCTGCTTGAGACTCGGAACCACTCTTGACAGACGGTGCTTAAGACATGTTTCTAGAACACCAACAATTGACAATGACTTGGGGACTTCCCTTTTCACTTAGCCCAATAATGATGCTAGATAGGGCAGGAGCAGTAACTCTTGGGGCCTTGAGTGATGCACAAACTGCAGCCCTCTCTCCCACTTGGTACAGGGTTGCTGCCTCTCACAGTTTTGACTCTGACACTCCCATAGGTCAAAATGGAAGTGTCAGGGTCAAAACTATGAAAGGCGGCAACCCTGACTACACCCCAAACCCTGCTGTCTGCAACATCCCTGGGCCAAGCTCCTCCAAAGGAGGCCATGCAGACTGAGCCTTCCTTAGGTGGCTCTAACTCACTACAGGTCTTGGCAACACTGGGCGACTTTAGACATAACAAAGATAGGGTGTCAAAACCCCTAAGCCCGTGTTTGGCCATTATGTGTAAGCAAGCACCATAACAATCCCAACACCAGTTTGGCCACCGCTGAACATTGGTTGAACACATGATGTGAATACCATTGCATCACAAGGACAATTTGCGTATTCCAGATGCACACGTGGCCAACGTTGTGTCTAATGAGATCATGTGGTGTGTTAGCAGGTACAACACGGGGAACGAGGTGGCAGCGCTTGCATGTTGAGATCGGGTGGCGAGCAAAACACCGATTTGCCCCAAGATGGGCTGTGTGTCTAAGCAGTGCCACATGGTGAACACAGGGCCAAACCGGTGTTTATATCAAGGTCAAAACACGCATTCAGACACCGGTTAACGTTATGTCTAAAGACACCGCTGGTGCTCCTCCAATTCTAGTCTCCCTTGTGAGTGCAGGCAGGATTGACCCTAATGCTAGTTTCCTTCAGTGATGGAGCAAAGCAGACTGTTGAATCTGATTATGTGAATGTGTACCTATAGTTCCCACACTGAATCTTCTATTGTAACTTGGTTACTGTGTTTTTCCTGGTGTGCTGATACAACACAGATTATGCTTGCAACGAGGGTTCGTGTATACAGTCTTGAAGCTGGGGCCACATATAGCCAGCAATATATTATACCTTCTCTCCAACTCAATAGAGAAGGTGGCTTTAGGGATTGGAGCTGAGTGGCATTTGTATGGAATCCATGGGCAATCCACAGTGTGGTTTATTGTAGCGAACAAAATGGGAAATGTTACTGTAGAAATAGAAGCAATTTATTGCAAGTTCTGACCTTTCGCAAACATCAAAGGAATTAAAAGGGACTCGCTGCTCTAGAAGAGCCTAATCAGCAACGCACCCAAAATCCAGGGGGATTTTGGCTGCATCTTGTTCTGGATCAATCCCTCAATGAATAAGTCAGGGTCTGTTCTGTGTTCCATGGAAAACGGCTTCTCATGGCCAAGCTACCATTTAATTCAAAAGGGTATTTTTATTTACTGATGCAAGTATGGATGCAACTCTGGGCGTTTTCAGACAAGACTCTCTCCACCCCCTCCCCACCCACCATACATGTTACAGGGCACCCATAGGGCAACACTGCAGCCCTGCAACATGTATGGTGGGTGGGGAGTGGGTGGAGAGTGTCTTGTCTGAAAATGCCCTCTGTGACCTGCATGCCACTAGCTGACACTGATGCTTTCTTTTTACCAATAGGAGTTAGCCTTCATCTGTATTAATGCCCATATTAAAATATTTAAACTGCATCTATTTGCCCACCTCCAAAATCAGAATAAAATAGAGGGAACCAAACTATTCTCCAAATTCAGGGTAAAATGTTCACTTGTGCTATGAGACTTGCAAAACAGACGCGTTGTTTTATCTCCTCACGAACCAGATTGTGATTCTAGGGGTAAAAAACAGACATGCGGGCAGCGTGGCGGCTTCCCAGCCCAGAGCAGGAAACCGCAGCTGACATGGCCAGGGGTCGGGGTCACCAAATAAACCTGCCCGCAGCCGGAGAACCATCCCACTGCCCCGGGCAGGACAGGGAGCTCAACAAACACGTGGGCTGCCAACCCTGCCCGCCCCCCTGGCCTCTGCCATGATGGACAGCCATGGTGACCAGCCACAGCACTCGGCCAGGGCAGCCTCTGCCCCAGGCTGGAGATGACAGGGCCAAACAGACTTGCTGGCCCTTAGCATGGGCTGCGTCCTCTGACTCCTCTGAGGTTTTCTGAGGGTGCACCCCGGGCTAGCTGCCTACTCACTCCGGTGCAGTCTCAGGCTAACCTCTGGCGGCACATAAACAGATGTGCCGCTGGGTCCCAGGCCAAAGCTGGCCACCATCATGTGGGTTCTGAGGGAAGGGACGTACCCAGGGTCTATCTGAGCACCATATTTGGGGTCAGGAAGGAATTTTCCCTCAGGGCAGATTAGCAGTTGACTTTGAGGGTTTTTTGCCTTGCCCTGCACCATGGGCGTGACTCGTCCTACTTTTTATAAAAATCATTCCCTTGTAGGCATTCGTGTGCCCTGTTTGCTCCTGGTCTTTCCTTGTGGCAGATTTTTTTTTAACAGCCTCCATTTTTTGTTGGGTAGATTTTTCTGTTTGGGCCTGGTGAATCCTGTCAGTGCAGGAATCCTGTCACGGTCCCTTCCAGCTCTGCGAGCCCAAACCAGGACTGTGTCTGGCACTGCGTACACCTCCCAGGGCCAGGTGGCACAGCTGCACCAGGGCCCAAGAGCCTGGAGCCCCACATCCCTGTGGAATGTGTGCATAGGCAACTGGGTGATTAGTGCCCACTGAAGACTTGCTAAGTGCCTCAGAGGGACCCATTTCATTTTCTGCACCAGGGTACATTCCAACCTGCCTCTAGGCCCTTCAAAGGCCCGTACTCCCCTGCCTTGCAACCTGCCATGCAGATAGCCAATCCGGGGGATTTAGGAATTGCATTATGCAGAGACGTATTAAGAATTCTTAAGGCTCTGAGCATCCTCCTGTCTCATTAAAAGATAAGATGTAGTTCCCCACACTCACCTTTCCGGCCACAGAACCAAATAAAGCTCAGGCACTTGAAAATGCCAGCAGGACAGTGTCCATGCTCGAGTCCTTCCTGTGCAGAAAGGGGAGCCCCTATTGAACGGGGTCTCTGGAGGCAGACACTGTGTGGACCATTGTGTTAATCTGCCACTGGCATTCTTCCCTTTGCTAACGCATGGCTGCACAGAATGGGCCAACACCTACGCCCTAAACTGCCTGTTTGTTGAGCAGTCATAGAGAAGCGCATTTCTAGGTTTCAAGGGCAAGGAAGAGACTCCTTGCAGCAGCCTAAATGATTCAATCTCTGTATGCAAGAAGCAGGAGCTAGTTCTCCATGTTCCTATTATGTGCTCTCCTGAAGAACTCTGCTCTTTAAAAAAAAAAAAAATCCCAGTAAGCACAAATTCATGATGGCTCAGTCTCTCTCTCTCCTGTGGGCCAGCATCATCAATCAGTCAATTTACTGTCTGGGAAGCTCTATTTAAAGGTCATGCAGGCACATTTTTGTTTTTTATGGCAAAGGATGTTTGTCCTTTTCCACCCTACCCTGGAACAGAGCCCTGGATGTCGTTATTTGGCTGGAGTGGAGAAAAGCTTTGCTTCCCCACTTCCTACTGTGGTTGTTGCAGATTCTCCCCTTCTCTGCCTGAGGGAGAGTCTGTTCATGAATTGGGGTAGGGGTGGGTCAGGTTAGCACTGATGGTGCCGTGTTCGAAGACAAAACAATCACAAACAGCCAGCAGTAACGCCCCTTAAACACGTTGCTTCCACTTAACGGATGAAATGTAGCATAAGGGAACTAACTGATTACATGTAATTTAGGGAAAAAGAACACAAACTATATGTACACAATGCTGGATTCTAAATTAGGGGTTACCACTCAGGAAAAGGACCTTGGAGTCATTGCGGACAATGCATTGAAATCCTCAGCTTAGTGTGTGGCGGCAGCGGTCAAAAAAGAAAACAGGATGTTAGGAATTATTTGGAAAGAGATAGAGAATAAAACTGAAAATATCATAATGGCTCTTTGTAAATCGATGATGCGACCGCATCTTGAATACCGTGTGCAGTTCTGGCCACCCCATCTCAAAAAAGACATAGCAGAACTAGAAAAGGTGCAGAGAAAGGCAACAAAAATGATCAAGGGTCTGGAACGGCTCCTGTACAAGAAAAACTTGGTATGTTAGGGCTCTTCAGCTTGGAGAAGAGATGTCTGAGAAGGGATATGATAGGAGTTTATAAAATCATGAGTGGTGTGGAATGAGTAAATAGGGGAAGGTTATTTACCCTCTCAAATAGTACTAGAACTAGGAGAATCCATGAAATTAACTGGTGGTAGATTTTAAACAAATTAAAAGAAAAAAATTTTTTTTCACTCAATGCACAATTAGCTTGTGGAATTTGTTGCCAGAGGACGTGGTCAAGGTCAGTAGTATAGCTGGGTTTAAAAAAGGATTGGAGAAGTTTTTGGAGAATAGGTCCATTAACAGTTATTAGCCAGGTAGGTTATGGGGACATATCTTCTTACTGCTGGGAGCTGGAAGTGGACAACAGGGAATGGATTGCCCATTGTGACCCGATTGGGTGCTTCTCCCAAGCTACTGAGATTGGCCACTGTCCGAGACAGGATGCTGGGCTTGATGGACCATTGGTCTGACCCAGTATAGCACTTCTTACGTTCTTATGCACATAGATTGCATTCTGAAGTAAGCTGAAAAATTCCAGTACCAAATGCTTGTCACTCGTGGTCCTTATATCTGGAAGGTGTCTGCTCAGTAGCTGGCATCCAGTCAGGAAGTCTTCAGAGGGCTTACACCTAAGAAAGGAATTTGTTTGTGTGAATCCACTAGACCGAAAACCAGTAACTGGTGCACCTTGATCAAGGGGGGACCTTGAGCAGAGTAGAGCTGTCTTGGAAGGGTTGTCACATCTCCGGGCCTGACCCAAAGACTTTGGGTTTTAACCCAGAGTGTCTGGGCTCCAGGTTAAGACCTAGAGAAATCAGGGCTTCCGGTACTTGCCTCCCCCTGCCAGACTGGAAGCAGAAGCAGAAGCAGCAACAGTAGGGTTCCCTCCCCTGCTCTGCAGCAACAGCATGGAGTCTTGTGGCTCTACCTGACAGCATATGGATTCCTCCTCAGGTAATGAGGAGAGGGGTCCTGATGAGAGCCTCAGGCCTGCCAGCAAGACATCACGCCACTGCCAGAAGAATGCCACTGCCCCTGCTGGAGGTGGAGGCCCACCACCAATCCTGAGGGCAGTTCAAAGGGCTGTCAAAGTACAGGCCGCAGAAAGGCCAACATGATGTCCAAAATCAGCCTTGGAAAGCACTGAATGGCTGCCGGTGGGAGGCACATGGGGGGCCCTGAAGCAGGGGATGGGCCTGCTAGGGCTCCTCTAAGAGGACGTTAGTGCTGCCGGGCTCTACCAAATGCTCGGGGTGAGGCACAAGGATTCAGGGGATGAGATCCACCACAGGTACCACAGCACCTTGTTGTGGGCCCATCCTCACCCCACCTTCACTTCCAGAACCTCATTGCTCCAGAGTTCAGTGAGAGAAGGCAATCTGGTACATCCAGATGCATTCCCAGCCCACTGGAGTAGAGTGGGCAGCCTGTAGGGGAGTTACTCTGAAACGAAGATGCTCCAGCAGAATCCCCTTTTGAAGTCACTGGAGCTCCACCAGCACAAATGTGTTAATGACCGGAACCTGAGCCAGTATGACATGCCGAGTGGTGAGGTTTGAGTGGACTTCCTGCAGGTCAAAGTCCATTGGGAAACACGATAAGAATGTGGTGACAGAAATTGAATTGAGACATTGATGTTTCACCACATGAATATTCCCAAGCCTTTGAATATTTGAAAAGAGGCAGAGGTGCAAAATGTATGAGCATGCATTTAGGTCGTGCATTTTGCAAAGCAAACGCATTGTAGAGGCTGAACACCCTGTTATTAGTCATATTCTTGGAGCTATTTCTCCATGAAAGGTGCATGGCATGCTAGTAATTTTAATGAAATGAGAAGGTAGGTATGGGATCAGCACACTATCTTACTTTATCTGTAACATTGTTATAATATAGCAACTCATACTGTATGACTCAAAATCAGTCAATTATATCGCTCCTTTCTCTCAACACATATTCATAGTTTTGCTGATAACCAAGGCGATGTAGTCCTTCATAAAACCTGGAAGCAAAATCAATGATTGATGGTCAGTGATGTGGGGGATTAGCTTGTCCTTTGGATTATTACCTCTCTGATTTATGATGAGTGCTACTTGTTGTTTCTGCTAATTTCTGTGGCTCGCTGTCTCCATTTCTTGTGCCCAAGGAGAATCCACGCGTGGCTTCTTCACGCTCATTGGAGGCTTTTGCCCGTCTGCGTTCCGAGCTGTCATATTTCTGCTCTGTCTCACTGTCAGAAGTTCCTTCCGATGAGCTATCATCACAGCTTGTGTCTTCACTTGACGTCGTTTCATAACTAAATGAGAACAGCAGACATTATTCACTTTTCATTCCGCCCACAATAACCAAACTGATAATAATCACTGCAGATACCCATTGGCTCCAATGGACAATGGAAAAGGCCCTCAGTGCCTTCCTTGTTGCCCGCAATCAAATAAAATTAAGATTATGAGCCAATCAAAACCCCGGGTTTAAACATTTGTTATCTCTGTTGGCAACCACAAAGAAATACTGGGTTCATATTCTAGCCTCCTAGTTTCCCAGGCTCCCAGGAATGCTTTATGGACTCAGTTTGTTGCTAATCACAGAGGCAAGAAATGACACTCTGGCTGCTCCGGGAGTCATAATATCTTAACTGTATATGGTGTATTTCACATTCAAAAGACACCAAGGGTCATGGCTCTTGTTCAGTAATGCCTGAGGCAGCTTTCAGATGTGGATGGTGAACACGCTGCATAAAATCAGGTTGCGTGTAAATATCCCACATGTGGGATTTAGTCGCGACATTTTGTGTGTTAAAGTCAGTTGCGCATTCTTTAAAAGGCGCTAATTAAATACCTCAACATCGAGGTATTTAATTTGCGGCTTTAAAAGAACACGCGGGCGGCTTTAATGTCACGTCTAAATCCTACATGCGGGATATTTACACGCAACCTGATTTTATGCAGTATGTTCACCGCACACGTCTAAAAGCAGCCCAATTCTGCAGGTAGTTCCATTTGTTTCAGTCACTTCTTGCAAAATAAAGATATACCATGAGCAAGGCTGTCAGACATCAGAACAAGGACATCAGACTCTTATCCTATCTTGCACAGCCCGCTGAAAATACAGTGACTATTGACAAGATAAGAGGCAACTGTAAATGGACATACGCACCAAGAGGAAATCTTATAGCCACATTATTTCACATGGTTCCATGAGCACCGAGTAGAAAATCTCTCAGATTAGCAAAACGTTAGCATGAGATTCTTAGTCTAAATTGCTTCCCTTGAGATTTGAAACTGTTGCTTCCTTTGGCAATCCTTTTTTGAACTGATTCCATAGCATATAAGGGCCATATTATCAAAAATAGGCCTTTGCCTGTCTTGCTGAATATATGCCTTTTTTCGTGACATTTTCTTGTATGCTGCCATGTGTTTTGCTTACACAGCCTAAGTCCGTGTCTTTGAAAATAACCTGGCTGACAAGTTCATTACTAACATAAGAAAAAACCCCACAATTGTTACACAATTTAGGGCGTTTTTACATGAGACTGGGCAAGGGGAGGGTCCGCGGTCTTTGTGTGTGATGGGTGCATGGGCACCATGCTTGGGGGGGGGCCCTTCACACGAGCAGCCCCACGTACAGCCTCCCCATCCATGCACTACCCACCCCGTCTGCGAACAGGGCACTCCGGCTTTTTCTCGGAGTGTCCCGTGCATGGACTGGGTGGAAGGTGCGGGAGGCATGGGAGCGTGCAGCCCCACGCACCAACTTCAGACAAGACCTCCCCCACGTGGCTGGTGCCTGTCCATGCCTGGGGGTGTCTCATGTAAAAACATCCTTAGACAAATTCTCCAAAGTTTTCTACAATTTGTAGCTAAAATCCTGTAGCAATGCTCAGTCTGTGCTAAAAATGGCTGATAGTCTTACACTTCCATCTGAAATGAACAGTGTCCTCTTGATAGTTTCACTGTTAGCCCTGTTCTGCTTCGTGCTTAAAAGGGTCATACTACTGTTAGACAAGGAAGCACTATAACTCTGCACATTCACATATTAAAATATCTGAGGTTATGATTTAGCTGCATTAAAATCTACAATGGTCAACAGTGTTCCTCTGCTCGAGCTGCAATCCTAACCCTAATTGACCTGTAAATTATTTCGGTAAGGGCTAAATTAACATCTCTTGTAAAGCCCAACCTAAATGCTGTTCTGTATTAATTTCTTTACTTAGATTCATAGAATCATAGAGTTGGAAGGGACATCTAATCCAACCCCCTTCTTGGATGCAGGACGTCTACAGCTACAACATCCCCAACTGGTGGATGTCCAGTCTCTTAGAAAGGATCTCTCGGTTACCCCCTTTTCTTCGATTAGTGCTAGTGCACTTAAAAAGTGCCAGATGGTGATGCTGGAAGTAGATGCTCAGTTATCAATCAAACAGATGGGGAAGGGATAATGTAGTTTCTTAATATCCAACCCATTGTGCTTCAAACATGATCTACAAAAACCACCTCTAGAGTATATGGGCAGTGATTTCTCCACAACTGCTCAGTTCTTGACTGCTCTGTTGAGCATCCCTTCAGAGATGGTAATGCATGTCAATTTAGGTGGCAGTTTGTGGAATGTAGACAAAAGATTTAATTGATATGGATGTGAATGATATGAATTCGAATCAGTGCCCTAATGACGAAAAGCTCCATATCGACTCCTGAACCACCTTCCCTGTCTAGCATACAGCTTGATCCAGTGGAAGTGAATGGAAGATTCCCACTGACTTTTATAGGAATCTGATCAGTTCTCATCTCCAAATGGATAATAAAATGATGAAAAGATAATATTTACTGGTCTGTTAATAATAGGTTCCTAACCCCCCACCAAAACCAACCCTCTGCTGTAAATGAAGATTCTGCTAGCAGTCTTCCTAGGGAGGCCAAGGACCGAAGAGGGCTAGAAAGAAGTTCCTCCAGTTCAACGCCAAGACATTTTAGATGCACATAGGTGGGAAATCGTAATGTACCTGCCTATGCAGTCAGAGCCTGACCCCTAAGCCCATTAAAGTCAATGGAAAGTTTCCTATTAATTTCAGCGGGCTTTGGATGAACCAATTTAACGTTTTCTTTGCAGATGACATTATCTTCAGGGATGCCATTCCAGTACCCCTCACTGCCATAATGG
Organism: Sphenodon punctatus; assembly: GCA_003113815.1. Lineage (NCBI taxonomy): Eukaryota > Metazoa > Chordata > Lepidosauria > Sphenodontia > Sphenodontidae > Sphenodon > Sphenodon punctatus. The sequence continues at coordinate 21,634,238 of QEPC01013865.1, forward strand.
AAGTAGGCGCACCCCAGCCTTTCCCAAAAGCTTTAACATGCCTATCAGGTTAGGATGAAGACGGGGTCAAAAATATTGCATTAACCATTTGGAAATTCTTATTTCCTGAGAAATACAGACATGGGTATCATTGTAAGTTTAAACAAAAAAAAACACAGTTCTGTCTCTTTAGTTGATGCTTACCCACCATTTACCCCAACAAACTGAAGATTCTTTTTGGTCCCATTACCTCCTGCATGGAAACCATAGCCCTTCTTTTTCATTATAGATTTTAGACTTGTGCTTGGAGAGATTTCTAGTAAAATAAAAAAAATAAAATCACAGATTAAGCAAGTTAAACTGGTTCAGGATTATTCTGTTTTACCGTGGGCCATTTAACAAACTACAGATCAGAAAAGCAGACATGGTTCTTATCAGTGAATCTTTGTAATACTATATATTAGGGGCGAGGTAACTTTCCCCTCCCAGAGGCCACTTTGAAAATTAGTACAAACTCAAAGGAAGTTGGGGGCTTAAGGGGTGCGCTCTGGGAGAGGATGGTCTAAGCTTGTGGATCTGTCCCCTATCCTTGTGTGCAGACCCTAGTTTCTGCTCCCTTACCCTCAGCTCAGTCTTTCACTGCTTGGGGGGTAAATCCAGGGGACAGATCCAGGAACTGGGAAGAGACCAGATCAAAACTAGCCACTGGCCACATTTGGCCCCTCGGCTGAGGTTCTCCACTTCTGCATATCTCTGAATGTTATTTCAGGAGCATGTACATCATTTCATCAAGAGGGACGATGTAGTTCTCTAAGTATCTGTAAAACTGATCAGTACGCAGGGACTGAACCTGGACTGTCACCATGGAAATAAAAGACCCAGTATGTCTCTTTAATATGTGTACATGATAGAAGTTAATTTAATTAATGATTTTATTAATTTAATTTATGATTCGTTGATTTAACTAATTTAATTGATTAACTCAGTTTTACCAATTTATTTAATTAATGCTGAAACTAATTTAATTAATAGTTACTTAATGAAACCTGATTTTAAAAACTGGTGAACAAACTTAGTGAAATAGTCCCTACAATGGGCCATATTAAAGAGACAGCATGCAAGTAAACCAAAGCTACAGGTTCGTTTTTAAAACCTCAGGGCTTATGATATGCTATAATTTCACCTAGACTTAAGAAACCACAATGAGTCTGTTCCTGATCTCACTTCACATTGGCTTTACACTAGCATGAAGCCACCCAGTTCAGTGGTGAATAAGACTGGTCAGACTATTGTACTTATTTGGGGGGAAAAATTTAGTTGTGTTTGAAAATTTCAGGGAACTGTTTCAATGAATTGAAAATAAGATGTTTCTTTTGTAATGTTAACTATCAGAAGATTTTTTTGATACATTTTTTCACGGGAAATTTGTTTCTTTTGGAAAGTCATTTTTCTTTTCTTTTTAAATTAATTCCCCCCCCCCCTTTGGAGTCACTCCTCATCAGAATCCTGGAACAAAGTGACCTCAAGCCTCATTTAGTACCCCCACCCCCTGCTCCAAACCATCCCCTGCTTCAGCATCGTAGGCAGACGTCTGTCCAGCTGAGTTTTGGAACCATCTACGGGGAAAGATTGCGTAACCTCCCTGGGCAACTCATTCTTCTGGCCGACAGTTCTTACAGTTACAAAGCTTTTCCTAATAGCTAGCCCAACTCTTCGTTGCTGCAATTTAAGCCCATTCCCTCTTGTTCTGTCTTCTGCAACAGAGAAGAACAAACATTCACCCTCCGTTTTGTGGCATCCTTTTAGATATTTGAAAAGGATACTATAAAAAAAACAACACATGGTGAACATTTGTTCTCTACTGTCATTATTGACAGGTGTCAGTGTAAGGAAAACAGGTTCGGTCAATGTAATATTTACCCAACTGTTGATACTGTGTATTGGAATTCTCCTTGTCTGATGGTGCCTGTGTTGAGTAGGTGGACAGCAACAAGTTCAAAGAGTTAACAATCTGGTTCTTAATGGAGCTGAGCTTAGAAGCCGGCTGCTTAATAGCACTTGCTAACTCTGGGTACCCATGTTCCAAGCACATCCACTGCTCTTGCAGAAGCTCTTTGATTTTCTTAACATAATGGCCAATGGTGGGGTCTGGTGAGGAATCCTTTTGTTCTTTGTGATTTTCTTCCTCAACCAGGTCTTGTTTAAAATCCTCAGGAAAAGGGGGCTTCGTTCCCTCTGTATTCATTTCAGCTGTCCTTGTTCCTGAAGAGCTTTCCTTGCTCTGAACACTGGTGGTGAAGGACTGCGTGTCAGAGTTGTTTACTTGATTCCGATAGTCGTTATCAATATGTTCATCAATCTTCAACTGGGTGTAGCATGGTGTAATGGTGGGAAGATCCATGTGAGTCCCAGTTCCTTTTTGTCTGGCAAAAAATGCATCCCCTTTCTCTCTGGTACCAGTATTAGTGCCTGCCACGCCAGGATCTGCATGAATCAGCGTACTGCTTGCCTCCTTCTCCTGCAAATTCATGTTATCCTCTTGATAAGCATCACATGCTACAGATTCTGTAGCGACGGCAATGCTTCTATTGACACCCTTGTCAGAGGCCTCCTTAGCTCGGTTGGTTTGCATGAGCTCAGTATTGACAGCAGCATCATGGTACCGCAAGGCATCTCCCACCTGACTCAAGGGTTTGGTTTCTTTGGTGTTTTCTCGACAAAGCTTCTCTTCCAGTTGAGCTTTGGAGCTTACCAGTAATCTAATGCTTCTCTCCTTCGCCTTGATCTCATTATCCTGCTGCTTCAGCACTACTCTGATCTGCTCAAGTTCCTCTGTTTTACTATTTAGCTGCTCCTCCAGGATGGCAATATGTTGTTTCAAAGCTATGATCTTACTGGGGTCTACAGTGTCATAAAGCACAGGTTTGGGAACCAAGTGTTCTTCTTTGTCTTGATCCACATCCTTCTTGGGTATATCCATCATAGTCTCACTTATGTTCAACTCTATTCCTTCATGGTTCCTATTTTCATGACTAAGCACTGGGCTGATAGCAGAGGCTGATCCACTCTTGACTAATTCAGTACAGCTGTTTGTCTCTACAACCTCGCCTTCCTCCTCTCCCCCACACTCTGTAACTACAAGCGGCTCCTCAGCTATGGTGGGTTGGTTTTGCTGTGGAGATCTAATATGCATTCTTTCCTCAGGAGGCTCTGCTGATTGCTGGTCCAGCTCGGAAGATGTTTTCACCTGTTGTCCTTTAGGCTCCTCCTTGTTTTCCTGGACCGCGTCATCTGTTGACGCTTGTGCATTCCTTGGTTCTTCAGAGAGAGTTAATGGGATACTACTAGACCTTTGTAAATCCAATGACTCCTTTGCAGGGCTAAAGGTGATTTCTGTTAAGCTCTTTCCATCGCAAGGCTCAAGAAATGCCAAGGGTCGAGAAGGTGCCGAGAGCTGGCTTTCTTCCTCTGAATCTTTGCTTGGTGGAAGCGTGGCAGGCATGCTGGAAGCTCTTAGCAACTGGGGCCTTCCTCTATAGCTACCAGTCTCTTCCTCAGGGTGCACGACCTCAGCCTGTCTGATTGTCTCTGCTAATAGGGCTTTCCTCCTGTAGCTTGGCTCATCTGCATGGGTTAATGAGTGTGGCATATCATTCGATGCGATAAGATGAGGGGTTTCCTCTGCCCCCAAGGATGCCTTCCTCTGCACCAACGAGTAGGTCCAGCCCTTATTGGAGGAGGAAACGTGGGCCCGAGATCCATTCTCTGGAAGACTGAAATTCCGGGGCAGCGTGCTGAATTTCGGCTGCTTGGCTTTCCTATGAATGTGAATCCTCTTGATGGTATTTCCTTTTTCAATGTCATCCACATACTTCAGGAAGTCCAGGTCTAAATGAAAGCCATATGGTGTCTCCACAGAGTAGGGACTCTGGTATTGATCTTTGTCCTCTGATTTGGATGGCTGATCACCTGATGAAGTCAAGAGAGATGTTTTTAAGAATAAAATTAATGTTTATAATAAAAATATAACTGCAATGGGGGAAGGGTAAGCAGTCAAAAACAATTTATTTCTTCTTAGCACTATGCCACACACAATCACTCACAATACCTTGGCCCCTATTCTCGATTCTTGACTGGAAGAGCACCAAATAACTTGGGTGTTGTTTATAATGACTCCAAGAGCTTGGCCCCCATAAAGAAAAGTCAGAGCAGTCCAAAGGTAACTCCAATGAGAGATTATGGTAGCCATAAATCACTGGAATACAGGAATGATCCAACCGTTTCCCCGTTCCTATGAGAGCCACAGGGGGAAGTGGCTATGTAGGATCCTATGACTTCACCCTATACCACATGAGGATGGCTCAATCCCCCCAGGGCCATAGCTAGGTTGGAATGGGCCCTGATGCAGAAGATGGAATAGGGATCCCCAGCACCAGGGTAAATACCTGCACCAGGGTGTGGGGACTCCGGTGCAGCTCCACTGCCTCTTCCTACTGAGAGCCAGCCTCATCCCAGGGCAACCTGCGGTGACTGCCCTAGCCCTATAATATTCTGTACTTCTGAAGGGCCCACAGTAGCACCTGTTTTCACAGGGGCAGGGTCTCGTCATCTCCCTCATATCGGGGTCCTAAACAGGACCATCTCTAGCATACCCTCCAATAGTCATCACCTCGAGGCTGGACTACTGCAACGCACTCTACATGGGGCTTCCCTTGACACTGGTTCGGAGGCTGCAACTAGTGCAGAATGCGGAGGGTCGTCTCCTTACGGGGACGAGCCGGCGGGAGCACATCACTCCTGTGCTCCACACGCTGCACTGGCTGCCTATAGTGTACAGAGCCAGATTCAAGGTGTTGGTTTTGGCCTATATGGCCCTACACAATCTTCGCCCTTCATACCTCAGGGTCCGCCTCACCCTCCGCGCCCCAGAATGACCCCTGCGGTCCACCGGGGGTGCCTTCTTGGAGGTCCCCCGTGTAAAACGGGGGGCCACAATGGAGAGGGCGTTCTCGGTGGCCGTACCGCAATTGTGGAACTCCCTCCCGGAGGAAGCCCGTCTGGCCCCAAGTTTGTTGGCCTTCCACTGGGCCTTTAAGACTTGGCTGTTCTCCCAGACCTTCGGAAGAGGAGAGGGTGGGTTGGAATAATCAAAATGTGTGGGGGGGTAATGGAGTCTTTTAGATGGGTTTTTAAATGTTTTTATTTGTTGTAAATAAATGTAAATAAATAAATAGTACCTTTTTGCTCAGTACAGTAATGGGTTTTGCTATCTTGTATCTGGCGCCCAGCAGGGAAAGGTTTGTACCAGGTTCAGCAGACAAATGGGGTTATCGACACCTCATTAATCCAGCAGGAGAAAGAGCTGGGACTCCCCAACAGCCCTGGCTGTTGTTAGTGTTAATATCATTACTGGGGGATAGGGCAGCTTTTCTCACTTTAATAAGCTTGGGATATAAGCACTAGTATCAGAGAACAAACAAAGGCAACACCCAGGCAGGAGGATGCTGAAAACTAAGGGTGTTTCAGACAAATGCCTCCCGATTCAGCACCCACCGTGCTTGTGTGAAAACCGCACTGCTAACCAATGATTAACCAATTAATACTGGGTGGGTAATGTGTGTGTCTGAAAGAGGTGTGGGCGTGTTTGTGAGAGATGATTCTTTAGCATGTAGAAAACGACTGTCCCTGTGATCCTCTGAGTGTCTTCAAAACTAAAAGTTTAGAGCCAAAATCAACACATTCATATGAAGATTTTGTCTTTTTAATTGGCTGATTTGTAACTTGAGCCATCAGTCCTGCACATACAACCTGTGTGTACACAGACATTCTCCCCTCTACCCCACCCCCGTGTTCAGCTCCAAAGTTAGTCGGTGGGTTATTACAGATTTTCATAAACACGTGCAAATTAAGGGTGGCATGAATTGTACCTATTTTTCTGTGTCAAACGTCTGAGGGTATGCTCTAGGATGATCTCAAGTGGGTGGGGCCACAGGGAAGAGGGTGGGCACGAGGAACCCCACATTTTATCTTTGCCTTGGGCCCAGCTAATTCTAAGGTCCATCCTGTCCCTATTGGGCATATCCCCTTGCAACCCACTCTACGAGAATGGTCTGACTAGCTCTTCTTAAGCTGACTTTCCAGGCGGTTTCAGCGCAAAGCAATTGCAGCACAGCAGAGAGCCGGCGCCGCCCTCGTTGGTATGCATCATTTTATCAAAATGCTGGGCGTCTCTCCAAGCAACATTGCGAGGCTGCCTCACTAAATCACCGTTCAGTAAGCCTCCTTCCACGGTGCGCGGGGGTGGGGGTGGGGAAAGAATAGTTGGCAATTTGTCATTAAAGATGCTGCTGCATAGCCTGCTTGAGAGATATAAGCCCTACAGCAGCCCATGCAAATGTATAATCTTGTTTTCTGGAGTTGAATCATGTAATTGTTGCACTGAAGTGGCCAGGAATTTGCTAAATCGTGATTCTAATTGGCAATTATGCAAATGGAAGGTTTTGTAGGCTGAGCTACAAATCTGTGGAAGTATTAAAAGAGCTGCATGATTCCAGGGGACAATAAATCCAACGACAAAGCAGAAGGCTCAAACATAACCCTGATTATAATTTCCAGAGTGTTGTGTTGTTGCTTTTTAACCTCTTCTGTGCTTGAAAAGGCCAGACATCCTGGCCAGCCCTTGCAAACCATTCTGCCTCCAATGGTGTTTCCACACATCCCTCAGGGTGTGAAGTGGCACAGAGGGGGGCGTTCACACAGTTCACAGGCTGCCAATACGGGTGGCAGTACCCACAGCTCTGTCTATTACAGCCCCTAGATCAGGAAGGGCCTCTTCCTACTGATCCTTGGCAGTAAGCATTCTCATCCCCTACCAGGTCACCAGAAGCCAGGGCTGGTATGGAGACCTATTCCACAGGCTACACCAGTTACATCAGGGGTGAAGAACCTTTTCCCTCCCAGGAGTAGGATAGCGGTAGGTAACCAATGCAGCCCTGCACCATGTATTTTTCATAAGCGTCCTGGATTAAAGGGGAGGTATGGCATCCCTACCCACTGGAAGTTCGTACAAGCTCTGAGGGCCACCTACAAGTGGAAGGTGAGGGGTGGTTAAGGGAGGAGGTCCTCTTCCACTCAGGAAAAGAGGAGGCTCTGGATCCTGGACCTGTGCCATGGATTTGTCCTCTATCCAGGTGTGAATGCTCTCCTACCTGCTCTCTTACCCTGAGCTCATGTTTTCATTGTTTGGGGATAGGAATTGGATCCAGTGGTCAGAGCCAAGAACCACCGAGAGGTCATTTGGCCCTCAGGACCGAGGCTCCAAAGCTACATGCTGACTAAAACCTAGGCACTTGCTCCTAATTTTCTGGGGCAGTCACCCCAGTAGAGCCCAGCTGAGGCCATATATCTAGGCCCAAGACCAGGTCAGGCACAACGCAGCCGGACTCTTCGGAGACTGAGCCCAGTGCCTCAGGGTGGCCTTTCCCCTTGTGGAATGCCATGACGTCACGGCGCTGTTTAAGCAGCAGGGCAATGCCAGAAAAGGGGCAGGGCTAAGATGTTTCCCTGCCCCTTTCCAATGTGCGTACGTGCACCCTGGATTGCTGGAACATTGCAGCACTAAGGGGTGGGGCTAAGACATTTCCCCACCCCTTTTCGACATGGGCACACTGTAGGGGGATGGGGCCCTCCTTTAGGTGGGAAGTTCTGCTCAGCCCAAACAAAAGGGTCTTGGGTAGACAGAGTACCCAACCCAGCTCGGGTCCAATAAGTCCAGTTGAGTCCTGCCAAGTTTGGCTCAGACCATGAGCTAGGATTAGTCCATTATCAAATCTGTGCTTTACACACACCACACACACACAAATCTTGGAGGATATCACCTTGGGGCTATTTGTGTGGAACCATCTTAAGCAGTCCTATGGCTTATATAGCCCAAGGTCTGGAACAAATACAGTTAACCTTTGCAGCATAATGCAGCAAAAGTCTTTGTGGAACAAGGAAACCATTTCTAACGTCAAAGGGCTGACTTCAAAAGTGCATCTTTAATTCCTCAGGGTGGAAAAATCAAACACCAAGCTATTTGTAAAATCGCAATAGTCAATATTTCTAAACAGCTAGAGCAACATTCACAGAAGGTACTTAGAGATACTTTGCTCTCAGTACAAGCAACTGCCGATGAAGGTGATGGTGAAATCCGTAACAACGTTCAAGAAAACTATTCTTGTCAGTCGTTCCCCTTAATGAGATACGGTTTATAATTTAGACTCAGGTCTCCCATTGCCCCGTGCGAACCTAACATGCTCTCACACGCAAAATGTTATTTACATGAGAGAAGCAAAATTATGAGCCTGAGGCTTTGCAAACTATCATTTATTTATGTGGCATCTTAAAGAAGGGCATATTGATTGAAGCTTCCTGTATTGTTAATGTACCAGTCTCTCTTTACACGGGCGGCACCCGCACTAGAACACGCTGGGTGTTCACGCGTGGGTGAGTCTCGTGTAAATCCTGCAGCAGGTGCATGTGTATGTGTATGTGTGCTCCCGCGCACACGCGTGCACACCCACCACCACCCATCCCCCACGCACGGAGCAACCAGTAAAAACGGCAGTTGCTCTGTGTGTGGAGATGGGTGGAGGTGGGTGTAGATGGTTGTGTGCCTGTCTACCCCCTCCCCCCACCCAGAGACTGCGGTGCATAACGACCCCCTCGCACCACAACCTGTGTAAACAGGGCCTTAGACTGACTGTATCTCCTCATATTTAGAGGTTTGACATTCAACAGATCTGGATAAACCAAATTTCATAGCCTTTAAAATTCATAGTTGCCTCAATTTGAAACTTGGCCCCTAAATCCAAACAGATTAATCTGGTTGAGAAGACTAGGGTGCGGGGACTACCTCAGGTGAGAGACGGGGGAACTGGACACAGGAGAGGTTGGGGAAGCTGACTAGCCATGGCTAAGGTTGCTACCTTTCACCAGTTTGAACCTGGGGCTCCCGTTTTGGCCTATGTGAGTCTCAGGGTCAAATTGCAGAAGGTGGCAACCCTAGGTACAGCCCCTCTGCAAATGGGGAGCCTGGGGCTTGGGGAGGGGAGAAGATGATTCCTCTGGTTGAGAGACAGAAGAATGGGTGGGATGGGATGGTTGGGTGTGGGGGGAGGCCTCACCCTGGTAAGAGCTGGCGTATGTAGAAGGGGCGGGTTAGAGAGTAGGGTATATGTATACATAAACGTATCCTTGCCTCTCCTGATGTTTACCTCTCCCGTGTCACCCATATCCTCGTCTCTCTTAGATTGTAAACCCCTTGGGGTAGTGGCCTGTCTACAACTACTGAGGTGCTATATAAATAACAACAATAATAATAATATAATTAATGAATTATTAATTAATAATAGTATAAATTTAAATTGGTTTTATGACTCTTTTAATGTATGAATTATGTTTCATTTATGAACCACCCTGATTCCATGGATTGGGGATAAGAAGATTATAATAATAATAATAATTAATAATTAATAAAGAAGAGGCTTAGTTTTCAAACCAGTGTGAGTTCTTACCATGCAGGACAAGCATTCTATTTAATGTGTTTTACCTGCTAATATGGCAAACAGATATTGTTTGCCACATTACAGTAAAAATATGGATAATATATAATGCTACAGCAAGGCAGCCAAACCCGCAGGCCTCATCAATATATATTTAGATGTAGAGAAACTGTTGGATGACTGATGAACTGTAGCCACCTCTGGGTTGGAATCCAGCACATTGAAAACAGAGGACCAAACTTGAATGTAAAGTGATACTAAGGCAAAGCCTTATGAAAAATGGAAGGGGGGTATTTTATGTCCATGCAGAATGGACTTGAAGGTTTTCTATGAAATCCTCGCGTTCATGGAACTCCACACTCTGTATTACACTTATTCTTGATACAATGATTCCACTCATACCCAGCACAGTAATGCCAACACATTAGCTGCAATGCTGGCATTGGAGTGGAGAACAGCCTGTGCCTAGGGGTGTGCAGAAGGGACCTCATCCATTTTCAGTTTTGTTTAATACAAAACATTGGGGTTTTGGGTTGTTGTTCTCAACCTGCTTGTTTTTGTAATTTGTTTCATTTTAAAAAGTATTTTAAAAAATAAAACAAATCACGGTGCGTGCACAAGTGGCCGCTGGACCACTCGGTGCATGCACCCCCTCCACAAAAATGGAGTCGCCGCCATTTTAGAAAAGGGTAGCCAGTCTGCACATGCACAGTGGCCGTTTTCCACAGGTGCAGAATGGCTGCCCTTTTCCAAAATGGCGGTGACACCGCC
>QEPC01013865.1:21653098-21694458 GCA_003113815.1 Sphenodon punctatus
TTGCTCCACCAGCTTCCTGTGGCCACACCAAGGCTTAAATACTTCCTGTGGCCAACCAGGAAGCTGGGAGGCAGGGCTAAGGCAACTGGCTACAGCTGGGAGGGGGCATGACACACAGGGAGCAAGCACACAAGGGAAAACAGAGGGAGGACAATCCAACACCCTCACAAGCCCACCAGGTGGCGCAGAGCACTGGGCAGCCTCTCCAGCACCCCAGGGGCCATGGGTTCAAGACCCAGCCCTGACAGCATGATGACAAAATGGCCTCTCTACTCATGCTTGGGAGAGGTGAAGGAAAGCAGCAGCAATGCATCAGTGAATGCATTGCTGCTTTCCTTCTCCTCTCCCAGCATGAGTAGAGAGGCCATTTGTAAATTTGTGGTTCCACGGGTCGTGGCTACTCTTTTTTTTTTTTTTTTAAATGATCCCTTTGCAGTTTCACTGTTGCTTCCTGCTGTTGCTGGAAAGTAGTTTGTGTGGACAGGCATTTGGCTGCCGGGGAGAAGGTGTGGCTGCTGGGGATGATGCTGGTTGGACTCGGGGCCTGCTTTGATGGGAATCAGCCCCAAAAGGGGCCAAACTGCTTTTTTAAAAGGGGTGTGTGTGCTTGAACAGGCAGTTTGTTGGTGAAGCTACTAGGGGTGCTGGTCTGGATGTGTCTGATTTGGTGGCAATGCATCCCTGAAACTGGCCAAAAATTTTTTAAAAGGCCTGTGTGCTTGCACAGGTGTTTGGCTGCCTGGGACGCCTTTGGGGGCTTGTGGAAATGGTTTGGTTTGTTTATGTGTGGTTTTCTGGTTTTTATATGGGTTTTGTTCACGTGATGATGTGGAGTGTTAAATACTAATCCCCCCCGCACACGCAGCAGAGAGTGAGGGGGAATTAGTATTTAATGCCCCGTGATTCAATTGAGGATTTGAAATTGTGAGATGTAACTGTTAGTCTGGCGATCTGCCTGCTTTTAAACCTGGCAGAGGCGGTGAATATAACCTGCCTAACGGAAATTGGGGCGCTTTTAGACGAGACATTTTAATGTGGTTTTGTAGATGCACATTTAAATAATGCGCATTATTTAAAAACCACATTCAAAACGGTTTGGGCTTTTACACGTTCACGGCAAATACACATTTAAAACGGTTTAGGTGTTTAAACAAGCATTAAAACAAGCGCATTTTTTAACAATCATGCGCAAATGTGTCTCGTCTAAAAGCGGCCTCGGTGGATTAAGTAATGTAATGTCCATCCAATGTTAACCCTGGGAACTCCTTGCTGCTGGCTGGGTTATGCCCTGGCTCCACCTACCGTATCCCTGGCTCCGCCCCTAGGCTAAGCTCCGCCCCTATGCCCGCCCTTACTACCCCAGTGCCCCTCCAACATCAAAACCCACCAGCCGCCCCTGACCCTCTCCCTCATGCCACAGTAACTCCACTAACTTCAGCAGTTACTTCTGATTTACTCTGGAATTGAAAGGGGAATCTGACCCCGAGACTCTGGGGAACCTAATGCTTATGCAACCGGGTCACACCTCAACCTCTTTGCATTTCAGGCCCCTAGAAAAGCCACTGGTGGGGATGAAAGGTTGGATTATACCAGGGTTGCAAAACCTCACACCCAGGGGTCAAATGCAGCCCATGGCTAGTTTTTATTTGGACTCTTTCCAGGGCTTGGATCTGGCCCCTGGATTCAGTTCCTAACCCATCCCACCCCGTCCCACAAGCACTGAAAGATTGTGAGCCTGTTTTTACATGATCTTATACCGGTATGATGAACCCCTCTAAATCTGGATTGTATATGATTATCTGAACTGTCATGCCAGATTAATTTACTTCTGCTTCCTGGTTTTTAACTCCTGTTTCATGATTTTATTTTGGATTAGTTCAACCTGATTTTCAAGGATTTATTTATTCCAGAGTAATATAAGTCCAGAATAGTGATCATGTAAATGCTTACTCTGGACTAGAGCCCCACCCCCTGCCATAGAGAACTGCAGATAGAATTTAAGTCTCCTCTACCCAACATCTCTATGGTATTCTGCCGTCTCGGGTGGCAAAACATCACAGGTAGGGATTTATAAGAGAGAAGACTGTGACAAAATGCTACCCATGTGGCCTCCTAATCCACTATGACCCTTCAGCGAAGGGAATCCATCACAAGCACCTGCTCCAGGGACCCATGACAGCAAGTGACATAGGCACAGCAAGGAGGCTGGGAGGAGAGGGGCTCACAGCTGCCCACACAGCACCCAGAAATCCAAGCAGAAGAGGGCTCTGAAATTCAACGGCGCTGTCTACGTGGCTGAATCCCTTCATAGCGCAGGTGAAACCGGGTGCCGACATTATGTCAAAAGGCGCCCGCCGGATGCTACCACAGTCTGCCTCCTGACCATGGTGGAGTTTAGCCCGGGCTGTCACTCGGGAGAAATCCAGCCTGGGCTAAGCGCCACCATAGTGGGGAGTCAGCTGGCGGACCCGGAGACATGATAGCCCACTTTACTCTCCCCGGTCCGGAGTGGTGGCGGGGGCTAGGCGCCATTGTCATTGGCTGCCATGGCCGCCCATCAGCTGGGGGGGAGGGGAGAGGGGCGCTGCATGCAGCGCAGGAATGTACAGATGCACGTCTCTGCATCGCCCTGCCCCTCTCTAGTCCAGGCTGCCATCACGCTTCTACCATGGGATTGATGCAGTCCTCCTTGTGACTTATATCAGAATAAGCATTTACACTGCCAATCTGGATTAATGCTTATTCTGGAGTATTAATGATCGTGGCCGTTTTTAGACGTGGGGGCAATGCCTGGGGAATCTAGCGGGTTTAAAAACCTCGCTTTTAGAAACGTCACGTGGGCAGCGTTTAGACCAGAGGTGGGAAACCTTTTCCCTCCTGGGGGCCACTTTGAAAGCTTGCACAGAAAGCTCTGAGGACCGCACAGAAGTTGGGGCGGGAGTGCTTAAAGGATGCACTCAAGAAAAGGAGGACCAAAATAATGGATCTGTGCCATGGACTGTCCCCTATCCTTGTTTGCGTGACCTCATCTCTGCTCTCTTTCCTTGAGCTCACTTTTCCAGTGACAGGAGGTAAGAACTGGATCCAAGGGCCAGATCCAGGAAGTAGAAAGGGGCCACATAAAAATTTGTCATGGGCCACATTTGGCCCCCGGGCCTGAGGTTCCACACCCCTGGTTTAGATGCACCAGAAGTCACCCAACTTCCATTGAAACAGCGGCTCGTGCATTATTTTTAAAACCAGATTTTTCAAACCTCAATATCCCCGCTTGTCTAAAAACGGTCCATGTAAACAGCTATTCCATGTAAACAGTTATTCCTGATGGACAACTCCAGAATGACAAATCCAGACTTACAGCTACTTTGGAATCACTGGGCATATGGAAAACACGTGTCTGAGCTCAGGAGAAGAGAACAGAGATGAGGGCATGTATACAAGGAGAGGGGACAGAACCATGGCACATATCTACGATCTGGACTCTCCACATCCTGAGTGTGCCCCTTAAACACCCCTGCCCCCAACTTCTATGTCTTCCTATAAGTTCTTCTTGTATTCATTTTTTAAGTGACCCTTGGGAGGGAGATGGTTTCCTCCTCTGGATTACACTCTATCCCCACGCAACCCTTCCTTTGAAGAGACAAGCTAGTGCTAGTCTGAAATTAATACTTGTGACCTAGAAGCAAGAGTGAGACCATCAGCTCTTTTAATGACTATCACTGGGGATGTTTTTAAACAAGATGCTACCCCGCATGACCAACCAGGTGCCACTCATCCAACCGCCCGTTTGAAGGTTGTGCGGGGGGATTCGTGCTCCCGTGTGCCACTCAGCACCCATCCATGGACAGTCACACTGCCAAGAAATCCAGAGAACCCATGCGGAGCAGGCCAAAAAGGTGCATGCCAACAAGCGACAACACATCCCCATCCCGTATGAACTGGAGTGGCCACCCATGCAAGCAGACAGGTCCACAGCCCGGCCCCCTCCCTAGTCCTGCTGGGAGCCCTTAAAGGACACAACCACAAAATACAAAACCACATTGACTCAAAGCACAACAACCCTCCTCCTCTTTGCGACGCACTGAAGCTGAGCCAATGCCATGAAGGACAGCAGCTCGGACAGCAGCTTCCAGTGTGTCCCGCCCAGTATGCACCTCCGTTGTTGCCCGGGACTGCCAGAAGTGCAGAGTCTCCCAAAGTCATGGGCAGGAAGGGACCACTGGCTGCTGCGGCATCATGTTTCCATGGTGTCTGTAGCTGCGGTCATGGTAGAGGGTGGGCAGTTGGGCAGGGTTTGGGTGGGAGGTGTTGCCAGGCAGGGGAGGGAATGGCTACTCATATGAGTTGTTTGCGGGGCCGGTTGGTGGTAGCGGGAGTGTGTGGAGGCTGCCTGCGTGTACGTGGCTGCGGTGGCCACCCTGGAAGCCACCCGTTAGAATTCCTCCCCGCGCGCTGCACCTTAGTGGGTGCTCAGCAGCTGTGCCACTCAGCAGCCACTAACACAGCTCCCCTGCCAGCCTTGCTCGATTAAAAACACCCTGACTGTTTTTCAGTTACTACCCACATGAGCCAGATTTGAGCCAGTGACCAAGGCTGCTTGCTGACATTCAGGAAGGGACGGGCACTGCCGTGAGTTTAACTCAAGTTAGCGTGGTAACATGAAATCCCCGCTCATGTGCACTGGGTTTTTAGTGTTATTTTCCCGTTCGCCTGTTAAATTCAATAACGCGATATTGGGCTGGATTTTGAGCCCTGTATCACGTTATTAAATTTAACGGGAGAAAGGGAAAATAACGCTAAACCCCTGTGCACACAAGTCGGGGATTTCACATGGCCGCGCTAATTTGAGTTAAACTCAGGCAGTCCCAGCCCCTCCCTGAACATCGGCAAGCAGCCCTAGTTCCAAATCTTATTATTACGTCTTTGTATACATTTCTGGCCACTCACAGACAGTGCCGGCCTTAGGATTTATGGGGCCCTGGGTGAAGATAAAATGCGAGGCCCTGGTGGCCCCTCCCCGTTGTGGGCAACCTCTGTGGTACCCTGAAGGTGGTCATGTTTGGGGGCCCTGAGAGGGAGTGGTGCCCCCCACAACCTATCCTGGTGAAAACAGAGGCCGCTGTGGGGCCCTCGGAAAGAGCGGGGCCCCGGTCAGCCGCTCTAGGTTGCTGGTCCTGCTCACAGAGACCTTAGGACACAATCCTCCGTCCATTAAAGTCAATGGCAAAATCCCTATTGACTTTACACCCTTTCAGAAGTTGTATAAAGTCCACTGTCCCTGGTGCCAATGCCAACATACATCAGGAGAGACAACATTAGGCAGAAAGTTGCTAAACACACCCAGTCTCTAGCACATTCACGGACTTTAACTATATTAAACAATAACGGGGAAAGCTATATTTGAGCCTGCAGGCAGACAGACAGCATCTCAGGACAGATAACATCTTTAATTTTAGTTTTATTACAGAGAATAGCCTTGGGGAGAATGAACCCATATTTACATTTTAAAAATATTTTGTTTGCAAGAGCATAGCGAGAAATGAAAATCACGAAGTCAACTATGTGATAAGGTAACAGTGTGGGCTGAAAAGGCTTTCATTCCCTTGAGCTACCCATTTGCAATGATGATGCAGGGTCCAAAAAAGTATTTCATTAGAGTCTGATTTAACCCCCATTTTTCTCCACGAGACGTCAGGACCCCACGTCAACACAATTCAAAGTAAAAGCCATGATCATTGTAACATCGAAAGATCTTAATGCCAAGTTAACAGAATCAAGAAGGCTAACGTACATGAAATTCGCTGTAAGGATGGGATCTTTTGGCAGCTTTACAGCTTAGAAGCATTTAACCCTGTGACTTGTAAACAGAGAGAGAATTTACACCCTAACAAAATCTCATTAAGGAGCTCACAAGAGTTTTCTGCCATCGGTCTGTCATTTTCTCCTGCATTGCAGCAATCAGATTTAGCACTTCATTACGAAAGGAAAACTAGCAGCAAGAGAAACAGTTTTGCCTGGTTTACCTTATCATCCTGCCAGCTGCCAAACAACAGAGAGCAGCAGAAGAGCCTTTTCCCCCTTCCAGAAAGGTATCTGTTCACGGCTGAGAATCAAGAGTTATAGCAGCAAAACGTGCGTTTTCCAGCTGTTAAAGAAGTTAGTCAGCTGATCAGTGACCTTGCTTGAAAGCAAATACTAGCTTCGCTGGAACAGAGGGGGACAAAGGAAGAATTCATTTCTCACCAAACTAATGCTAAACATCCTTTCTGAGCAAAAGTTAAAACCTGATCTCTAAGTATTACACTTAGTGCATACTGCATACTAATGCCCCACAAAGTGATAAATGTAAAATGCTGCTTAACCTTTTGGGGAAATATTTGAACAACAGAATGACCTTATCTGTCTTGTCAAAAATAGGATTATATCAAAGCTAGTCAATAATTAACTACATATTTCTCATTGCATCTGTTGTTAATCATTAAGGAATCCCTTCATTCATGATATAAACCTTTTTATCGAGATTCGATTTACATTCTGCAGCGCGGATATTTGGAATACCACATTTATACTGTTTAGCTTTTCTCCAACAAATAATAGTAATAAAAAAAATACAGTTGCCTTGCTTCAAGGATGGGAGCTTTATTAGAAATATCAGGATGTCTCCACATTAATAATTAACTCGACTTAAACTGCACTATAGCACAACCAGTTATAGCAGAAACATCCTATTCAGAATTCGCTGTTTTGTCTGCAGCTTCATATTCTGCTGGTTACACCCATCAATCTGCTCTTCCAAAGTGCTGAAGGAAAGGCAGTGAATCTATTTAACAGGACAAGAAAATCAGCAAAGCATCTGCCGTAAACCGAGCGAACATACCACTCTATTGATTCTACACCTCAGTGAGCTGCAGGTCATCATGAAACAGTTGATAACTGCAGCAGAGACCGAGGACTTCTGGGGGGGCAAGCAGAGCTCTCTTTATAATGCCCCTGTGATTGAAAGGAGGCACATTTAAAACTCTAATAATCCAATCCATTTCGTGTTGACGCAGTTATTGTTAGCGGTGGCAGGATGCAATGGTAACAAAGAAACGCTGTAGCAGTGTTGCTCCTGGGAAGGACTGGGCTGTGCTAATGAAAAGGTAGGGTCGATCAATACAGACAAGAAGGGGGAAGAAAGGAGGGAATCTAAACGATACAGGCAAAATAAGATGCTTTGATATCTACACTGGGATTTCGACATGCCAGAATAAAATTCAAGCAGACATAAAAAAAGCCAAGGTCATGGAGAGAGGACAAGAATGCACCAATAAACGGCCAGTTTGGAGGTTCATTTGGAAACCTGTTAAAGGAGACTTAGAAATGGGAAATATTGACTACTCGGGGTATATGTATTTAAGCCATAGATTGAGAACCAGGACATTTTTAGAAGAGATGCTATTTCTCGCAGATTCCAGAGTCTGGGAGAAACAAGCTCGTACAGTGGGGGGGTTTGATGTTTCCCACCCCCAGGTACCGGAGGTTGGCCGGCACTAGGGATGGGACTATCGGCAAATTATCGGTTTTATCGATATTGGATTAATCTGATATTGGATTTATGGGCATCAGCATATTGTTTTTTTAACATTGCCGATTTTTTGAATCTTTAACTTTGCGGCCATTTTTTAAATGGCCGCAATGTTAAAGATCCAAAAAAATGGCAATGTTAAAAAACCGATATGCCAATACTGATATTATCGGTATTATTGGATTAATCCGATATCGCCAGTTATCGGCATTATCGGATTAATCTGATACCGATAGTCCCATCTCTAGCCGGCACTATTGAAAACAGTGCACTCGTGCATGGACGGAGATCCGGACTTATGAAACCTCGATATTAGGGTTTCATAAGTCCAGATCTCCATCCATGCATGAGTGCGCTGTTTTCAATAGTGCTGGTCTACGTCTGGTATCGGGGGGGGGATGTCTAAACCCCAACTGTGCAAGTTTGTTTCTCCCGGACTCTGCAATCCACGAGAAACAGCGTCTTGTCTAAAAACATTCATAGCTAATACAGCACTGCAGGTGGCACGGTATTATGCCAAGCGCTACCACCACACAAGTGCAGATTGTGTGATTGCACAGGGACCACTATGTTGAGGGGCCCCCAAATAGTCCCACAACCAAACTTGAAATGACAAGAACATGAGAGTGAGAAGCGAGAGTGATCTAAGAGCTTGAAGAGCATCAAACTCAGGGAGCCCTAGCATGCAAGGAGGAGGCTTTCTGGACTCTGGAGGGCCTGTAGCAATTCAGTGGGGGGGTCCCCCAGCCCATAGAGCACATGAATAAACTAGAAATGACAGAATACGCGTAACACATGAATCTGCAGTGCAGGGAGCCCCAGCCCCTGAAGATGAATTCACACAGGGTCCCAACTTCCCAACACCGTTGGGATGAAACCAAAGCACATCCCATATGAAGAGTGAAAGTTATTCACTCTGGGCTGCCTGTGGGCAGGAGGGGCGGGGTATAAAACTCTTAAAATAAAAAATAAATAAATAAGATCTTGGACATAAACTGGAGACAATGGGGATTTCGCTGGAGATCAAGTTTGCAAGCAATTTTAAATTCAAATTTGCCGTTCCTTAATGGTGTGCCTGCCTGATGATAGGGCATGATGCTAGTATTGACTTTTAAAGCCCCAAATGGCTTGGGCCCTACGTATCTGAAGGCCCGCCTCTCTCCTTATGTTCCTTCGCAGCCCTTAAGATCTGCCGAGAGGGCGCTCTTGTGCGTTCCATCATTGGCCCAGTTTTATACGACTCAGGCCTGTGGAGAGGCAATCTCGGTAGCTGTCCTACAGCTTTGGAACTCGCTTCTCTTGGAGGTTCACCTAAGTCCGAGTTTGAATGTTTTTGGAAGGCAGCGTAAGACCTTTTTATTCAGCCTGGCATTTCAATCAATCAATCAATCAATCAATCAACCCTGGCATTTAATGGGCAGGGGTAGATTTGGTGGTGGGTGAGGGGGGTGTTTTTAGTTTTATGGATTTTTGATTATGTATTATATATTTGCATTTTATGTATTTATTGTGAGCTGCCCTGAACCTCACTGGATAAGGTGGGATATAAATCTAAATAAATAAAATAAAATATTCCTAACACAAATGCCCTGGCCCTGTGTTATAGGAACACATTGAGAAGGTCCAAATCTTTGGAGCCCTGTCCTAGATTTTGACTTTGCACTATCTGAGCATGCTCACACGGCAGAGCTTGAAGTCCCTTGCTTTGCAGTGAGAAAATTCCAAATGTTATCACAGACTTTAATGAGCAGGCAGCGATTTAAACTCCTTGTTCTCCCACCCTTGGAAGAGGTGGGGTGAATCTCCCTGTTTTTTCCTCACTGATTCTCCACCCACCTCCCCGCCCCTCCGAGCCCACCAGTGTACAAATTATGACTCTGAAGGTCACAACTGATTTTGATTTTCATCTTGCTCCAGAAGGGAGGTAATCTCCCGCTGGTCTGTACACCAGCTCAGCTGCGTTGTTCATTATGTTGTTGTGTCATGGTTCCTGCCTGCTCTCTGACCTTGCTTCCCTACCAGTTGTGCAAGAGAGTAAGTAGTAGCCCTGCAGTAGCCCTTCTACCCTGTGCTGGCAGCCGGCAGCTCTCCCTGTATTCCTGAGAGGAGAGGAGTCATGTAAAGCAGTGATGTTGGTCTAAGGAGATGGATGGGAGAAGTGGCACTAGCTATCACGACTGAGGATGTGTAGTCTTGCATTCATAGGCCACTACTCTGAATCTATTCCAGATTAAAAACATTGGTAGCCTGACTCTGGTGACTCCTCTTTGGGTGTTCACACTGGAAACATGGCATCAGAGGGTGTTACCAGAACCAACAATAAATCCATGGAAATCCACCATGCATTGAAATCGCTGGCATTATCCCAATCCATAGCTGCTCGTAAAGGCATTCAAAAAGGGGCGGGGACTAACTCAAGTTAGTGTGGTCACATGAAACCCCCGATCATGGACACGGGGGTTATAGTGTAATTTTTCCATTCTCCCGTTAAATCCGATAACTTGAGATGGGGCTGGATTTTGAGCCCTGTCTCACGTTATTGAATTTGACAGGGGAATGGAAAAATACTGCTAAAACCCCCGTCCCCATGATCAGGGGTTTCACGTGACCATGCTAACGCGAGTTAAACTCACATTAGTCCCTGCCCCTTTCTGAACCTCTGCAAGCAGCCTAAGTGTAGAAACTGTGGCCGCTTTTACACATGACAAAAATGGGAGGGTTCTTGTAAGTACTCGAGATAATACCGGATGATGCTGGAGTTTTGAAATGTGTGAACACACTATTCCCCTTTTATGCAGCAAGATCTCACAGCCTTGTAAGAATCACATCTGGTGGGTCTTACAAGGCTGCAAAATCTCGCTGTATAAAAGGGGAATAGTGCATTCCCACATGACAAAACTCCAGCATTTATAACACCCGGTATTTTCTCAAGCACTTATAAGAACCCATTTTTGTCATGTGTAAAAGCAGCCTTAGTTCCCCTCTCAGAGGTAATACGGACAGGACAGCATCAGTAAACTTGCATTGCTTCTCGCTGTATAGGACACTGTCAACACAGCACCTTTCACAACCACTAAATGAGCTAACTAAACTGAAGACAAAAAAAAAAGTGAAAATTGCAAACAAAACCAAGCTAACTTGCAGTTCTTTAACTCTACGGGCATTTGGGCAACAGTTTGCTTATTTTTGAAGCTCACCCTTGACTTGATGACTCTCAGGCCTTAGGCTGCTTTTAGATGAGCAGGTCGCAGTCGCGCAACCCACTCACGCAATTTTTCAAAATCCCAAGAGATGGGATTTAGACAGACGCGTCACACATTCACGAGCGTCGAAGGTAGCTGCACATTGTTTAATGACCGCGAACTAAATACCTCCATGTGTGAGGTATTTAGTTCATGGTCTTTAAACAATGCATGACTGCCCTGAACATGTGACGCGTCCCATCTAATTCCACCTCATGAGATTTTGAAAAATCGCGTGAGCGGATTGCGGAACTGCGACCTGCTCGTCTAAAAGCAGCCGTAGTTCTTGGCAGAGTCAAATAAGGTTTTACAAAATCCACAGGGGGAGAAAGCTTCCATGAAATTAAATCACATGATTCTATTATATTAAAGGCAATAACTTTGAGGATGGGTTTAATAAAGCAAAGGCAAAAGCAAAGACATGAGAAGACAAGGAGAAAGAGAAATGGGTTAGAAACAAAGGGAAACAAAAGTCACACTCTCTAGTAGATAAGTTTTCAGATGCGTGATGGGAGCCCACTTACGTGTCATTTCTGAAAGTGAGAGCTCAGCTTCGACTTTAACCCAGAACGATGCCTCCAGCATCTATGCCACAAGCTGCAAATATTTTCATTGCCCCATGTAACTTTGCAAAAATAATTTTCAAATTCCGCAACCAAAAAACCTCCAAATTCTGTTGTCAGAAAATATCTGTTCTGAAAACAGAATAAACTGTGTGTGAAAACAGGACGGCACCTCCGTTTTATCACCGCGTGGCAGAGTGGAGTCACATAAGGGCTCTGTCCCTTTAAGACAGGGGTGGGGAACCTTTTCTGTCCCGAGGGCCACACTGAAAATTACTATGAGCTCCGAGGGCCACATAGTGGTTGTGGGCGGGGGTGCTTAACAGGTGTATTCAAGAAAAGGTGGGCCCAGGTCATGGATCTGTGCTGTGAATCTGTCCCCTACCGTTGTGCGCATGCCCTCCTCTCTGCTTCATTATCCTGAGCTCAGTTTTTCAGTGCTTGTGGGTAGAGACTGGATCCAGGGGCCAGATCCAGGCACCGGAAAGGGGCCAGATAAAAACTTGCCACAGGCCACATTTGGTCCCCGGGCCTGAGGTTCCCTGCCCCTGCTTTAAGACTTATAGAGTATTAATTAATTACAAACTCTTATACCCTGCCCTCTCAGACCACAAGCGGCTCAGGGTGGCTTATAACAATCCGTGTAGGGTTGAAGCCACACTCACTCCTGTGTATAAAAGAGAGGAACCGGGAGAAGAGAGGCAGACGTTTTCTGGACGTCAAGAAGAACACATCTCCGGTCCTGAAGGAAGGAGGCTATGGGTGAAGTCTGACTACCCGAAGGAAGGTGAGTGATTAGCCACAAGCCAGAGGAGTGATACCCAGCCAGGCTTGGGCTCATGATATAGATTATTGTATACACTGGGAAATATGATGGGCTATGTGATAAGAGAATAAACTGTATTATGCTAATCCCGAGCGACTGCGTGCCCCAGAGCATGCAGACACTCAGGATAATAATACAGTTGTCAGACCTAATCCTGACAACACTTAGCCACAGCAAGGCCATCCCCTGCTACACACCACTTTAACATTTCTTATGCAGGGATGCATAGGGCACCAATAGATACAACATGCATAAGAAATGTTAAAGTGGTGTTAAAGCGGACTTATGTGCACGATTTAATCCGGTTTTGCGTGGATTAAACCGAGTGCCACCATCATGCATAAAGGCTCCCACTAGATGTTAGCCCCGGCTGTTACCCGGTTGGTGGTGGCGTTAGCCTGGACACTCTCCAACTCGCAGCCTGGGCTAAGTGCCAACACAGACTGGGTAAGGGCTGCCTGACTGGGGGTAAAACAAGACATCACGGATAATAACCCACTGTACTCACCCCGGTCCAGAGTGACAGTGCTTTTGTGCAGCTATGGGGCGTAGCTTACCGTGGTGCGGGGGGGCTCAGTTGCACCCGGGCCCGTGCCTGTGGGGGCCCACGGCTGGCCGGAGCCACCCACCGCCACCGCCCCTGCAGCCATCACAGGCCCGCCATGGTTGGGAGAGGGGTGGGCCGCTCCATGTAGCATGGAGGCGGGGACGTGCGTATGCACATCCATGCATCTCCCTGGCCCGGTTGCCATAAGGTTTGTTCAGCGGCAGAACTGAGTCCTGGCCAGAGTGATGGCTCCCGCCACAGTCCGGAGCAGTTCGTGGCCGTAGTGGGACCTGTCATGTCTCAAAACACCCACGTCTGTTTTCACCCTAGGTTAATTAAATTTTTCAGATTATGCAAATTTTGAAGGGCAAATGAATTTCCCTGTCCACCATTATTTTACAACCCTAAAACAACATAGTTCTCTACGTTGTCCTAATGCAGAATGCTCCCCACTGTGGCTATAATTCTGTGTTGCCAGAGGCAATTTTTGCCAATTGGCCAAATGCCAGTTGCCATGATATAGTCATGACTGAAGCAGCACAGAATTCACTGTGCCCTTCTCTTGTTCTCCAGAGTGCAGATCCATGTGGAGTAAAATTTGCTAAGAAACATGCTGTCATTTGTGTTGAGTGGCGTGGCTATTTTTTCACAGCTTTTGCTGGACCGTACCGGCTTCTGTTACAGCAGGCTCCTGAGCTTCACATAGCTCTCTGTCCCACCGATGAGCTCTGTGATGCTTGAAAGTTTGCACACACTCGCCAACAGAAGATGATCCAGTGAAATGTGTCATCTTATCTACTTTGTTGCTTGTGTTCATCATGCTTGGGGCCAACACAGCAACCACACTTTAACCATCTTCTCAGATTGGTTACAATGTCTTGAGGACATATTGCTTTGATGGACAGTAGCATGCCACATTCAGGTTCTGAGGGATGAGTGCCATTACAAACGTTATGAGAGTCTGGATTCTTGTGTTCTCACAAGAACAAGGTTGCATGAGATGCGTACACACGCACAGCTGATGTCGAAAGGGAGCAATTGCAGAGCAAACCCTTCTGTAGATTGATTCCAAAGTGCTGTCATGGGGAGAGCTGAAATGGGTAGTTGATTTGCTACCTGTGGGTAATAATAACCCACAATTTCGAGTGCCGTATCAGGTGCCTTATGGGCTACCCAAGTACCAGTAGAGTATCCCAAAATACCAGGTGGTATTACCATTCCCAAGTTACCAAGTAACCAATTTGTACCAATCAGAAAATCAGTCGTTTGGTAAGGAATCAGAATAGTAAGTTGAAATATCAGTACCAAAAGTTAAAAAGTTAGTACCAGATGTTGAAAAATTGGGATTAAAATGGTAGTTTGGTACATCGCGTAGCCCATTGGGCACTAACTGAGTACCACTTAGTACCTGATGCTACCATGTCAGGTGCTGCCATTTTGACATGTTTACCCAGTTTTGCGGGTACTTCTTTCAGCTCTCGTCATGGAACATTGGTCACAGAAATGAAGACTACACAAGCTAAGGTAAAACAGGGGTACACTGAAATCGTACATAGCAGAAGTTTGGCCAATGGTCTCATTTTGGTGTCTGCGAACATGGGCAGCTCGTTGAGCCTGTTGGAACTGTTAGATGAGCAAAGAGAAAAGAATGTAGCCGGATCAAAGATTTCATGTAAGGAGACCATTAGACCTCCTGGATTTGCTGGAAGAGGACTACAGAGAAAGTTCGGCCAGAGGTGGGTAGAGAAGATATTGTGGTGTCAGATACCAGCTGCAAGCTTCTCACTGCCAGACAGTCCTCCAGTGCACAGCACAAACCCAGGAATTCATCCGGGTAAGGGTTGGGGCAGGAGGAACTGCTGACTCATCACATCTTCTGGTAAACCTCCAGGTGCAGGTTTTTTCATACACTTGCAAAGGGGCCCAATCAGCTAATAGAAACTTCTCTCTCCTCATGATGGAAATCCAGAGGGAGAGCAAGGAGCAGCAACACCACCTGTTAAATTATCCTGCAGGCACAGGAAAGAAGGGTCGGTCCAGGGAGATGTAATATATACCTTCCTTTTCCAACTATCTATGGGAGATATAGCTGTAAGTGTTGAAAGAGTTACCAGAAAGCTCCTCTGTCTTGGTGGTCTTCTTGATTACACAATATCCCAGAAGAACTATTGTTACAAGTGAACATAGCAAGAATAAATATGGCCTCTCGGGGAATATGCGTTGTGCATACTTTCAATTCTATTTGGATACACAGGAAGGAAAATGATGTCTTTCCAATCTGTCGGGTGTAGCAGCGAGGGAGGGAAGTCAGTTATGCAGAGATGGACTCAGATGATCCAAAACAGAACAATTTGAAAGATGGGATGGGCAATCCGGGAAGCAGAGTTTTCATTTCAGGGAAGGAAAAGAAGGAGCTTGAGATCTAAGTGAGACCGAGCAGAAAATAGCCTGGCTAGCGCTTGCATGACGTCAAGTTGCAACAATGGCCTTAAGAAGTGAAAAGGTATTTATGATTCGCCTGTGAGTAAGTTTCTATTATGCTGCACTTTGCTAAACAAGCAAGAAGATGAGGTCCCTTTAATCTGAGGCATTTCCAGTCTAGCAACTAGGAGACACACAATTATTTCAGTGTGAGAACGTGTGACTGGTTTCCTAAGAGAAGAGGATAACTTTAAAGGAAGCCCAAGAGCAACTGTACGGTAGTTTAATTCAACTGTATGGTAGTTGAAGATGGAGGATGATGCATATTATTATTTATTATTAATTCATGCAGTGAGGGGTCTAGGGAGGCAAGTCATCACCTGCCTGGCTTTTGGACTTGGAACTTTAGTTTAACCATTGCGGAGGTTGTTACTTGGTTTTGTTTGGTTTTTTTAAAAGCCACCAAATGCTAAAAGTGGCTTGTTTCAATGCAGGGGTAATACTATGGTACTTGTGTCCACTAGAGTGCCATGGCAGGGCAATCATCCACCATTAAAGTCAATGGGAGTTTTGCAATTGACTTAAAACATGGAGGATTGCGCCCTTTGGACTCTATATGGAGCTCTCAGTAACACTATTTCCTCTACTTCCGTGGCCCTGTGTTGGCCTCTGTTTTTACCAGGGCAGGATGTGGGGCCCCCACTTCTTACCAGCAGACCCCTAAACACAACCACCTCTAGGGTCCTGAGGAGGGTGCCCTAGAGGGGAGAGGATGGGGCCTCCACGGGCCCTGCATTTTATCTTTACCCTGGGCCCCGTAAATTCTAAGCCAGCCCTGGCTGAAGTCAAGTTTTTAGCAGGTTTTTCCCCCTTCCTTCCTTCCTTCCCTTCCACTGAGGAGGGGAGAGGATTCTTCAAAGCCCACAATACAAGTCTCTTCATATCAGAGCTGCAAACATCAGTTTCCATCCATGCAAATCCCATACTTTAAGTCCACACATGGATTCCCTTGCAATATCACATGATCAATAGCGGAGCTATTGCTGCTTCCCTTCCCCAAAGTACACATTTTCTGAAGTGACCTATGTCTTTGAGGGGGAGGGACCAACTTGCGATGCTTTAAAAGGAAGACTGATTGATTGTCATTGATTGTCAGCACTTCCTGAACACGAGTCCCAGGTAAGGTGTCCCAGTTGGAACACTCGGAACTGGAGTCACCCCAAATCACCTGTCTCTTCTGAAAATGTAGGTCAATGTAATGTTCCTACCAAGCAAACATAAACAATCAATTCGATTTAGACCCTTCACTGCTGCAAGCCCTGTAGTATGCTCTGGCACAAATTTCCTAGCAGGCATAAATCTCCTGTCACTACACACACACACACACACACAACTCTCATTTGTATCAAATGACTCCTGCACATGCATCCAGTAAGAATCTTTTATTGAACCAAGTTTTAATGCTTGCTCACACCCGCACCAACAAAAGTTGGTCCAATAAAAGACATGATCTGAACTACTTCGTCTTCATTTATGACTTTTGGGACCAACATGGCCACCACAGCCTCTCTCTATACTCCAGTGAGAATATATTCAGACAGTCCAATCTTATTGTCACTGTGAAATGTCCAGACCAAACAGAAACATGGGCTGTGGCTGGACGTACAATGCTAGACCAGTGTATATTTTGCTATAACATGGTAACTAGTTAACACCATACAAGCACCAATCACTGTAGTGTTGGCATGTTAATTTCAAGTTCAGGATTCAAGATTAAACTGAAAAGGAGGTCGCTTTGTATTTTTCATCCACACCTTAAAGATGTTATTTTTAAAGGAGATGCTCCTACGCATGGACATCGACTATCCTCGTGGGGGAGCATCTTGTTTAAATGTGGAGGGATGTGGGTGCGTGCTCCCGCAACCACCATCACGCACAGAGCAAAGTTGATCTGCACCCTCCACACACACACGGCCCATGCAGCGGCACTCCACCTACCGTACACGGACACACCACCACCACCCCGTTTAAAAATGGCCTTAGTTTACAGGGACCTGCAGACCAAGAATATGACAAAACTACAATTTGCTTCCCAAACCAGTGTAATGGAAAAATTAGGCCACCTGGCTAGAACATGAAAGAATCCCACTGCTACTACTGCTTTTACACCCATGCCATGAGTTATTCTAGTCTTCATCTTTCTTCCTTCTTTTCTGACTTCTTCTGACTAAGTTGCCTGTTGCCTGAAGAAATGTCCTGTCTGGCTCGAAAGCTTGCCTACCCTCCCCAACAGACGCTGATCCAATAAAAGAGATCATCGGAACTACTTTGTGCTAGGGCTTCCAGTCTGACCATTAGAGGATACCAGCAACATAAAGGTAGGTCCTTTTTAGGCTACCATGTGTCCGCAACTGTAGAACCTCGTGCTGCAGGAAGGATCAGTCAATGTATGAGCTGGTGCAGGGCAGGAAGCTGGATGCTGGAGTTTTATCAGAAAAACAGTTGGGCCAGTGTCTGCGTGAGAATTGTTTTCTAGGAGATAGGACAGGCTCTAGCTGTAGCGGGATGCTCAGAGTACAGGTAAAAGCATGTATAACATTCTGGGGTACCTGAGTTCTCGCATCCTCATGAATGTTGCATCCCTTGTCTCTCCCTCTGTTCCCCCTTCCTTGTCTCCCCTTCCCCTGTCTTTAGATTGTAAGCTCTGGGGCAGGGACAGTGCCTATCTTATTCTCTGTAACGCGCCAGGTACATCGCTGGTGCTATATAAAAGCTAATAATAATAATAATAATAATAATACATATAAACCTCTTTTCCTTTTAAGTGCAGGATTGAAAATGCCTCTGCTACCTGTTCTTCAGCAAAACCTCACTCTTCTTAAAGCAAACTCCTTGACAGAGTGGGAGAGGGAATAAGCTTTGGGAACGTCCCAAAGCCCAACAAACTCTGACTGTGCCAGACCCAGCAGGGAATCAAGTTCAAGAGCACAGGAAACAGACAAAGAAAGGGAGGGGCCGCGATGAGGCTGAGCTTCCAGACAGTCAGATCAATAAACTAACTGAATAATCTTTCACCAGCAGATGCAGGAGACTCATTGCCTGGTACATTTAAAACAGAACTTTGTGGGGGTTTTTTTTGCCTGGGGGCTAATTTAAAATTGGCTAATAAACTGTTATAAGAGGATTATTATTAATAATTTCTATAGCACTTTCAATGTTTAAAGTGCTTTACATTCCTTATCTAGCTCACCCTCACAACAACCACGTGAGGCTGGTATTCCCATTTTACAGATTAAGAACTGAAAGGCTGAAAGACAGTGACATGCCCAAAGCTACCAAGTGAATTTATATATTTATTTATTTAGACATTTGTAACCCGCCCATCCTGCCACAGGCAGCTCTGGATTTGAACCCTGGTCTTCCTGGTCATAAGACGTGCCACACTGGGTCAGACCAATAGTCCATCAAGCCCGGCGTCCGGTCTCAGATAGCGGTCACTTTCGGTTGCTTCAAAGCAGTACCCAAACAGGACATAATAGAAAGATCCATCCCCTGCTATCCAGTCCCAACAATCTGAGGTTACATCCCCTGGCCAAGTTGATTAATATTCATCTATAGGCCTGTCCTCCAATCCTTGCTTAACCCCATCTATGCTACTGGCCTTCACAACATCCTCTGGTAACAAGTTCCACAAGCTAATTGTATGTTGAATTAAAAAAAACAACTTCCTTTTGTTTGTTTAAAATCTGCTGCCAAGCACAGCACCGCATTCATTAGGCTACACTGACTCTCTTGTTGGATGTTTTTAGATGTTTTAAAGCAGACTGATAAAACTAAACAGTAACAAGTCACCATGACCAGATGATATTCACCCAACAGTTCTGAAGGAATAGATCAAATCACAGAATTACTACGATACGCATTGGTATGGCCAAAGTGATGCACATAGGAAAAAATAATCCTAACCATATGCACACAGGCGTTAACTAACGTGCAACCCCCGGATGGGTTAAGTCGGGGATGGAAACTAACGTTCCCACGGCCTGACCTGGCTGTGGAAGTGGAATTGGGAGCAATGTGCAGCTGGCTGGCTCTGCCCCCATGCTGTGGCTTGCGCCCCACCCTCCCTGCCATGATGGGCAGTCATAGCTGGCTGCCATGGTGACCCCCCCGATGCAGGAACGGGTGGGCACAAAAACAGACATGCCTGCCTGGTTTTGTCCAACTCTGGCCCAGCTGGGTGGCTCGTGGGGCTGGACTGTGGGCCTGGTTTGTTCCAGGCCCACGTTTCCAGCCCGGTCACCAACCCCAGTGGGGTCGGAAAAAGATCTCGTAATTAGTTGGAAAGGCATAGAAAATTAAAGAGAGATTACCAAAGAGCCACTATTCAAATTCATGGTGTACTCATTCCTTGAATATTGTGTGCAGTTCTGGTCACCCCATCTCAAAGAGGACATCGCAGAATTGGAAAAGATGCATAGAAAACAGTAGCTCACCTCACAGGTGGAGGTGCAGAAAGACCTCTTGGTACAATGTTCCTTAAAAAGCAATCTTTAAACCAAGAGCAATCTTGGTGCAATCCTCTTTAAAGAACTGTGAGGCCCTCTGTGGGAAATTGTCAAGGGCACCCAGGAAAGTTGAGTATTTTCTGAAGGAAAATCATCGGAAACTTAACTTCCATTTGTGCTTTCGACGGTCTCCCCTTCCATTTCACTCCTGTTCTCATCTCTGCTTTCTCAATTGCTGGGTACAGACTTTACCAACACAACAGCTTGTGCAGTAGATGCCATTCTCAAACTGGCTAGCCTACATCGTTCCCTGGGCATGAGGATTGGCAAATTCCCCTCATCGCATCCCCGGAGGCCAGCCTTCAGAGAGAACTAGATCCTGGTGGGTACAATGTACATGCAATGAGTATCTTTCCTTCTGCAAGGCCAATTACTGATTTCATTCAACTCCTCTCAGCTCTCCAGCCTTTAATAGTTTGGGACATTTTCAGCAGTTGAGCATCAGGAAGAGCCACCAAGCTAATGTGCTCAAATCCTTGGGCTAATGTGCTCTCTCATCCTTCTTGTGACTGCAATTAATGAGGGTTCCCTGTTCACTGGCTAGGAGCAGTGAAAAATGCTGAGGATAATCATTACCAGGATCCCTCTTGGGCTGTGCTGATTTCTTTTAACCCGCTAAAGAATACCCAATACACAGTGCCTTTTACTTTCTCACAGTTTCATTAGGGCTCTATGACGGTAAGGGAAAACAATCTGCATCACTGTGTACAAAGCCACCTTTTTAAAACTGGGCTGCGTGAATGTTAAGGTATACCGCAACACTAATGGGTGCAGCCCCATCAACTGCTCTCTGCAGCTGCCCTGTTTCCTGTGCGGCTCCACGGTGAGCAAGCGCAGCCGCTACACTTTGGGTCAGCACGGGGAGCAGGACAGATGGTTGGCCGCCCTTGAGGAAGCCGGGTGGGCAGGCCATTGTCGGACCTTTCACCACAGTGCCGAGTGGCCAAGGCACCGGCTACATGAGCAGGCACCTGGCCCTGTCCCGCCTGCCTCCCTCAGCCTGATCCCTATCCTGCCCGGGTGTGATGTGGCCATGTGGGACTGGAGTGAGCGGCCACCTGTACACAGATGGGCCGCCCAGGGGTGGGGCGGAGCAGGTGTCCATTTAAAGACACCCAATGATATCAGAAATCAGGCGTGCGTGGGTGGGTGTTTCCGTGTAAACTGCCTAACAAGTCTGGTCATGTAAGTCCATGAGAAATGGAGAATGAATGAATTTGGTGTTTGTGTGTTAGATCCTTCTGTCTACATCGCAGATGCTTGCTGAGCCTTGGAATAACTGTCAGTCCGCGTCCAGGACTGACTAAGCGTGTAACGAGCATGGTCTAATGATCTGAATGCAGACATAAGAGCTAGGAACTCCTACTTGCTAATACTGGCTCCGAAACGGACTCGTTTGGGGGCTTGATCCAGCACAAGGGCTCTTCTATTGGGAACAAAGGATTCATTACTTCTCCGAGCAGGCTGACTGGAAGGACATGGCTACAATAGGGACAGACAGAGCTGTTGTACTGTGGGGCTACACTCCCATGCACTGCTGCCACTGTGGGGGAGTGGGGGAGGTGCAGGAGACCCCATTTCATCTCTTCCACCAAGGCTCATCCCATCCCAGCAATGCCCCTGCAGAACAGAAGTTGGTCTGATACTAGTTAGCAGCATCCAAAATTCGGTTCTTTTTCTCCATCTGGATCCTTCCCAGGTGCAGACCCCAAAGAGTGGCAGCTATGGAGAGGTAAATTATGAACACACTGAGTTCTCCAACACCACTCTTATTAACTTCAAAGGGATTAAGGTTTGGCTCCAAGACAAAAGGCAATTCTGCCCTCTCACAGCTGCCCTGAAGCATAGTAATAAGTGGCTTGGGTTTAAGGTCAGCACACCAAATATTTGCAGATGAGGATGGGGCCAGAATGTTGCAATTTTGAGGGGGAAAAGCAATTTTGACGCCCCACATTTGAGCTGATAATTGTTTTGTCCGGCAGGGTTGCAGTAAATGTCCAGAAAAAGCATTGAGTCATGAGATGTATAAACCTGACATTCCTTAAAGGGCACAGGGAAACATGGTCATATTACTGGAGGAGGGTGGTATTATTTTAAAATGTAGCCTTATTCTCTTTCTATAGTAAGGAGTATCCATCTCAATCTTTCCAGGTCTGATTCTGTTCTCTTGAAGCAAAGGAACGACTCAACCAAACCCAGTGGCATTAGACTGATTTCTTCAAACTGGTGGGAGATCAAAAATCAAACAACATTTGGTTTCTAGTCCATCTTGCACATTACAAATAATTAAAGCCCCAAACAGTCCGACATGCAGTCACTCTACTTTGCAAAATGGAGTGCTTCTAAGAAGAGTTCCCTTTGCATATTACTCATCTGTATTCCGTCCAAAGCACAAGAAGCCACTTCACCGCCAGGTAATCAAAATGTTGACTCAGGGTATTTTCAGATGTTACGAGAGCGCTATTCACCACGCTGAATCATGGTGGATCTTGTGTGGTGGCAGTGATCTCGTGAATGTCTGTGAGACCCCCGGCAGATGTTCACCACGGTGAATCCCTGGCGCGGGTCACAGCTAACTACGGTTCTGGACCTGCGGCTGGCAAAAGGGGCAACAGTAACGTCAGTTACCTTGCACCGTTCCAGAATCGTGCCCCGAACCACGATACGGGACCGGGCTCAGCGAACTCATTGACCGCTACGTCCGCCCGTCTCCGCGTGGCTGGGCAGCCGAGGGAGTGCGGGGGGGAAGGGGGGCAGGGCTGTGCGGCCACATTTCATGCCCCGCAGCCCCGCCCCATTCCCCCTCAGAGATCCGGCCGGCGTAGGGTTCAGCGTGGCGGGCCGAGAAGCCCGTCACGTCTGAAATTACCCTGTCAGTTCACCAAGAAAGAGAGATCAAGAAAGCAAACCAGGAGTTGTCTAGGTTAAAGATGCTAGTTGGCATGTGCAACTCACAGCTGTAAAGTGAGACACGGTTTGCTGAAATATGCATCTTGCTGTTCAAGAACAATGAAGCACCATAGCAACCAGACTGTCATATGGTATACTTAATGGAAAAAACATTAATACAAAACAGTAACTTTTTAGCATTGGGGCTACATCTATGTCTGGTGCGATTCTAAGGGTAGAAGGACAACAGGAATAAATCTAAACTCAAACCCTTTAAAATGAAAGTTACCCCTATTGAAATGCAGCCACTTCTGGGGGAGGAAAGCAGGAACTAATTGCCAGCACAAAGCAACAAAACAGGTTAGAGACAAGAAGAGAAGATTAATTTGTATTTATTTGTGTAGGTGCATTTTCCAGGGGTAGGCTCTGAGCCATGGTGTCAAAATGCTTGCTCTCTGAGAGCCAGTGCAGTGTAGTGTTTAAGGTGCTGGACTTGGACCTAGGAGATCAGGGTTTGAATCTCACCCGTGCCCATGAAGTCACTGGGAGGCCTTGGGCAAGTCACAACCTCTCAGCCTCAGTTCTCCATCTGTAAAACGGGACTGTGGATGTCTGTCTCTGTGTTCCCCTCATCTGTGTCCATCTTAGATTGTAAGCTGATGGTGCAGGGACCTGCCTCCAAAACTCTGTGACCATAAACCGCTGTGCATGCTTAGCAGCACTATAGAAATAATTAGTTGGGTATACATTTATATATATTTGTAACAAACTGGGGGAAAGGGTTAGAGCTGGCTACGAGGAGTTAAAATGTACTATTTACCCATGCTGGAATGAGCCAGCACACCAGGATTTACATCCTGACGTTCTTGCAGTGGAAGGTCGTTCCATTCCAGCAGGAGGAGTTCAGTGTCGCTTGCCCTCTCCTCTAGCAGATGAAAGTGAAGCCTTGCTGTTTGCAGGAGGGGGTCTTTCATGGAAGGACGGTAGCTGTAGTGCTAGAGGTGTGCAAGTGTGGCAGATAAAATTTCCTAGCAGCTGAACCTGTGCTCTCGCCCTCCGGAGGTAAGTGACCATAGACATCGCTACTTTCCGAACGAGAACTTCCTTGGGTCGAGCTTTAGCAGACCCTTCTTCATTTCCGCACACTTCCACACAAATAAGGTTCTATAAACTAATCAAACTAATTCCCTCACTGGCTGAGAATACAGCTACTTCTAGTTTAGACAGTCAGGGAGCGTTCTTCTGAGACAGCCAGGAGCAAAAGATCTCTAAGGCCCAAGAGAGCTTGATTTTCATAAGTGAATTTTTCGCAAACTTATTCAAGGCTTTGGGTGATATGTATTTTGAGAACAGGAGTTTGTTTGCCATTGTTTGGCATTAAGGTAGATTCTGGTTAAATGTCAGGAAACGCTTCTTAATAGTAAGAGTTGTGCGGCAATGGAACAAGAGGTCTAGAGTGGTTGTAGGCTCTCCTCTGTTATGGCAGAATGCCTGCGGGCTGCTGCCCCTTTAAGAGAGTGATCCAGAGGGTGGTGCTGGTGCCTGGCTTGGGATAAGGACTGGGAAAGCTCAGAGGGTGTTGAGAGACCCAGATATTGTGAGTAACAGACTGTTTATGATGGGAGTCAGAGGGTGTTGCCTGGCTATAGAGAGACTGTATGAAAACTGTTCATAAATCGACTTGAGCTGAGACAAGAACATAAGAAGTGCCATAGTGAGTCGGACCGATGGTCCATCAAGCCCAGCATCCTGTCTCTGACAGTGGTCAATTTTGGTTGCTTGGGAGGAGTATCAGCAGTTGCAATGGGCAATCCATTCCCGGCTGATCACTCCCTGCTCCTGACAGTAAGACGTTCCCATCTCGTAATCGACTTGGCTAATAGCCATTCATGGACTTATTCTCCAAGAACCTATCCGACTGAGTGGCACGGGGGGCCCCGATCCTGGAAAGACTCGTGCCCGCCAAGCCCGTCCCTGCCACACCATCGGTGGATGTAAGAGGCCGAACAGCTATCTATTGGGGATGTTGTAGCTGGAGTCCTCCTTCATCCAAGCAGGGGGGTTGATTAGATGGCCCTCAAAGTCCCTTACAACTCTAAGATTCTAGGATTCCAGTTCCTCCCAACTTTCAAATCCCTCCTAAAAAAACCTACCTCTTTTGTCAGGCTTTCCCTAGCTACTCTCCCCCAGCCTTGCCAGTCCCACCCTGTTTGCTCACTGATGCTACTTTTCTTGTCCTATCATGCAGGGCCTCCTTTTCCCATGCAGCTAAACTAAACACACGCACCTGTGGCTTCTCAACTTCATGAATGTTTCCCTGTCTCTCCCTATGTTCCCCTCTCCCTTGTCTCCCGTTTCTTGTCTTTCCTAGATTGTAAGCCCCTTGTGCCAGCGACCTGTCTCTCATTAAAGATTGTACAGCGCCAGGTGCATTGCTGTCACTGTAGAAATAGTAAATAATAATAATAATAATAATAATAATAATGGCTGTGTCTGTCTTGACCATTACGCATGAACCTCCGTGGGATAGTGCGTAGGAGTGTGCAAATGGTTTTTGTTTTTTAAATTACTAAAACGAATGGACCGGGGCCATTTGGGAAAGGGTGCGCATGCACAGAACCACCCAGTGGCCATTTTCCCAGGATCAAAAGACAACTTTTCAGGACAGAAAATCATAAAACAAATAGGCGAAAAATCTACATGGAAGTTGAAAAATCGGTACCAGAAGGTAACTGATTTTTTGGAGTATCTGAGTTCCCAAAAATGCAGGTATTCCCCACGGGGACTAAATTCAGTACCTATTTCAACTCTACTTCAACTCACCATGCCTTCAACGAGGCAGTCAAAGATATCAGCTGCAATCTGCAAACCATTTGCTCCCCCAGGGCTTCAACAGGGCTATTCTGCAGTGGATCGTGGACCAGGAGTTGATATTCCACGACATTGAGTCCCTGAATCCGGTTGCAATTGGGTACCAATCAGTACCGGATATTGTCGGGTCAATTCGGATACAAGCATGTCTAGTGAAAGCAGTGATTATCCTGTTACATATACCCAGAATGCACTTGTTGGCATGTGAGTGTTGGGATGTGCATGATTTACTGCCATTCTCCAAACACAGCCCCACTGGCACAAATGTTTAAGATCAAGTGAAACCAGAGGGAGTGTGAACATCAACAAGCAATATAGGATCAGTGAGAATTTTTGCAATAATCTTTCCTAGAAGATGACGCAGCAGTGTTCTCACTGATAACTCCATCAATCTTCCAAATTGTCATCTATGCCCAGAGCATGATTGTTTCCAATGGACGTTACTAATGAACATCTATAAACCTCTCTTGCTAAGATGCCTCTATTACAGATAAAGAGCAGAGCAGGGCTAATGAGGTGAAGTATATGTGGCTCAGATGAGACAGGAGGACACCACCAGGGATTGTTCCAGGAAGGAGAAAGACTTGGTTGTGCATAGGGGGCCCCACAAGCCAGGAACCTAGAGGTTGTGAGGTCAATGAAGGTCTTGCCTCAAAGGATCAAGAAAAGCTAGGAACTGTAGGAAGCGGCCTGGGTGAAATGGGGCCAGAACTGTCTGCTATGGTGGGTTCTGCACTGATGAATAAACCTACCCACAAGGGAAGGATAAATGTCTGGCTTTTTGTCTGGAAAAGCAAAGGAGGGTTTGGTCATGACCCTGTAAGGACTTAGCACATTCCGGCACCTTCTGAAATGTCCCACTGTGCTAACCAGCGCACAGATGCTGTGAGAGGTTTTAGGGTATGGATGGAGAATCTCACTCAGACCCAGGGCTGTAATTTCTACGTGGCCCATTTCAGTTCCTGGAATCAGTCCCTGAATCCAGTTCCTATCCCCAAGCACTGAAAAACTGAGCTCAGGAGACGGAAGCAGAGATGAGGGCATGCAAAGAAGGTTAGGGGACAGATCCTATGCCACAGATCCATGAGCTGGACCCTCCTCTTCCGGAGCGTGTGCTCTACAGTTACACTTAAGCACCTCTGTTCCCAACTTCTTTGTGAAACTCAGAGCTTGTACTAATTTTTAATGCGGCCCAGAAAGAGGGTTAGGGGGATGCTGGATTCTGCACCAAAAACAGGCTACAAGGGCTTTTTTAAAAGTTGGGTAACAATGTGGGGAACAGTGGTACCACACCCTTTTATTCCCTAGAAAAAGCAGCACCTGGTTTAGGGCAGAAGTGAGGTGTCCCCTCCCTGCGTCACACTGTTTAGGTCACCTCTGTACATCAGGGGCTTGTGCTTCTGGTGGTGCTGAACATCTGTTCTGGGAGGCACTACTGACACAGTGGAAGAAAATAAAATTCCCCATCCCATATAACAGAAGAGAAAACTGCAGCGGTTGCAGGGTTTCCAACCCTAAGACCATGATCCACAACCTGGATCTATGATCCCCTGGATGTTCAAGTTCAAAACCTGAGAATCTTCCAGAGGCAATGCAAGACCTATTTATTTAGCCAGACATTTAGCAGGCAGGGATAGAGCTTGGGGGCTGCTTTATGCATATGTATGTATTTATACTGGGTTTTATTGGGTTTTGTTTTCATATTTTACATAGATGTTTTTATGTTGTTACTCACTTTGAGCGCTCGGAGAAAGGTGGGTTAACAATTTAGATATATAGACTGACTTACTCCAGAATAAGTAGGTTATGGTCTAAATGCTTCAGAACCATCTCAAGCTCCTGAAAATCCTGAAATTGGTTTAACAATCAAAAGATTTTATATTTCATTTTAAAAAACAAAACAAACAAACCTTCCCCTCCTCCCCTGTCTGGTAGCTTTAGTGTTCATGCTGCGGTTATGCTTTTCTCTGCACCGATGAGGGCTAAATATGTATTTGTTTAAATTAAACCCTTGAATTTTCACAAGTTTAGCATGACTCTTGCAATTTCAGGCTCTTAGAAACCCCTACGGCCTTCACCCCTGCTGCTTGTTACAGGGAAACAATTCTCCTCAGGGAAAAGATCTGATCTGGGACCAACGCAGACCCAGAAGTTGAACCCTGGACCTAAGCTACCCTAATGCCTTTACTGCTGTATTATTTTAGGCTTGCAGTGCTGATCTACAGTTACTGTTCACATAGTTGCATACACTTTTATGTAGCTTGTGTGCACTTATGAACTCATGGAGTCCACAAGTCCTCTCTTTCCCAGGACCCCAAATTTCCCTCAAGAGACCTCTTATGGTGTGAATACTTTGAATGCATTTGTGCTGGGCTAACCTCCACAAAGGGAAACATTTTTACAATATAAGCTTTAAACTACGGGGTGACGGCTGTCTTTGTTGTCTAGTATACGCTTTCGGGCCACGCTTTCGGATTAAGGCTTGTTCATTTTCACCAACAGGAGTTGGTCCAGTAAAAAATATTATTCAAACCACTTTGTCTTCTCTGTCACTTGGGACCAACACAGCAACTACACAACTCTTTTGGTTGTCTAGTGTATGCACACTATGATTCTCAACTTCATGAATGTTCTCCTTTCTGTACTGAAATTTCCCCTTTGTCATCCCTCCTCTTGTCCATTCTAGATTGTAAGCCCCTTGGGGCAGGGACCTGTCGCTAACCACAAAAATGTTCAGCACCAGGCACATTGCTAGCACTATATAAAGAATAATTAAAATCTACACCACAACACCTGTCCATTGAAATTCTGACCTCGCTGAATTCAGACTGAGCTTGGCCATAGGGACTTTACTTCTCTAGTAACGTTTGCTTCCCTTATGTCAAAACACCAGCTGCTTCCCTGGAGCACGGCAATTCCACCTTCTTCTGATGCACTTCATGAGGCAAGACAATTCCAGATTCCCACTATTTTTTCCTCGCTCAAAACCAATATTAAACATAGTGAACCATCGAGCAGAGTACTGGCACAGAGTCAATGTCGGCGATCCAACAGAGCGTAAAGAACTTCTTCTGAACTCAGGCACAACAGGCTACCCAAGTTAAGCATTTACCGCTTTTGATCCTGATTGTTGCAGCTCCCAGTGCCATCTTTCCGACTTACCGTCCTAATTTTTCTGAGTTCCGATACTGATTTACCATTTACCGGTCAGTAAAACAAGCCCCTCCTGCCTTAAGGGGGGGGGGGAAGGGGAGGAGCATTTGTGGGGGCTGGCCTCCTAGAACTGGCCTCCCTTGCAGGCAGTGGGTGGGAGGATCCTCTCACACCTCCATCCCCTTTTTTGTGGGGGATACCAGTGTAGGGACCATGCCCAGGCAAAGCTCCTTAAGAGCAGGGGGAGATGGCAGGGCAGAACTCAGTTCAAGGCTGCGTACGGCTGGGCAGAGTTAACAAACCCTTCCTTGGGGATGGGGTGGGGGGTAACACAATGGGGGCTGCCGGATCACTTTGGTGGTGGAGGGCACTGGTGGGCTTAGCCCGGCCTCCCACCTGGTATTCAGGGGCATGGTTCCTCACTGCCATAGTTGGTATTGGGCTACCCTCCCAAATAATAAAGTTGCGACCACTGCCTTAACCCAAGCTGACGTGTCCTGTTTGGGTCGTGCTCACACAATGGTAAATCGGCAATGGTAATATCTGGTATATTGGGGTAATCGGGTGCCTGACAGACTAAAAAATGTAGGCATTACCCATAGGTAGCAAATGCACTCCCCATTTCTGCTCTAGCATAACGTCGGTAAGACACTCCAGTGGACGAGAAACCTGGGATCAGAGACCCCAAATGGGTTTCTAACTCCTTTGAAAGCAGCAAGCCAGAGGTCTGCTTTCCAAGAAGCGATTCACTATAGAGCAGGCCATGTCCTGGCAAGGATGGGATGTTATGGGTGGCCCACGATGCCAATTACTGGTGAGAAAGTAAGAAGGCTGGTGATGGAGATGACTTGTATAATATTTCAGTTGGCTTTTAAACAAAACCCTGCGTGTTTATTCTGCGTTGACTGCTCCCTCAGACTGCAGCATTAACAGGGAGCTCTTGGTCTATCCAAGCACTTAGCCCAGTATATCTAAATGCAAAAATTGCTAAACCTGACAGAGGAGGTTATATTTGAATGATTCCCCTCCCTCCCCTTTCCCCCCTCATTTCAATGAGAACATTCTCATTCCCTCTGCAGTAACCAAGCCTCCTGCTGATGCCCGAGCATCTGAAAGTAAAATTGACTAGTAGTAGAAGTGGCAATGACCAAAGTTCCCTCTGTTAAACGACATGAACATTTCAGATGGAAACAAAATTCAAGATAAAAACACATTGAATTTTAAATATTTTTATCTGGTCAGATAAAATAGCTTTTTCCGTTAAAAATCCATCTCAGTCTGAGGTGCTCCTTCTTATCATCTGTATATTCATCTTTACTCTTGAAAGTGTTAGCTATAATAAGTATTTATTTATTTATTTTTTAGTGTCTGGTCAAGAATACACAGGGTTAGGACCACCAGGTCACATAACCTAGTGAATAAGATGTTGCATTTGGACCTGGGAGGGCTACGGTTCAAACTCTGTCTTTGACATGAACTCACTGTCTCTGGGCATGTCACTAGGGGTCTTAACAGATGTGCAGCCACCACTGCAGCTGCACATCTGGGTCGGGATGGCTTCCCCGCACAACCCCCAGCTGGGTTAGGTTGTGGGACAGAAACTAATGCTCCCCCAGCCTGACCTGGCTGGGCAGGGGGAATCAGGGAGCAAAGTGCAGCTAGCTGGCTGGCTCTGCACCCCCCCCCCCCCGACGCACAACCATGGCTGCCAACAGGCACAATTCGCTGGCTGCCATGGTGACCTCCGATGCCGGAACAGACATGCCCACCCATGTCCTTCTCTCCTGTGCCCTACCCCTCAAGAAGCACCCTGCTCTGGCTCTCCTGGGCAGTTCGCGGGAATGGACTGTGGGCCCAGTTCATTCCGGGCCTACGATTCAAGCCCAGCCACCAACCCCACTGAGGTTTGAACTGGGCTCACATCTGGCAAGCCTAGAACAGATGTGTGGGGTTCGTCACTGGCTCAGGCAGGCCAGAGCAGGTGAACTGGGCCAGCATTCTGTCAACACGCTATGTTTCAGCCTCAGTCCTCACCTGTAAAATGGGAATAATAATGACCTACCTCACAGGGGTACTGTGAACACATCAACCCTGTTTCTTACAGGATTATTATGAGGAGGTACTAGAGAAGAACGGTAAAGTACTTTGAACACTGAAAATGCTATGGAAAATAATAACAACCAACTGAGAGGAGGGGAATCAGACTTCGTCTCTGTCCTTGGGGGCTTGTTCTGTGGCAGGGGAATCCAGAAGTGTGGCTCATCTTGAAACCCGGTTGTTGTTGGTGTTTTGGGGGAGGGGGGGAGGGAATCTCTTGTCCCTGAGCTACTGATGTCTCAGGCTGAGCCCTGATGTCTCTATCAATTCACTTTTTAAAAAATGGGCATCAGGACCCAGATCCCACATGAAAATGGAGTTTGGAGAGTTATGATCTCCCCCCCTTTCCAGGAACGGATCAGACAGAATTTCAAAAGAGCATTTTGAGTTCTGTGAAACATTTTGAAATGTTAAAGTCCAAACTACAATTAAAATAAAACAATAAAGTAATAATAATTAATAAATATTCCCAGGAATTGTTATTCAGCCCCCCAAACTGAAACCAAATGACAAACATTTTTGCCCCCCCCCCCCCCAAATCCTTGGGTCTCACAGGCTCAGAAGGGACCTCAAGGGGTTCATGGTGCCTGGGGCCTCATCTCTCGCCAGGAATGAGTTTTCTCGAGGAAATTTCCAATTCTCTACGTATGATTTTTTCCAGAAGTTTAAGTTTCTAAATGGAATTTCTCCAGCTCTGGTGATCCCGGCCGGCACCCAGAGGAGGGCTGGCCTCTCCTGGATGCAGATCAGCCCTTGGGGCCGAGAGGAACAAGCCAGGATTACAATAGCTAGTGACCCCACTTATTTCCATCGCCAAGAAGCGCAGGGCACAGCTGGGTGCCCAGAGCCGCCTATCCCAGCCCTGCAGCCCCTTGGAGCCGCTTCATCTCCTGCCCTTGACTCTGCCCCCTGCCCTCCCCCACCCCCCATGGCAGGAGCAGGGGGAGTCCCACCCGGCTGCAAGGGGCCCCCCGGCTGAAGGATAAGGGCGATCCGGTTCTTTCCCGGCTCTCTAGTCTCTCCCGGGGATGCTAGCTCTTTTGTTCCTCCGCCAAAGGCAGCAGCAGCGCAGAGACAAAGGCGGATCCGCAGCTGCTGAAGCTCCGGCTCCTCTGGGAGCTCCCTACGCAAAGGATGCGAGTTTCGGTACCTGGGGAGGCGGCTTCAATCCTCTCCGGGCTCCAGCGAGTCCATCCGCTGCGCCTCTGGGCGCCTGGAGTTGTCTGCTGTTTCTGCGCCCAGCGCGCTGCGGCTCGCCTGCCCGGGTCGGTGTAGGATGCTGCTACTAGCTGCTGCCTCCTCTAACTTGTCAGCCTATGTCAGCCTACTCCTCCGGCTCGGAGCTTTTTCCCAAGGGCTTTTCGGAGCCTTTTCTCGCTGGCTGGATTTCAGATCTGGCCTCCTTGAGCCGTGCCCACAATTATAACCCCCTGACTTTTCTTCTTCTTCTTCTTCCCTTTCAAAAGCCCTTGGGGCGAGTGGGATTTTCTCTGCAGGCTTCAGGGCAGCCTCCCTGAGCGAGATCGGTTTCAAAATGTCAACAAAAAAGAAAAGAAAAATCAAGGAAAACTACAAACAGAAAACACAGGGGGGAAGGAATGATTTCAACCCAGCGGAGCAGCTTGGCAATAATCATTCTCAGGCCACTTAGTGCATTATAACCTCAAAGCAAACCATATCTCCTGCCCTGCACATTGAGGCGTATTTAAGGTAGCAACAGCAGGAACTGGAAAAGCTGTCTATTTTCTGCTTCAGATCCTTCTCCTTGCCTTGTTTCCGATCAGAATTGAAATCTAGTATCTAGCAATCCAAACTTCATGGGCAAACTTGGTTTCATCGCCTTTCTCGAGGGTGGAGAACTCTTTCTCGCCCAAGGGCCACTTGGAAAATTAGGACAAGCTCCGAGGGTCATGGAGAGGTTAGGGGCAGGTGTGCCAAGGGATGAGCTCAGGACCAGAAGGGTCCAGATCATGGCTCTGTGCCATGTTCAGCCCTTGGGACGGAGGTTGCCCATCCTTGGGCCTCCGTAGTCATTCAAGCTAGCTAATTCCCATGCAATGCATCATTTTTGAGGGTCACAGAACTGACATGAAATAATTAATTGGACAAAACTGATTAGCAATTTCAGCAACTGTTTGCTGAAAGGGGTGTTTGCCTAATACTCTCCCCCCCTCCCCACACCCATAGCATAACAAGGCTGTAGTGGTCCTGGGTTCCTGTCTCGGTTATGTCCCCACCAATGTCAAGGGGGCAGAGACTCCCCGAGAAGCAGCCCTCTCAAGGGGTGTATGGCTCCATGCATGCCCCCCCCTCCCATCCACGTGACAAGCCACTTGTCTGAAGTTGATGCATGGGAGAGTGCGCCACCGTGAGCCACCCACCGGCCACCCAGTCTCCGCACGAAGCACTCCTGAAAAATCTGGAGTGCCCAGAGCGGGGACTGGATGGCTGGCTGGTGTGTGGTTGAAGTAGCCATGCAGGGAGCTACCCGTGTGTGGATGGCCCATGCACCGACCACAGATCCCCCTCCCCGCTGCTCTCGTGTAAAAACACCCAAGGAGACTCCCGGCTAGTCTCAGCCTCCCCACACAAAGGTGATGGCAGCAACTTCACCAGGAGGTTTTAAGAGAGGATGGAGCCAGCTCTTCACCCCCACCCACTCTGAAAACTTACTTCTTGGCAGGGCCCTTTGCAAGTGATCTGAGCACTGCTAGAAGTTTTCAGCGTGTGCAGAGGCCGAGGGTTGGCTCTGCCCATAAGAACGTAGGTAGCGCCCTACTCGGTCAGACCAATGGTCCATCGAGCCCAGCATCCTGTCTCCAACAGTGGCCAATTTCAGTGGCTTGGGAGAAGTACCCAACAGGTCACAATAGGGTGATCCATTTCCTGTTGTTTACTCCCAGCTCCTGACAGTAAAAGGTTACATTCCCCAAACCTAACTCTGGTTAATTGCTGCTAACGGACCTATTCTTCTCCACAAACTTTTTCAATCCTGTTTTAAACCCAGCTAGACTACTGGTCTTGACCACATCTTCTGGCAACAAATTCCACCACTTAATTGTGTGTTGAGTGAAAAAAAACAACTTTCTTTTATTTCTTTTAAATCTGTTACTTGCTAGTTTCATGGAGTGTCTGCTAATTCTATTACTATTTGAGAGGGTGAATAAACATTCCTTAATTACTTGTTCCACACCACTCGTTTTATAAACTCCTCTCATACCCCCTCTTCGATGTCTCTTCTCCAAGCTGAAGAGCACCAGCATGTCTAGTCTCTCTTCATGCGGGAGCCATTCCATACCCTCTGTCATCTTTGCTCCCTCCCCCGTCCACGCTATAAACATCCTAGTGGTGCTCAAACTGCTTGCAAAGACCCTGGTCCAGGCTCAGCTGAGCTCCCTCACTCCATGGTAGTGATGCCTCTGCTCCCCCCCTCTTGTCTGTGGCTTTTGCCAAACAAAGCCAACAAGGAGATTTGGCCTCTGTGGTCTTTACAGTCGAACAAGTGATCTAGTGCAACAGACATGATTTCATCAGATTCAAGAGGCTTATTTTGTCCAGTAACTTCATAGTGGTCAAGAAGGAACATACGAGTTGTCATGCAGGGTCATACCAATGGTCCAGTTAGCCCTGTATCCAGAAGGTCCACGAATTTACTCTGGACTTAGGACAGACTCTGGTCTAGGACACTGAATTCAGGAGTGATGTGTAAGCGGTCAGGTGAAAGACCTACTGACTTGGCCAGGCTTTTTAGCAGTCAAGGATAGGGTCACAGGGTAGGAATGATTTGAATTGGAATGT
The DNA here is from genome assembly GCA_003113815.1 of Sphenodon punctatus. Classification (NCBI taxonomy): domain Eukaryota; kingdom Metazoa; phylum Chordata; class Lepidosauria; order Sphenodontia; family Sphenodontidae; genus Sphenodon; species Sphenodon punctatus. Next base: position 21,687,638 of record QEPC01013865.1, read on the forward strand.
TATATAGTTTAATATTTTTACTCGCTTTTATCATTTATTTATTTTTAAAATACGTTTTACGTTGCTAACTGCCCTGTGCCTTCAAGGAAGGGCAGGATCCAAGCCCACATCCAAATAAATGAACACCCAACTATAAGTGGATACAAGTAAAGACTTTTTTGGATGTTTTTATTGATTGTAAGCCACCCCAAGCCTTTATGGGAAGGGACGCGTGGCATATAAATAAAAATAAACTACACAGCATCCTTCTTTTGCAGATTAGGCATCATTGCCTCCATTTCTAGATGGGGATCCTGAGGCAGAACAGCTAAGAAGAGTAAGCAAATACTGATGTGTGTATGTGTAGCCAGGGAGGGAAGGGTTAGATCAGTATAATGCCACACAGGGCTGGCCCTAAACAGGGCCTATTAGGAGCCATGGCTCCGAGTCCTGAGGCTCTGGGACACAACCCCTGCAAAGCCCTGCCTCCCCTCCCCTCTTAGGCTGGGGGAACAAGGCCCTACAGGAAGGGGCTAGAGGGAGTGGAGGCTCTGCCTTTTATTTTCACCCTGGGCCCCACACATTCTAAGGCCGGCCCTGACTATACCTGCGCTGTGGCTTGTAGCCACAGAACTATAGCCATAAGAGAATCACAAGCCTAATCAAAGTCGTTCCACTGGTGCCAAAGCTGCCTTAACTAACGTAGCGGTAGGCAGAGCCAACCTGGCTCCCAGAGATCCCCACTAGAACTTTCAACCAAGGGGCATTCGGTGGGAATACCAGAGGTGCGGAAGAGTCACATCAGGAAGAGGAGGGGAAATTGGAAGGAACAATATGAACGGAAGTAGATGCTACCTCCTCCTCCTATATCTGACGTCATCAGAATTATACAAGAGATGAATCTGGACTTATGGTTTTAAATGATCTACAGTGGGGAAAAGATGGGCTTCTTACATTAACTACAGTGAAGAACTGTTAAGTCAAATGTTGTGGGGCCTCTATAAAAGTTTGACTTATCAGAAATACACCTTACGTGGGGTTAAATAGATGGCAGTGTAAGTTTTGCTCAAGCACTACTGGAGAAAACAAACATGCAGCTTTATACGAGTACCAGCTACATGGCCGGGGAGCTGCCCCCGCTTGGGTCAGATTGGGGCACCGAACGGACGTGTGCCCGACTAGGTCCGGCTGGCAAGCCCTCCCCCGGCAGCGGAAGAGGACAAACACGCATCACCCCACCTCCCACCATGATGGGCAGCCAAGGCCCCACAGGAAAAGACGTGCTGACCTGCTATGGCCCACCTGGATGGCCCTTGAGCTGGGCTGTGGGCCTGGAATCATCTGGGAGACCACATCGAGGTCAGCCACCTACCCAGGCTGTGGTAGCAGTGGACCCACATCTGGCAGCCCTCAAACAGACCCGCCGGTGAGTCTCTGGCCCACGCAGGCCATAGCGGGACCTTGTCACATCTGTTTTTACCCGCCTAAATCAAAATACCAGTACATTTGAGTAATGATTTCTTAATATTTTTAGCTGGGAGTGTATACTCGGTACTAGGCGTGGGGAGCTTTTTTTTTTTCTGAAGGGCCACTTTAAATATTAGTACAAATTCCAAGGGCTACATAATAGCAGCAATTGGGGCGGGTGTATTTAAGAGGTGCACTCAGGAAACTAGGGTCCAGATCATGGATTTGTGCCATAGATCCGTCCCCTATCCTCGTGTGAATGTCCTCAACTCTGCTCCCGTATCCTGAGCTCAGTCTTTCAGTACTTGGGGGTAGTGCTGAAACGGTATTCGTTTTTTGGGGGGGGGAATATGCTGAGGATCATGGTCCTCGGTTCGGAATCACTGAGTTCCGAGGTTTGAGGATCAGGTCCGGTACTTGGAAAGTTCAGTTCCCTCGATCGAGTGATGGATCTGTGCGCTTTTTCTCTGAGCTGCATGCGGCTGTGCCATTGGCCAGGCGTTGGGAGGTCGTGACCAGAGTGACCTACCCCTGGCCCTACCTAATCAGAGCTAGGAAACAAAACTTAGTGCTATATTTGGTAGGCAAGGAGGTAATGGGAGGGGACAGATGAGTGGCGGACAAGTACAGAACATTTTTTTTATTGTCTGGCAGGGGCAAAGTGGCTATTTGGGCATTTTTCAGTCTCTTTGGTGACTTCAGCTGTGTGCGCTACACGGCTGTGTGTGTGTGTGTGTATATATATATGCGTGTGTGCTTAGCCACAGGGCAGTGCTGTGGGCTTTGCACTTTTGGGTTTGGCACTTTTGCTGTGGGTTTGCCAAGATGTGCCCAGCTGGGGCACCGGGGGCAGGGGACTACTTTCTGGTTAAGTATGGTGTGTTTTGTGGAGGGGGGCTTGCCTTGCATAGGGACATGGAGCAAGGGAGGCATATTTTCTGGGGGGTTGCATCTAGTTTCACAGGGGCACACTGCTCCGCACTGTGATTGGAGCTGGGATAGTAAACATTAAATGGCTGCATGTGGTGCCACGTGTCAGCTCAGGTACCGAGTGTTTCCAAGTTCCTGCAGTTCCAAGGATTTCCAAGCTCCAGAGTTCTGATTTCCGAGTCCTTGGTACCAGTTCCGAGTGGTAGACAAAAATGTGTTCGCAAGCAGCCAAATGGAAACTAGCCACAGGCTGCGTTTCTTCCCCAGGACTGAGGTTCTCCACCCCTGCTCTGCCGCCCCTTAAAAATTCAGCTCAGGATATAGAATCTGACCTATCCATTTCAAGAAGTGATACATTTACCAGACCTTCCGCTGGGAAAAACCTATTTCTTTGAGTGAGCCAGAAATCTGAGTCATGTGGATTTGACTTGAGTGGATCCCACTATATCATGATAAAGCTCTCTCTAGTGGGCTATGTCTCTTTAAAGTTCTGTGCTGCACTGCTGTGCTACGGTGTGCAGTATACAGTGCCATCAGTCTCCATGTCAGTTTCAATTTGGTTTTGCATGTGTTTTGTTTTTAATTAAAGGGATGCTGTGCAAGGTAACAGCAAATGTATCGGAAAGGGTTGGGATATGGAGCCAATTCTTCCCTTAAAAATATACTGCAGTTTTGATACACTTTATCCAAGTCTGTTTGCATAAACTAAAGCAAGGTGCCACTAGCAATGAATTTCCGTCCCCATACTAGTTGCTAATGTTTATTTGGAATCCTTTGTGTTTCAAATAGTTTGTGCAAACATGCCAAACTTTTTTTTTTTTTTAAGCTCGGTCATTGCACATGAGCTCTGGCTTTGAAATGGTCCTACACTTGGCCTTGATTTAATTGTGTCATTTGGAACTCACATTTAAACTGCAGCCCAATGTCTGAACAGCATTATGCTAAACCTAGCATGATTTTCCATACTTCTCACTTGAAGAAGATGCCTTATTAGGTCATTATTTCTAGCATCATTCATACCATGCAAGATTGCCTATTGCCTTGATCCTGCAAGTTCTTTCTTCTGATGAGTGTAAGTAAAGTTAGGCACATGAAGCAGGTCACCATGGTGAACAGAAATTTGACTCCTCATGCCCCTTAGATGTCGCTTCTTGTATCCCTAATGGTACAATGGGACGTGGAGGAGGATTATGGGTGGAGAACAGAGCCGGTTGCAAAAATGGCTGTTCCCAAACTGACATGAATTTGAACACTTTTAGGGAACCTTGCTGTATGTTTGCATTACTTTTTGCCCTTCAGTATTTCGCTTTTGGTGCTTGCCACACTTTTACATCCCTTTTTCAACTGACTTCAGCCCGGCAGTCTCAGTGCTTACCCGGTGTTTGGCGGCTGTGGGGGACTGAATGAGGGCGAGCCGTCTGAAGCTGAATCCTGACAAGACAGAGGTGATGCTGGTGGGAGGGGCTGAGGGTGTGGTGGAACCCATCATTGATGGTGTCTGCCCTCCATTGGCCCCACAGGTTCGTAGTCTGGGGGTTCTCATGGACCCACAGCTATGCCTGGATGCCCAGGTGGCAGCAGTGGCGAAGGGTGCATTTCGCCAGTTACAGCTGGTGTGACGGCTTTGGTCGTATGTCTCCGACTCGGACCTGGCCACTATCATACATGTCTTCATTACCTCAAGATTAGATGATAGCAACGCGCTCTACGTGGGGCTACCCTTGGTCACAGTCTGGAGATTGCTCATTGTGACCTGTCCCTGCCAGGAGACAGGCTGCCACGTTCTGCACCAACTACATCAGTGCTCCATTCTCTGCACTGGCTGCCAATAGTCTTCTGGGCCAGATTCAAGGTGTTGGTTTTGAACTTTAAAGCCCTAAACAGTCTGGGCTTTGCCTATCTGTGGGATCGCTTCACCCCACACCCCAGGGTCCTGGAGCGGTCTCTGCAGTCGGCTGGGGGCACCCTCCTCAAAGTCCCCTGGGTGGTGATGATGATGAGGGCATTCTCGGTGACCGTACCTCAGCTGTGGAACTCCCTCCCGTTGGATGTCCGCTTGGCCCCGACCTTCCTTCTTTCTGAAGACAATGTAAGATCCTGCTGTTCCAACAGGTTTTTGGCGAGTGAGACAGGTGATGGGTGTGGAGCTGGGAGGGGGGGTTTCTTAGTCTCAGAGGTTTTTATTGTTTTATGGTTTTTATATATTTTATATTTATATTGTTGCAAGTAGATTTTATTAATTTTGTGTGTGTATCCTAGCTGTTTTGTATGCCACCCAAAGCTGCTGTTGCATGAGGGGCGGCTAATGAAGTCCAACTAAATAAATAAATAAATAAATAAATACATACATTTCTTCATCACTTTAAACACTTCTGGATTGATGAAAATCCCAAACAGAAACCCAAACAAATGGGTAAGCGTTCCCAAATTGTCAAGAAAACAGCAAACGAGTCACGTTCGATGAAAACCGTGTTTGCTGCTAAGATTCGGTTCAGCTCTAGTGGAGAACAGACATCTGATTAGACAAGGCCTTATTTGTCAATCTCAATACGCAAATACGGCACGTAGCTATGCCCTCTGCTCTGTGGCCTTCCCTCTGTTCCCAGACAGGAGTCATTTGGTGACAGTACAGCCGCGGTCTCATTAATACAAGATCAGGTTCCTCTGCACACCAAGTCCTGCTCATCAATCTTTGCACTGCACTGAAACACACCAAACTCTGCCCTGTGCTTTATAAAGCTGAGTCCAACAAGGGGAAAATATGATTATTAGGAGTATTTATATAGTGAGATCAGTGTACTTGGTGCTGTACAATCAATAGTTATAGACCAGCCCCTACCCCCATGGGCAAAAATTGTTCAGTTTTTTGTGTTTGGGGTCATAATCTATTTATGGGCAAAGCCTGAAGCAGCCATTTCTTTCAAAAGATTTTAGTTTCTAAACTCAGTAGACGTAACTCCTTCATCACTTCCACCATGCACTGTCTTGACTTGTGCACAAGATGCAATGTGAATTGTTTTCATCAGGCGAGGAGATCAGTGGCTCTTATAACAAGGGAAACATGTTTTCAGTTCAATAAGCGGTGAGGACAAAAGTGTCCATAGCTTATTCAGACACAGAACAAAAGATAGTGATAGGAGAGAGAAAGTTTCCAACAAGGCCAGAAATGTTGAGCTTTATTGAAAATATAATTGTGACTGAACCCAGGTCAGCTAAAGCTTTGAGATAGAAAGCTCCAGGGGCGACTGGTGGGTGTTGAGGTTGGAGGGGCAGTAAGGCCGGCGGGCCAGTGGGCGGAGCCAGGGCAATGGTAGGCGGAGCCAGGGCAACGGTAGGCGGAGCAATTATGGCAGATGAAGCAAGGGAAATACATAAGAAGCAGCTAGCTCTTTGTGTACGTTATGTTGTTCCAACAGAAGGTTCTGTAAAGGAACGTTTTCTGGCTCTACGTGACTTAAAATAATTTACAGCAGAGTCAATCACTGAATCAATACAGCATTGCCGAAGAAAAAATGCTTTAGAGGATATTCACAAACCTATGATGTCGCTTCAGTTATGAGTGGAGCAACAGGTGGTGTACAAGCTAAATTTTTGCAATATCACCCAGAAGCAATCTATGTCCACTGTTATGCACATCAGCTCAACTTGGTATTAAGTCATACTTGCAAAGCAGTTACAGAAGTTACTACATTTTTTGGCACATTGGAAGATTTGTATACCTTCTTTAGTAGTTCCCTTATAAATCACAAATAATTCATAGAGATTCAAAAGGATCTGGGGGATTAAAGCATAGTGAGCTTGTACAGCTCTCAGACACTAGGTGGGCTTGCCAGATATGTTCGGTCAATTCTCCGATTGCAAACTTTTCAGCAGTTATTCAATTCCTCTCTGAAATTCAGTCTTCTCCAGCAATTGTTTTACCCCAAGTTGTTTTATCCCTGCTTAGACCGGATGCTTTCTGAACTTGACCAGCGGTTTTCTAGTGTAAACACAGACCTTCTGAAGAGCATTCAAGCATGCAGCCCATCATCTATAGACTTTCTTTCCATACCTGTCTTATCCTCATTTGCAAACCATTATAAAGTAGCCTTGCAACATGGAAAAATAATGGTGGCTAAAAATTATGTGGCTCCTAAAATAGAGGTCAATGGGAGCCTTGACATGAGAGGTGTGTATAATCTTTTAGACCCACTCATTTTCCCAACTGTAAAAAAAGTTATCCAAGCTGCATTAACCATCCCAGTAAGTAGCCACATTTCCAGCATTGTGAACACACAGCTAAAGCTCGTCAGACTCACAGGTACATCTCGGGATCTCAAAAGCACCCCATTTCCAGCATTGTGAACACACCTAACTTCCTAAGATTGCCAGACTGCCAGTTACATCTCAGGATTTCCAAAGCACCAAATTTCCAGCATTGTGAACACACCTAACTTCCTAAGATC
>QEPC01013865.1:21704260-21723934 GCA_003113815.1 Sphenodon punctatus
CCCCCCCCCCCGCCGCTGCCTGTCAGTCTCTCGGCTAGGGGAAATGTGGGAGAGGTGGGGCCTCTGCCTCTCCCTCATTCCCCCTGGCCAAGACAGTCAGACAATGGAGGGGGCCAGTGGAAGTGAGGGAGAGGCAGGGCCTCTGCCTCTCCCACATTCCCCCTGGCCAAGACAGCCAGACAACGAAAGGGGGGGGCAGTAGAACTTCCAGTGGTGCCAACGGGCAGTGCAGCGACAGATTTAACCTGCTGCCGCACCTGCCCCGCCCAAGGGTCCAAGCCCAGCCATTCAAGTCTACTTCATTTTACACCCCTACCTCCATATCCACCCCACACTTTACGATGATATTTAATGGGAATTATGCAAGGGAAATCACAAGTGAAAGGTGAAAGATTAATGCTCTCTTGAAGTTGGTCCAATAAAAGATATCATCTGCTTTGTAGGGATGGACTATAATAATAATAAAAAATACCAGAGATTTAAGTAATAGAGTAAGAGTAAAAAAGTGTTGAGTAATAAAGTGTCCTTGCCCTATAACACTCTAGATTTAAGGTTAGTACTACTAAGGGGAAAGTTGAATTCCAGCAGCAGAGTGGGGACTATCCGGTCTTTTGCACCCAGTGTAACATGTATGACTATCTTCCTCTTGGGGAGAGGTTGTATGTGTGCACTCGGTGCAAAGAGCTCCTGGCTCTCAGAGAACAAATGCAGTCCCTGGAGGCTAGACCGGCAGAGCTGGAGGAGCTGAGGCAAACAGAGAGTTATATAGAGGAGTTCTTTATGGACACTGTAGAGCAGTCCCACCTCCACTCCGGCAGCCTCTCTGTTGCTATGGAGGAGCAAGTACTCCAGGAACGAAAGCATCAAACTGGAATGACAAGAAGTGATCCAGTAGCTGGGACCTGCCTTCCAGATGATGTGTTATCCTCTTGCACCAAGGATATATTGGTTCCCAGAGGCATGGGAATAGCCTAACAGTGGTAGTTGGCGATTTGATTATTAGGAGTGTAGATAGCTGGGTTGCTGGTGGCCGCGAGGACCGCATGGTAACTTGCCTGACTGGTGCGAAGGTAGCAGACGTCACACGTTGCCTAGACAGAATTCTAGAGACTGCTGGGGAGGAGCCAGTTGCCGTGGTACATGTGGGTACCAACGACATAGGAAAAAGTAGCAGGGAGGTTCTGGAGGCTAAGGCTTCTAGGTAGGAGATTGAAGTCCAGAACCTCCAGGGTAGCATTCTCAGAAATGCTCCCAGTTCCACATGCAAGACCCCAGAGGCAGGCTGAGCTCCGAAGTCTTAATGCGTGGATGAGATGATGGTGCAGGGAAGAGGGCTTTAGATGAATTAAGAACTGGGGGACCTTTTGGGGAAGGGAGAACCTATACCGATGGGACGGGCTCCACCTTAACCAAAGGGGAACCCGGCTGCGGGTGCTAAACATTAAAAAGGAGATAGAGCAGTCTTTACACTAAAAACTGGAGGAAAGCCGACAGGTGCTGAGCAGCACATGGTTCAGGCTGAGGCAGCTGCAAAAGATGCCATTATTTCAGGGGAATTAGAGTATCCTAATATAGAAGACANAAAAGATGCCATTATTTCAGGGGAATTAGAGTATCCTAATATAGAAGACAGGAAAAATCCCCAGGGAGCTCAGGTGGAAATCACTTTGCAACAGTCAAACTCTATTGATCCCCAAATAACTAAAACAGTTACTTACAATAAACAGATTAAAAATAAAAAGGGTACATTTAAACGTCAAATGCTAGAAGTCTAAAAAGTAAGATGGGATAATTAGAGTGTATTGCGTTAAATGAGGCTATAGACATAATAGGAATCTCAGAAACCTGGTGGAATGAGGACAACCAATGGGACACGGTATTACCAGGATACAAAATATATTGAAATAACAGAGTAGATCGAGCTGGTGGTGGGGTGGTGCTGTATGTAAGAGACAACAACATTGAGTCAAGCAGGATTAATGTTGTAAAGGAAGCAAATGGTTCTCTGGAATCTCTGTGGATAGAAATTCCATGTATAATGGGGAAGCGTACAGCGGTCGGTCTGTACTATCGTCCTCCTGACCACGACAGTGAGACTGACTGTGAAATGCTAAGGGAGATTAGACAAGCTACTCAAGTCGGAAATGCAGTAATAATGGGCAATTTCAATTACCCTCATATTGACTGGGTGACTGTCTCCTCGGGGCGGGATGCAGAGATAAAATTTCTTGATGTCATAAATGACTGCTTCCTGGAGCAACTCGTCCTGGAACCAACAAGAGAAGGAGCCACTCTGGATCTAGTCCTAAGCGGAGTGCAGGATTAGTGCGAGGGGTTACGGTGCTGGAGCTGCTGGGCAATAGTGATCATAATATAATTAAATGTGACATACTCGCAGGAGGGGAAATGCCAAATAAAACCACTGAGGTAACATATAACTGTAGAAAGGGGAACTATGTAAAAATGAGGAAACTAGTTAGAGAGAAACTTAAAGAAGCAGTTACAAGACTTAAATGTCTACAGGCAGCGTGGAGACTATTTAAAAACACCACCTTGAAAGCTCAGATTAAATGTATTCCACAAATTAAAAAAAGGTAGGAAGAGGACCAAACCTCTGCCTGTGTGGCTAAATGATGAGGTGAAAGAGGCTATTGGGGTCAAAAAGTCATCCTTTTAAAAATGGAAAGAGTCCCAATGAGGTAAACAGGGAAGAGGATAAGCGTTGCCAAAGTAGATGTAAAAAGTCAATAAGGCAGGCCAAAAAGGAATTTGAGGAGCAACTTGCCAAAGATGCTAAAACTAATAATAAAAACATTTTCAAGCACGTCAGAAGCAGAAAGCCTGCGAGAGAGTCAGTTGGGTCGTTAGATGACCAGCGGGTGAAAGGGGTGTTAGGGTGGAAAAGGACATTGCAGAGAAGCTGAATGAGTTCTTTGCTTCGGTCTTCACTGCAGAGGATGTTGGGGAGATACCCACACCAAAAACTTACTTTGTAGGTGATAAATTGGAAGAGAGCTCACAAATCAATGAGATTCTGGAGGAGGTTCTAGAGCAAATTGACAAACTAAATACTACCAAATCACCAGGACCAGATGGCATTCACCCCAGAGTTCTGAAGGAACTCAAATATGAAATTGCAGACCCACTGTTAGTAATTTGTAACCTATCACTAAAGTCTGCCACTGTACCTGAGGACTGGAGGGTGGCAAATGTAACCCCGATATTTAAAACAGGATCCAGAGGTGATCCTGGAAACTACAGACTAGTAAGCTTGAGTTCTGTGCTGGGCAAAATGGTGGAAATTATAATTAAGAACAGAATCACCGGGCAACATGGCTCAATGGGGAAGAGTCAACATGGATTTAGCAAAGGTAAATAATTTGTTGGAATTCTTTGCGGTTGTAAATAAGCATGTGGACAAGGGAGACCCGGTAGATATGCTGTACCTGGATTTCCAGAAAGCATTTGATAAGGTCCCACATAAAAGACTCTTGAGAAAATTAAAAAGTCATGGGATAGGAGGTAGTGTCTTACTATGGATAGGCAACTGGTTAAAGGATAGGTACTAGCAAAGAGTAGGATTAAATGGTCAGTTTTCACAATGGAAAGATGTTAAAAGTGGTGTGCCCCAGGGATCTGTATTGGGACCGGTGCTGTTTAATGTATTCATTAAGGATCTGGAAACGGGTGTTAAGAGGGAGGTGATCAAGTTTGCAGATGACACCAAGTTATTCAAAGTAGTTAAAACATGAGCAGACTGTGAAGAACTGCAACAGAATCTTACGAGACTGGATGTCTGGCAATCTAAATGGCAGATGAGCTTTAATGTGGACAAGTGCAAAGTGATGCACATAGGGAAAAATAATCCAAACTATGAGTACTATGGTACACAATGCTGGGTACTAAGTTAGGCGTTACCACTCAGGAAAAGGATCTGAGAGTGATTGTGGATAATACACTGAAATCCTCAGCCCAGTGTGCAGCAGCAGTCAAAAAAGCAAACAGAATGTTAGGAGTTATTTGCAAAGGGATAGAGAATAAAACTGAGGATGTCATAATGCCTCTATACAAATCGATGGTGCGACTGCATCTGGAATAGTGTGTGCAGTTCTGGTCGTCCTATCTCAAAAAAGACGTAGCTGAACTAGAAAAGGTACAGAGAAGGGCAATGAGAATGATAAAGGGTATGGAACGGCTTCCCTACAAAGAGAGGCTTGACAAGCTGGGTCTCTTCAGCTTAGAGAAGAGAAGACTAAGAAGGGGACATGATAGAGGTTTATAAAATCTTGAGTGGTGTAGAACGAGTAGATAGGGAACGGTTATTTACCCTCTCAAATAGTACTAGAACTAGTGGACACTCCATGAAACTAGCTGCTGGCAGATTTAGAACAAATAAAAGTACCTTTTCACTCAACGCATGATTAACTTACGGAATTTGTTACCAGAGGACGTTGTCAAGGCCAGTAGTATAACTGGGTTTAAAAAAGGCCTGTATAAGTTCTTGGAGAGTAGGTCCATTAATGGCTATTAACCAAGTAGCTTACGGGATGAACTTCTTACTGTCGGCAACTGGGAGTGAACAACGGGGAATGGATTGCTCATTGTGATTGTTGGTTCTTCTCCCATGCGATTGAGATTGGCCACTGTCGGAAGACAGAATGCTGGGCTTGATGGACCATTGGTCTGACTCAGCATGACACTATTTATGTTCTTATTTACTTCATTTAGTATTTACTTCTGTTTAATTTTTGTTTACTTTAGTATTTGTGTTTTTTGGTTCTGTTTTATTTTCCATAGAAGTCAATGGGAGTCCTTTCCCATAGAAGTCAATGGAAAAAGATCCATGGATTTCTAAATCTAATGAAGTGTCTACAAAAGTGAAGTGTAGTGTATGTTTCAGGCACTGGTTTGGGCTGTGTGTGGAGATGGCACTGGTTTGGGCAGTGTGTGGAGATGGCACTGGTTTTGGAGGGGCAAATGTCAGGGGCTGGGGGCTTTTAGTGGATGGGGGTGCTTTGGAGGTGGCTGTGGGCTCAGGGGGTGCCTTGTGCCTCTGGACTGGGGTGCTGTTGGGTCAAAGGGGGCTGGCTGTGCCTAGGGAGGGGGCTGGCACTGGGGTTGGGGTGTGTAAGAGCGGTGCGAGGGTGGCTCTGTTCCAAGTGGCTGGATCCCTTTAAGAAGGTTAAAGGCACTTGTTGCCACACTGCAACAAGCTGCAATTGCCACTTTACTTATTTAAGTCACGGCAGTGACTGGCGGTCAGTGCACACCAGGACATAAAGAAATTTGTATGGTCTGGTGACCTTCAGCAGCAACTGCAATATAGCTCTGTCTTTTGAGAACTGAAATGGATTCTTGTTACCTTGGCATGTGGAGATCCAGAATGGGACCTTTGCCTTTGAGTGTCTTAACCAGCGGAATCAGCAGCCAAAGATGTGAAGGCTGTAGCTACTGTAACGTCTCTAGCAGAAGCACGTTTAGGGACATTTCTGCTTTATACTACAAATTCCAAGTCTTTTATGGGTAATGTGGACATGGAGAAATGTGTCTAGTCTGATCCTCTGTATCATCTATTGCAGGGAAGGCCAGACATGTAGTGCACATGATTCCCCTTAATCCAGGTATCAAGTTCAGGGGATCTACCAGGACCTGTCCTGCTGACTCCCAGCTCGAGGGCACCTCAGCACAGGGTCAGCCTTACACAGAGCCAGTAAGGCCCATCATGGCGTGGGTCCTGCAGTTGCAAGGAGCTGAGTCATGCAGGGAAACCAGTCCTGGTAGTTTCAGGACTAGTGCTTCTGAGGCCCTAGGGTGGGCTATCAGCCCCTGTGGGGCTCTGCCCTCCCGTTTGCCTCACCTACTGGGGTGGGAGGTCTGGGCCCTGAAAAAAAGCAGCTGGCCCCAGGGCTGAGAGTTATGTGCAAGAGCAGTACCACCACCTCTCCCCAGTGCCCCACCCCTGCCTCAAATTCTGGCGCTAAGAGACTCCTTTGGCCAGTGGTGGGGCCCTGCTAGAAACCATAACAGCAGGGTACAGCAAGACTCTGTGTGGGTGGGACATTCCTCCCTCTCCCAATGACATTGGATGAAATCAAATTCTGACGTGCACCAGAGTGGTGCATGCTCAATGCCCTGCCCGCCCACCAGGATAGGCAGTCATTATTATTATTAACAAACATTTATATAGCGCCAGCAGTGTACCTGGCACTTTACAAAGTAATAAAATAGACACGGTCCCTGCCCCTAGGGCTTACAATGTGAGAGACAGTAGCTGGGGGAGAGACTTAGGAAGGGGAACAGAGGGAGAGACAAGGGGTCTAACATTCATGAAGATGCGAGGTCTCAAGTGCACGTACTTGGCTTGGTTACGATGAGAATGACAGCAGGCAGGTCCATGTTGCAAGGATAAGGGTAAACCGATCGTAGGTATAGGAATAGTGGCTCAGCAGGATAAAGAGTCAGACAGAGCAGAGCGAAAGAGGTGAGTTTTAAGGAGAGATTTGAAGGTATGAAGGGAGGGGGCAAGGCGGATGTGGACAGGGAGGGAGTTCCAGGCATGGGGGGCAGCAAGTGAGAAGGGACGAAGGCGCTTAGGGGAGCAGGGAAGGCGTGGAAGGGTGAGAGAAGGGACAGAGGAGGAGCGAAGTGCACGGGCTGGAGTATGGAGGGCAATAAGTGCAGAGAGGTAGGGGGGAGCGAGGTTGTGAAGAGCTTTATAGGTGAAGACTAGGAGCTTGTGCAGGATTCGTTCAGGAAGGGGAAGCCAGTGAAGTGAAGAGAGGAGGGGCTGCACATGGTGTCTGGCAATGGCGGCCTCCACACCACAGCAGGGGTGGTGGCACGAACAAACACACATGCCTGCTATGGACCACCCGAGGCACCCTTGACCCAGGCTGCGGACTGGGGATCATCTGGAGGACCATATCTGGGCCAGTCGCCTACCCAAGCAAGGGCAGCAGCAGGCCACATTTGGCAGACCAGAAACTGACTGGCTGTAGAAACCAGACTGATTAGGACGATGTCATTCCCACAAGTCAGGTAAGAACCATTTCAGAACAGTATAGTGTGGTAGTTTAAAAACAGCCTCTGTGCTGGCCCTGGTGAGTTTTGGATTGTAGGTTTCTAAGGTAAACTTGCATATCATCCACTTGGTGGTTCTTCCAGTAGAAGACATGTTTTCCCCTGAGGCTGTGTTGAAGCAACACTGCGATAGCACAGGGGGCAGTGTCAAATTTTGCCTTTGAATGGGACATAAAACTAAGTTACAATTCATCCAGGGGTTACCAAGACTCACACAACACTCTTGCAAAAATAGAAAGGCTAACCCTTTCATTAATGATTTGGAAAAGGGCATTAAGAGTGAGGTGATCAAATTTGCAGACGACACCAAGTTATTCAAGGTAGTTAAAACACGAGCAGACTGTGAGGAACTGCAATGGGATCTTATGACACTTGGTGCCTGGGCATCTAAATGGCTAATGAGATTTAATGTGGGCAAGTGCAAAGCGATGCACACAGGGAAAAATAATCCAAACTATGAGTACACAATGCTGAGTACTAAACTAGGAGTTACCACTCAGGAAAAGGATCTGAGGGTGGTTGTGGACAATACAATGAAATCCACAGAGCAGTGTGTAGCTGTTGTCAAAAAAGCAAACAGAATGTTGGGAATTATTTGGAAGGGGATAGAGAATAAAACTGAGGATGTCATAATGCGTCTATACAAATTAATGGTGCGACTGCACCTCGAATATTGTGTGCAGGTCAGGTCGCCCCATCTCAAAAAAGACATAGCCGAACACAAAAAGGTACAGAGAAGGGCAACAAAAATGATCAAGGGCATGGAAGGGCTCCCGTATGAGGAGAGGCTTGGTAGGTTGCGGCTCTTCAGTTTGGAAAAGAGACAACTGAGAGGAGATATGATAGAGGACTATAAAATCATGAGTGGTGTGGAACTAATAAACAAGGAGCAGTTATTTATCCTCTCAGCTAGTACTAGAACTAGGGGACACTCCATGAAACTCATGGGTGGCAGGTTTAAAACAAATAAAAGAAAATATTTGTTCACTCAGCGCATAATTGGGTTGTGGAATCTACTGCCAGAGGCTGTGGTAAGGGCCAGTACTATAGCTGAGTTTAAGAGAGGTTTGGACAAGTTTCTGGAAGATAGGTCCATTAGCAGCTATTAGCCAGACAGGATCAGGGAACATGAAAGGAGCTGGGGGAAAACAACAGAGAATGGATCCCCCACCGTGACCTGTTGGGTGCTTCTCCCAAGCCACCATGATTGGCCACTGTCAGAGACAGGATGTTGGGCTAGATGGACCATTGGTCTAACACAGTATGGCACTTATGTTCTTATTTTCTTAACCCAAGTCACCTGAATTCCAATTATGCTAATTATATTCTATTTTCCTCTACTTACCTCTGCTATGGCCATAACCTGTTGAGTAGATTTCACCCCAGTGAAGGGGAAATTGATCCAGTATGCATAGTGAGATTTTATCACTACCCTACTGAAATCAATGGGAATTTTGCCATCAGACTTCAAAGGCAGCAGAGTAAGGCCAATGCTGGAAGGCTTTAAAACAATCCTAGCCATAATCTGTAAAGCTTTTTGCGATTAAAAACACTATGTGAATACAAAATATTTTTAGGCTGGAGAACTTGCTGTTACTAAATTACTAGAAGCCTTAAGACCCCACCCTGCTGCTTTTAAAATCAACAGGAAATAGTTACAGTCGGCAGGAATGAGTGGCTAAAGTCAAGAGAGACCCAGGAGTCTGTCCTGGAGTCTAGAGAACAATGGAGTCTGTTGTTTTCAGCTCCTGTTCTCCCTTATGACAGGAGTTAGGATTTGTAGGACCGCAGGCAGAAGTAGGTATGCTGAACAAAACTCCTGCTAGCCATGCAATGTACTTAGAGGAACATGTGGAGAGGCTGGGATAACCAATTAGCTCTCCCTGACTGGGCTGTGTTGGGAAGGTTATTATCAATTAGCAGTGGGCATAGATTTCAAGACTCAGGACTGGATGTGAGTGCCCATATTTTCAGGCTAGTTTCATGTGTGTATTCCCTTCACCTGATAAGCAGTTGCCTACTATACCCCCTACCCATATGTTTTGCTTTAGCCTTGTCCTCCTGGAATGTATCTCGTTCTAGAGGCATCAGCTGCACCCGAGTTCGCCTGCCAGCATCTTGTCTTACCATGGAGCAATGGGGCCCAGCCCCCAGATTCTCAGGGAGTCCTTTGAAAGCGACTTGACTTGAGTGTTGCTAGGAAATTTTCAGAGGGGAGGGAGCAGGACCAGAACGTTGCCCTCACCCATTCTGAAAATTTCCTGGCAGTGCTCAGGCTACTTGCAAAGGGCCCTGTCAAAGAGGAAGGTTGCAGAGGGGGTGGGGGGTGGAAAGAAGGAGGACCCTCCCCCTTTAAAGCCCCCTTCCCAGTAGCGATGCTACTGGGGGGGGAAGAGTCTCCTGGAACATTGGGCAATGCTGCCTTCATAGGTAAGCCCAGTCCCCACCCTGGAGACCCTGCCCTCTTGCCCCTAGGGAGGCCTTTAGTTGGGACATGAGCCCGGCCACCCCACAGCCTTGCAACGCTCCTGCTACCCACTCTGAACTTCTTGCTTGTGGCCACGGGCGTAGCTGTAACAGGAGCAGGCTGTGTAGCTGCAGTGCTCCACCATATGCCTGGGTGGGGAAGGGGAGGGGGGCACCTCCCTGGTGCAGCTGTGTTCCCTGCTGCTGGAAAGGGGAGCAGGGGCGGGGGACCCTATTCCATCTTCCACACCAGGCCCTGTTCCAACCTAGCTATGCCCCTGCTGCCTGCAGAGGGAACGCTCTGTGGGTGGTCACATTCATTTCCAAATGGACGTTAGGAATAAGAAAACCCGGTCAGCTGACAAAAGCTCCACCAATGGACCCCCCAACCCTCTGCACCCCTCACATTACACATCAGACTGAGGGAGTTACAGACAGGGAACTAAAACTCTGCCAAAATGCCAAATCCTGCTCTTCATCACTCGAGCTTAAATCTGGAGTAAAAGGCGTACGCAACGCTTACTTCAGCGGTGTTAGCCTTGCTCTGCCGAAAGCAGCATCTGGCCCAATTACTTTACAAGCCAATAAGCCATAATATTTCAAAAAGAGTTCAGCGTAACCTCTGCCCTGCGTTGGCAGCGTGCTTCACAAGGCGCCGAAGGCAGGCAAACATTTGGCAGAACCACACACCTCGCTGCTCACACAGACAAGAAGACCTCACTGAGTCAGCTCAATGGCTCCCTCGTGGAGAACAGCTGGTTATGCCTGTAATGAATCAAGAAAACAATGTGTCATTGGCTTTTTATAAAACAAATCTTGGTTTACTCAGTGGTGAGGAAGGGCTGGCCAAGAATTCTTGACTCTTCCCCTCCCGCGTTGCAAGCTTCAGGGTTAGATTTTTACACTCGGGAAAGATGGAAAGAATGTGGACGATGAAGCTGAAAATGCGGCTTAGAAGTGATCGTTGAAGCTGCTTGGAAAGAGGAGAAAAAACAAATACCTGTGGATTAAAGTTAGGGTGAAATTAAATGAGACGATAGCCCACATTAGCCTTCTCCAGGCACATTCTCATGTGCCCATCACATGGCCTCCATGTGGTCCCACAGAGCTGCCACTCATGGCGGAGTCCAGGGACATTGTGGGTCCACTCTGTGGGCCAATCAGGGCTAAGGGTGCCCACGTGTTCGCGAATCATCGGTTAGGTTTGCATGCAGCCTCTCCTGCATCCAGGTCTGCCAGCACATCTGGGGTATTTTCAGACATGACGGGCCATTCGGCCTGCCACTCTGGACCGGGATCTGTCTCAGATCACGGTCCGCGATCAGACCGGCCGTCCTTTAGAAGTGCCGGCCTGATCGCTACCAGGGTTCGGAGAGGGGCAGGGCTGCGCGGGGAGGGGGAGGGGCTGCTCGACGCAACGTGCGGTCACTCAGCCCCACACCCCCATGCTCCCTCGGCCGCCCACCCACAGGAAGATGGGCGGGCGCAGTGGCCAATCAGGCTGCTGGGCCCGACCCCGTCCCATGGTTGGGGCCTGATTCCGGGACGGGGCTGGCAAGCAGACGTGCAGCGCCGCCATTGCCAGCCCCGTCTGGATCGCAGCCAAGCTAACCATGGTTCTGTATCTGCAGCTGGCGGGGGTCAACTAGATGTTACGGCGATCACAGCCACCACCCTGAATTCACTGTGATTCAGGGTAGTTGACTGTGATCACGTAACGTCTGAAATTACCCATAGTCCCACCTAGTATGCCAGCAGAGAGGCGGTAGCGGTAGCAATTTCCCTCCTCCATTCAGTCTCCCTCCCATGCAGCCTCTCAGCTGATCCAAACATGGATCATCCATGGATCCATGGGGATCCAAACAAGTACAAACACGCAGAACAACGTTCTAAGTTGCTGCCCCTGTATTGTGGAACACCTTTTCCCTGGAGGTTCGTTTGTCAAAGCCTGAGTGTTTTCCGGAGGCAATGTAAGACTTTTCTGTTTGGCCAAGCACTTGGCAGTAGGGCTGTAGCGGAATATCACAGCAGTAACTATTTCTGGCGGAAACAGTGTTTCCGCAATTAGTGGAATGGCATGGCAGAGGCTTTCATTCCGCGGTTTCATTCCGAGGTTCCGCGGTTCCGCTTATTTAATTCCGCAACTTAGTGGAATCGTGGAAACATAACATTTTCGCTATTTCCGCAATTCCGCCAGCACCACAAAATAGCGGAATAGCGGTTTTCCGTGATTTCCATGATTTTTCCGCAATTTTTCCACAATTCCGCGATTTGCAGAATTCCGGCGGAATTAGCGGAATATCCGCAGAAATGTCACGGTGTGGCGCGGGCAATTCCAAAATGGCGGAACGGAATCACAGCGCGGTAAAAGCTGCTGCCGCATCAGCCCTACTTGGCAGGTGGGGATACGGACTTGGATGGTGGTTTTTAGGGGGGTTTTATATGTTTTTATGCCATTCTATTTGTATGTGCTTTTAATGTTGTAAATTGCTCAGAGTCTTAGGGGAAGGGTGGGATATGCTGTGGCGGGTCCTTGATGTGGAACTCGCTCTCCCCAGATGTCTGTCTTAGTTCCTAAATATGCTATTCCCATGTTGTTATTCCTGAGGTTCCCCACCCCTGCACTACAAGCATTGCCACTGAAAGCAAAGCCCAAGCAAAAGCCTTCTCATGGCATTCACAGCGAGACTATGTCTATTAGGACGAGGCATGGAAAGAGATGTACTGGCATCAGCTCTGCTACTTTCCCCCCACATGTATATTTATCGCCAGTGGTGCTGTGATCCGTGACCAGCAGATGTGATCCCACAACCCCTCTATCCCACCCATGCACATTCCAATACAGAGCTGTATATGCAGCCTGTAGGTTTCACACACACACACACACACACACACACACACACACACACGTTCTTTGCATCTGATCTCTGCCCCCTTGCTATGGGGAATATTGGATTTCTAATGCATCTGGTGCCTTGGACCATTACATAGGAAGCCACAAGATTTTCCACTATGGAGTATTTATGCTACAAGTCTACCCAAGCTAACAATTGTTTGTTTGCTATGGTTATGTTTTCCAGACAGGATGGAAATAGACATAGGGTAAAAACAGATGTGACAGTGGCTCGCTTTGGACTGCACCTCACTGTCATTGGCCACCATGGTGGGGTGCTGGGCACAGTGCGGGCACAGGGCCAGCCAGCTGCACATTTGTACTCCTCCCCGACCTCCCCAGTGCCCTGGCCGTGGTCACATTTCTTCGGAGGCCTGAACTGGCTCGGACGATGTCCACTATAGTTTTCCTCCACGGGCAGGCTTGGTCTGTTGCCATACCACCATCACACGTATTTTTACCCATAGTTACAAAACTGGTTTGGGGTGTGGGGACTTTGTTACTGCATAGGTCATGGTCCACTCCATACACAACCAAGAGCATAACTGGATTTAAAAATGGATTGGATAAGGTCTTCGAAGATTAAGTCCATAAATGGCTGTTAGTCAAGTTGGGTGGAACGGACGATGTAGCCTCTGACTGTCAGGAGTTGGGCGTAAATAGCAGGGAATGGAGCATTCTCTTATGACCTGTAGTGTATTTCCATGACACAACCAAGCCTGTCCGCTGCCACAGACAGGATGCTGGGCTGGCTAGACCATTGGTCTGACCCCGTATGGCACTTCTTGTGTTTTTAGGATACTGATTTTTGATACTGCAAACTGACCACCATGACAGGCCTGTCACATCGCTCCTTGAGATAACAGTGTACGTGGCTCTGTTCTCCCCTCTACTCTACAAACAAGTAGTCCATCCCTAACTGGGCCAGACACCTATTTACTGTTGAAGCTAAACGCTACATGTGAGCAGGAGGGAGTGGGGTAAAAGTTTCTCGAAATAAAACAAAATAAATCTACAGTGCAATGAACATTTTGCACCTAAAGGAAAGGTTAGAAGGTACAGCTGGAACGGGTACCGAATTTGGTCCCCACGGGTAATACCTGCATTTTTTAGTACCATGTTGGGTACTAAAAAATTACTGATTGGGGACCTGGATACCCGAAAAATTGGTAATTTCTGGTACCGATTTTTCCATTTCTTGGTTAGCAATCGGTAAATCAGGACGTAAACCCGAAAAAAAAGAACCGGACGTTGAAAGTGGGGACCAGAAGTCAACGTTCTGGAACATCAGGTACTCTGATCAGGTCAAAATTGGGTATCGATTCATACCTGAAATTTTCAAGTTAATTCGGGTACTGGAAATTTGATGGGTATACCCTTTTTTTGTAGTTACTCATTTTAGCTCTATTGGGAGGACAGCAGACACCACATGCTAAAGATTTCAAGATCCAAAGCCCACATGACAATGAAATGTAATGTCAATGGGTTAATAAATGTGTAACTGGCACACCGGCTACACATCCGGGGAGGGGGCATCCCTGGCTGGATTAGGCTGGGGAACTGAATAAAACGTTCCCGCTGACTGACCAGGCTGGGGAGGGAGTCGGAAGAGATGTGAGTCCAGCTGGCCCCGGCCCCACCCCCACACTGTGGCTGATGCCCTGTTCGCCTGGCCCCAAGCCTTTTGACATTCCGGCGAAGTTGTAAAACCTGGCTGTTCACCCAGGCCTTTGGGGAGGGGGGAAGAGGGGGGTTAGAGGGTTTTATCTCCCCTACCTTATTTATTGTTTTATTGAGTTCCCAGGCCCGTTTTTAATATTTTGATTTGGATTTTGAGATGTTTTAATTGTTTTTAGATATATTTTATATGTATTGTTTTTTATTATTGTTGTAAGCCGCCCTGAGCTGGTTTTAGGAGGGGTGGGGTAAAAATGTAATAAATAAATAATTAATGAGTAGCCATGGCTGCTCATAAAGGGCAGACATAGCAGCTGGCCCCCATGCCAGCACCAAGATGGTGGCATGAACACACACACACACACACTCACCCAGCACAGCCCATCTGGGCCGCCCTTGGGTCCAAACTATGGACCCAGTTCCTTCTGGGCCGCCACCTACCTAGTATGGTGGCTCACTAACGGACACGTAGGTAATGCATACTGAGTGTCACATTTATTAACATGTGCGTAACATGGCATAGTGTGTCCTATGCAAGTCTGGCGATTCCAAAAGTGGTTAGTTAAGAGGCTTGGTTTATTTTTCTTTTTTCTTCAATCTTTCTGCTTTATGAATCTGGGAAACGTCTGAGACAGTTAAAAGCTCCATGTAAGGTTGCCTGACAAATGGATTTGCCCAAGCTCATGCAGGCCAGCTCTGTTTAAAAAGTCACTGTGGCTTTGCAAACATAAGCAATACGAGATATTGCTTGCAGTGCAGGCAGAGAAGTGCTGCTGAGGTAATTCTGAAACTCAAGTGCTTGTTCACTGGTCCTGGCTTTACACAAAATTCTTATTTTAGAACAAAACGTTTTCCTGAATAGCATCGGCATCGTTTCCCCTTCAAAGTCTCTTTGTCTTTTCGTTCCAGTTGTCAGTCTATCTAATTTTGTTTTCTAAGCCGCTGCTGCTGCTGCTGCACCACGTGCTGAGTTTGATTGGATCACACATTTTCTCCCCACTAAAATATAGAACAAAAGAAGAAACGACGCAGAGTAAGCAGACAAAGTTATTGATGGGCTTCTCCAGGAAATGACTGTTTAGAGACCAAACGTGTCATCGTACCGTGATGTAGAGAGGATGATCCATTTTTAATAAACAGCTATTTTGTGCAGTTCATGCACTGGGAGTAACATGTACACACACCAAACACCTGAGCTGCCTTATTTCAAGCACACATGGTGAGGGGAGGGAGGGCAGAGGGGAAGTAGCTGGATGGTCCAGGGTGTAGTGTTTTGATACACCAAAACCAAGAGATATATTTCTCAGGTCATGTTTGTATAAAACATGCAATTGGTA
The DNA here is from genome assembly GCA_003113815.1 of Sphenodon punctatus. Lineage (NCBI taxonomy): Eukaryota > Metazoa > Chordata > Lepidosauria > Sphenodontia > Sphenodontidae > Sphenodon > Sphenodon punctatus. Next base: position 21,719,714 of record QEPC01013865.1, read on the forward strand.
GTTATCTACCTTCCTACCCCGAACTCATAGGTAAAAGTAACCCAAAACCCTGCGGCCACACAAATACTTTTCCTCTTGGGAAAAGTAACACAAACTTGCCCCACCGTCCAGTGGGAGCAGTAGAGCACTCCCCTAATTCCAGAAGTCATACTATTATTAATCATTCATACCGTCCTTCCAGTGTTCAAAGTTCACCCACACCACAACCCCATGAAGTAGGTCATTATTAATCTCATTTTACAGTTGGGGAGCCGAGGCATAGCGACTTGCCCAAGGCTGCCTGGTGAGTCATAGCTAAGACAAGATTTGAACCTTTGTCTTCCAGAGCGAAGCCCAACACCGTATCCACAAAGCTACTATACTGGCACTACGTTTGGTAAACACTATAGGAAAAGCCCGTATGATTCATACCATACTGACAGTGAATGTCAACAGAAGGCCACAAGAGCTCTGACAGAGCCCTTCTTCACCCTAACGTACAACCCTGTATGGTGAAGTGCTCCCTAGGAGTGGTGGAGGCACTAGGCAGCAGTTGGTCCCTGCTGCCACCACTGCTGCTGTTGTCCCAAGCTTCTCTCCCACATCATACCAGCTATCAGCTTGAACATAGTAGCTGGAACAGCTGGTACATTGGTACAAAGGCATGCCAGAGGCACAATACCAACCATGAGATGGACTTTTCCATGGCTAGGGATGTGATGCCACCCCCTGTAACCAGCGTATATTCAGGGACCTGAATACCGACTCTGTTTCCACCACAATGGGGAAAACATAGGGAACAGATCCCTGCAGGTACTGAAATAAGTGCTGCTGGTGTGTATATTTCAGTGTGCACGAGCAGCCCTTTTGAATGGGACAAGTACATGTCTGAGCCTCAGCTCATGAGTCATCTCATCAGGCAATCAAGCCAGTTTAGCTGCTTGGTTTCATCTAGGTTTTTAAAAAAAAAATGATTTTGATGTAACATCACGGCAGAAGGCTGAGTTGAAATCAACACCCTGCAGAATAGCATGCAATGCACATGGTACCGTAAGGATAAATGACAGTCCCTGCAGAAATATTACCATAAGGATAAATGACAGTCCCTGCAGGGACCACAGTAATTTTGAATTCCCAGATTTTCCTTTCACAGACACACAGAATTTGCCATACTGGTCCATCAAGTGACAACCATTGTTCAATCATGTTTGGTACTCCCTGTCTTCCACTGTAGTCAATTAAGACCTGATGTACCAAAGTGGGACAGGAAACTCCCATAATGCTTCAAGGCTCATTTAGCAAGACTGCACATAAAGAAAACTGCTCTTTCCTGACCCCTGATCAGTTTACACCCTGAAGCATGAAACATGATCCTCCTTGGTATTAGCAGGTATATTTGAAAGATAAATGCTGCTGCTTGGACTTTTCCAAAATTGGCATTTCCTGACCTCTTGCAGTCACAAATTCCAAAGGCTGACTACATGCTGAGTGTAGAGGCATATCCTTTCACACACTGATAGACTATTACTGGCTGTCAGGGCTTACTTGCAGGGGGCGGGTGTGTGTGTGTCTTGCCAAGGCTCAGCCCCAGAAATTAAATTCAAGGGGGAGGATGAGCCCCAGGAAAGGTTCCTGGGAGGAGTGCACACCCTGAAATGTCAAAGGACAGGGAATGTCTGATATTGGCCATTCTGGAGTTGGAAACATACTGTATAAAAATAACCGGCCCAGTCTTTAGCCATATGTGATTAACGTAAGGTGTAATGGTCAGACCTTACCTGGAGTACTTTGTCCAATCTTGGGTGCCTTATTTTAAGAAGGTACATTCATTTAAGGTACATTTAATTTAACAGGGGTGTTCATAGGTAGGGAAGTGGTGGGTTGACAAACTGGAGCGGGTTCAGGGAAGGGCAATGAAGACGATAAAGAGCGTGGAAAGTAAGTCTACAGGGTTCCTAGTTTTCTCTTTGCAACAGAAAACCAGAGAAAAAACAGAGATTTTTCCTTTTTCCAGAGAATTTAATGGAAAATGGCAAAAACCTACAAGTTTGGGAGGAGGAAACAGCGAGCACGGGGCAGCGAGGATGTGAAGTGGAGCTGAGGGGAAGCAACCTGAAGGCATGTGCTGTGGGGGGAGGGGCTCTGCACTGGAGAGGTGCCACACTCCTCCTATGGGGTGGGGGTGGGGCACTATGAATTGGGGGCAGTCAGGTCTTCTCAACCTTGGGAAAAGGGAATAGGAGGTGGGCCTAATTGGGCCCATGGCAACTTCCCCAAGTTCCAGCCTCTATATGGATCCCCTTTCCGGTTTGCAGAGCGGTCTAGGACCAGGCTGGGGGGAGGAGGAGGCAGCAAACGCGGGGCACTGGAGGGGAAGCAACCTAAAGGCATGTGCTATGGGGAGGGGCTCTGCATTTGGAGGGATGCCACAGACCTCCATTTTTAGTTTTGGACTGTTGGTAGGACAGGTAGCTGCAAAATTGCATAAAAATCAAAATATTACCATAAAATTGGGTGTTCTAACTTATACCTCTATCTATTGTGGTAAGGAAAAGTCAGCTTTGTATTTACATGTAATCACAGAAAATAAGGAATTGGGGGGGGGTCAATTGGACATTTCCCCAATTTTTGACAGTTGACAGAACTGGGTACGTTTAGCCGAGTGAACAGAGACACGATAGCCGTCTTCAGATATCTAAACGGCACGGAAGTGTTTTTCATTTCTTCAGAGGGTAGGGCTACAAACAATGGGCTTCAGATACAGGAATGTTGATTTTGGTTAAATACAGGGAAAACCTTCAGAACAGTAAGAGCTGTGAAGCAATGGAGTAAGTTGTCTAGACCGACTGTAGACTCTCTTTTCTTGAGGTTTTCAAAAAGATGCTTGACAGCCATCTGTGGGGGATATTGTGGCTGGAGTCATCCTGCATCCTAGCAGAGAGAGACTAGATGACCCTCAAGCCCCGTGCCATCTGTAGGATTCTGCATACAGTAGATTTTAGGAGATTTACTTACCGGCTGTGTTTTCTCTATGTTAGATGAAATCTTCTGAGGCAGTGGCACCCAGAACTGTGTGTTATCTCAATGTTAAGAGCTAGGATAATGTAGTATGCTTCAATCACAAAAGCACAGGCACATTTATAACAACACAGTCTCTTACTGAAATGTTCTTCCCCAGCAGCCACCCCCACCACCACAGTAGCTGAGACCTTGGTTTTCAAGTTTGCTTTAAAAAAAAAAAAAAGTCTGTTGCAGTATCACTATGGTGGATTTGAAGAATTGACAACTGTACTAATAATTTCCATTTTATTCATGTCATTTCCTGTTTTCTCAAAGTCTGTCTTTCTAATGCTGTAACTAAAGCCTCGTGAATAAGATTTAGCTTAGTCTTACCAAGACCTCCCATGTGGGGTCCTGCAGGGTTCGGTTTTGTCCCCTCTCCTGTTCAACGTGTATATACAACCGCTCGGCGAGGTGATCAGAGAGTTTTGGGGTGAGGTGTCACCAGTATGCGGATGACACCCAACTGTATCTCTCATTTTCGACCGACCCATGCCCGGCTGTCTCGGTGCTTACCCGGTGTTTGGCAGTTGTGGGGGACTGGATGAGGGCTAACCGATTGCGAATGAATCCTGACAAGACGGAGGTGATGTTAGTGGGTAAGTCGGTGGAGTTGACAGCCCCGTCAACTGATGGGGTCTGCCCTCCATTGACTTCCCAGGTACGGAACCTGGGGGTGCTCCTCGATGCGCAGCTCCATCTGGATCTCCAGGTGGAGGCTGTGGCGAGGAGTGCCTTCCGCCAGTTACATCTGGTGTGGCGGCTTCGGCCGCTGGTTTTGGTTCCCGACCTGGCCACGATCAATCATGCTTTTATTACCTCTCGGTTAGACTACTGTAACGTGCTCTACATGGGGCTACCTATGGTGACGGCTTGGAAGCTGCAGCTGGTGCAGAATTTATTTTTTATTTTTATTTATTTAAGATTTATATCCCACCCCTCCTGCCCACAGGGCAGCCCGGGGCGGTGAACAACATTCAATAAAAATTTTGTTTAAAACAATTTAAAACAATTTAAAATATAATACAATGTGGGGAAACCCCCACCCCACCCCTACCCCTCGCCAAAAGCCTGACAGAACAGCCAGGTCTTACATACACACTGAAACAGCAGGAGAGTGGGAGTCAACCGAGCCTCCTCCGGGAGCAAATTCCACAGCACAGGGCTGGCCACCGAAAAAGA
>QEPC01013865.1:21736555-21748072 GCA_003113815.1 Sphenodon punctatus
AAAAACATGGAAATTATTTCAGAATTTGAGGAATATTTAATATTTTATCCTCATCAACATAAATGTAATATATGTACTTAATTCCTTACCATACATACTTTTATTCATTTTTATCAATAACTAAACTTTTACATTTTTTCATTATTAAACTTTAATTTATGATAATTCAACAATGAACAATTTTTTTCAGAGTGCATTAACTCTGTTTCTACAGAACTGCATTCTGTACAATGAATTCTATAATGTTCTCTACACTGACATTGTTAACAATTTATTGTATAAAGTGTATACAATTTGTATACATGTAAAGGACAGAGTTAATGCACTGAAAAAAAAAATCATTGTCAAATTATGATAATAAATTAAAGTTTAATAATGAAAAAATGTGAAAGTTTACACGCTCCCCATCTGCTTGAAGTGACATGCTGCCTCTTCTCAGCAGCGGTGGCGGATGGAGACGCAGGGGTTTGAAGAGGCGCATTCTGAAAGCCTGCAAAGTGAGGCTCACTCATATTACACACACATACACACACGTGTACACAAACATACATATATTCTCACTCATTTTATAAATCTGTGACTTATTAAGTTTGTGTCTTACCCATCTACACCAGCTGAACCAGCAGGAGCTGGAGGAACTAGTATAGTCTATTACTATTGTAGTTTTTGTTTACATTATTACTACACTATAGTCCTGCTGTTGAAGTTTAAGTGAGTGAGGCGTCTTATTTTAATTGGATCTGACCTCTGACAAGGGTGTGAAAAGATATCCACAGATGCTCAGTCCTCTCCAATGGTAAACTGGTTAGGAACTTCTTCTCTGCCCCATCTCTGTGAAGCCGCATTGGACTGGAGGAACCAAAACAATCACAACCCTGCCACTCTTCCCCATATTGAAGAGCAGGCAGTATCTGAGTTTATAGCTAAATCTCCACTTTAAAAAGATTATAAAGGGCCCTGATCCTTAGGTGACAGAAAATGATGCATCTATTGACTTAAGTGGACGGTGTCAGTTTACACCAGCAATTGAGGATGTGTGCCAAAAACATTACTGAAACATTCATGGCCAGCAACAGACAAGGCAATAAATATAACATTCGGCAAGGGCTAGCATAATATCAATATCATAATGTTCTCCTTGTATATATCAAGAGGAAGGCTAAAAGATAAATTCAGCCAGAACGCCTCCTCTAATTGCATTGATCTTGTGTTTCGGAGCTGGAGGGGCTAACTTTAATAGAATAAAAACCTGCAGGAATTTGAAGGGAGAGGCTTCATTTAGGATGATGGTTATAAATGGCAATATGAAATATCAAGTGGAAAAATTAAGGTACATTTCAATAAAACGCCAGACATTCAGAGCCGTTAGTCTGAAGAAAAGGCTTGGCAAGGGATGTGGTGGAAGACAACTTCGAAAATAGACAGAGCACTGGAAATAAGTTGGAGAAAACAACTTTGTCAGAACTGAGCATAGACTGGATGAGTTATTGGATAGTCTGAAGCTTAGTTGGCGCTTTGATCATCAGAGTTACAATACTATTAGCACTGGATGGAAAGATGAATCCATGGGATTTTACAAGAGATCATTTACCCAAGGCAAGTAGCTCACAGGCGGGGCCAGCCTTAGAGTTCGTGGAGCTGAGGGCAAAGATAAAATATGGGCCCTTGGTGGCCCCACCCTCTCCCTCATGGCTCAGCCCCTCAGGACTCTCTCCAGGGGGCCCTAGAAGTGCTTGTGTTTGGGGTCCTGCTGGGAGGGAGGGCCCCATACCTTGCCCTGGTGAAAATGGGGGCCACTGTGGGGTCCCAGAAATAGAGGAAACGGAGAGGCCCAGGGAAGGCAGCTTGTGGCAGGGCTGACTGGGGGTCCAGAAGACAGCCATGGTAAGAGGTTCACAGTTGTTACACAACTGGCCAAAGCTGCAGTCTCTTCTGGCATCACCACAACTGTCCTTTCCAGGAGGAGAGCAGGACAGGTGGAGTTCCTAATGCACACGTACTACATGCCCTCCAGATATGGCAACAGCACTGGCAGGGGCCAAAGCTGCCCACCATCGCCAGCCTGGGCCAACCCATAATGAGCATGTGCTGGGTCACCGCTGCCTCTGGAAAGTACTGTGTGGTCTGCAAAAAAATACTGAGGGTTGACCATGATCCATTGCTCTAAAAGGTTTGTGAACCACTGTCCTAAGTGAAATGAGACTTTGGGTGAAAATAGATGTGCAGCTGGCACGCTGGCTCCACAGCCCTGGGAGGAAGACTGCCCCTAGCCGGGTCAGGTTGGAGCACTGAACAGATGTGCATCCAAGCAGGCCGGTCAGTGAGCCCTTCCTGCCCCACTCCCAGCGGGAGAAGAGAACAAAACATGTGAGCGGGTGGCTCTGCCCCTGGCGCACCCTGCCCCCACCATGATGGGCAGTCATGGTGGCCCCCAATCCCCGGTGGGGGATGGTGGTGGGAACAAATGTTTCATAAACACTATGGCCCATGTTGGCCCACCTAGATGCCCCTCGGCCAGGACTATGGGCCCAAGATCCAGGTCAGCCACCTACCTGAGCCACGGCATCAGAAGGCCCGTATCTGGCAGCCCGGAAAATCACGTGACAGTGATTCCCCAGATCAGACAGACCATAGCAGGCCCACATTGTGTCTGTTTTCACCCTAAGGCAGCTGATTGATTAATGTATAAAGATCACCTTATCCCTCCTGTCCCACCATGGCCTCACATATTTATTTTATTTGATATTTTATAAAATATCATTTGCTACCCAGCCCCTCCTGCTCCAAGCAGCCTGGGACAGCTTACAACGTTAACACACATAAAATCAGGAAAAACCAAAACAATACAATAAAAAGAGTAGGAACAGAACCAACCCTCCCCCTTCCCAGTCCCCCATCCCACCATACACCCCATCTCCCTTGCCAAAAGTCAGGCAGAACAGCCAGGTTTTACACATGCGGTGGAAGGAGGGGAGATCCGGGGCCACCCGGGCCTCCACCAGGAGGGAGCTCCACAGCCTAGGTGCAGCCACTGAGAACACACTCTCCATAGTGCCCCCCTGGGCCACAGGGAACTCAAGAAGGGCGCTCCCAGAGGACCGCAGCAGCCATTCCAGAGTGCAGAGAGTGAGGCGATCCCACAGGTAAGTCGGGCCAAGGCTGCATAGGGCTTTATAGGTCAAAACCAATACCTTGAATCTGGCCCGGAAGACTATAGGCAGCCAGTGCAGAACCTGGAGCACCAGTGTAACGTGCTCACGGCGACCCATCCCCATAAGGAGACGGGCCGCTGCATCCTGCACTAGCTGCAGTCTCCGGACCGTCATCATAGGTAGCCCCACATAGAGTGCGTTGCAAATAGTCCAATCTCGAGGTAATGAAAGACATCAGCCGAGAGCACCCTCTTGCAGGTAACTTCTGCCCACCAATTTTCATAAGGGCACACAAAAAAGGTGTTCTCAGTGTCAGACTTCGACAAATCTCCAAAGGAAGGGCATTCCATAATTGTGAGGCAAAGTCTGCTCATCTTTTGGAAGTGATGGCCAGGTGTTTGGTACGCAGGGATATGTTTGGTTGCGGGGGGAAGGGGGACTATAGAGAATTAGCATGGCATTCTAAAGGGGATTTTAAAAGGTTTTTAATGTATATGTTCTAAGCCAGCGGTGGCCAGACTTGTGTACGTGATCAGCTTGGTCCAGGTGTTGGTCTTAGACAATCTAGCAGGATCGCTCCTGCTGGTTCCAGAATACCAGGCCAGGACCTCTCCTTCTGACTCCCAGCTCTAGGGCACCTCCGCAATGGGTATTCGGAAGGCTTTCTCTAAAGGGGAGTGCTGCCCTCCTAACAGTACTAGAGAAGCTCTCCAAGCTTCATCTCCTCCCCAAAGACACTCCCTGGGGCACCAGTCCCACTCTCCTTCCCAGAGATGATCTCCAAGAAGCTGGTCCCTCTCTGCACAGCATGATCTACTGGAGGCTAGCTTGTGATCCACCAGTAGATTGTGATCAACCTGTCTTGGCCACCCCTGTTTTAAGCTGCCCTGAGCCTTAATGGAAAGGGTGTGGGTATAAATTTAAAGAAAGAAAGAAAAGGGTGGGGAGACTTTTCCCTTACATCAGCCACTTTGGAAATTAGTACAATCTCTGCAACTGATTAGTCAGCTTCCCCAAAACCCAAGGACGGGACAGTGGGGCTTCCTCCAGCCCCCTCTTCATGTCAAAGCTCCAGCTGCCAGATGGTCCGGCAGGTTCAGGCATCAGCACTAGTGAATCCGGGCACACTGCCTCCACTGTCATGGACCCTTGGAGACTCCAGTGGTAGCAACAGAAATGGCGGGTTGGCTTCTCTTGCACCTGTGGGAGTTGCGTGCCCCCCCCCCCAGGCAGCCACCACTGGCAAGAGCTGCAGTACAGGTGCCAGACTCCTGCATGCGACTCCTGAGTTGCTGTTTGCCTACATCTGCTCTAGATCCATCCCCCATCCTTGAGTGTACTATGCCCTCATCTCAGCTCCTTTTCCCAGAGCTGCTGCTGCTGTTTATTCATTGCCGGGTGTGAGGGGGCAACATTTCTCATTTTAACAAGCTTGGGATAAGCACCACTATCAAAGAACAAGGAAAAACACCACCCAGGCAGGAGGGAGTTGTGTGTCTGAGATCAAGATGAAAACTAAAAAAGGTAGGAGGGATATGAATGTGTTTGTGAGAGAAGATTCTTTGGCATGTTGAAAGGGACTGTCACTGCTTCCACTGGGGATCCTCCAAGTGTGTTTAAATTCAAAACTTTAGATCCAAAGTCAATGCACCCACTTGAGAATGTTGACATTTTAACAGGCTGAGTTCTAACTTGAGCTATTCATCCTGCACAAACAAACATATGCGTACGCAGACCCTCTCAAAGACATACCTTTTTCCAGTTCAGCTCCAAAGTTAATCAGCGATTGCAAATTTTCATACATATATGCAAATTTATGGAAATTAGGTGGTGTTTCATGAAGAGTACTTATTTCTCTCAATCAAATGTTGAAGGGTACAGTTTCATAGACCTTTTCATGCCAATCCATTTCTTCACTACACTTTTAAACTACATGAATGTAAAGGGTTGGTTTATTATTCAGACCAGAAACTGAATTCCCTATAGGTGAATTAAAACTAAGGTAATCAGTTCCCCATATGAATATATTGCAGCTGTTTTTAGTCAATACAGCCAGAAATCATCAGTCTCACATCTTTCAATTTAACTTCCAAGCGTTTCGAAGTTGTGATCAAAGCCGCCAGCTTGCTACCGGTTGGCACTGTGGAAGCGGAGAGGAGGCTGAGCCTCACGTTAACAGCTCCGCATCTCTCATACTGTATCTTTGCCTTTGATGTGTCCAAATATCATGATGTTGATACAAAGCCTGGGAAACATTATGCACTTTTAAAAGAAACCCAGCCATATTAAACACACATAAATCTATCCCAGGCAGTTCTGTTGGCATCAAATCTGGTCTTTCCTCAGATATAGGAGAGCAAATGATGTGTCTGATCAGGAGAGAGACTTAGCAGACACAAGTGGGAGTAAGAATTCTTTGACATCCAAGATCATGGGGCGAAATTTTCTCCTGTAAAGAAAACCAGACTGAGGCCTTTGCACATCGGATTAGCATAGGCAAATGTCTTGTTGGAGGAGCCTAGTAGCGTTTTAAGGGGTTTCTTCAGCCTTGTATAAAGTTGGAGTGAAGATGAGGAAATGGCAGAATAAGAAATAAAAAAGTCTTTTTATCTTTTGTTACACTGTGAAGGTGAAATAAATGTTGGAAGAAAGGAGAATTTGAGTAAGAATAGAAATGCCATAGAAATAATAAAGAAAACCATCCTAGAAAAAAGCCCTTTAGCCTTCGGAAAGGTGAAAGAGAGAATTATAGGAGGAGTACTAGGGTAGGTTTTTTCAGCCTCCTAATAAAGTAGTAAAGAAAAATGCTGGAGAAAAGAAAGTAGAGAAAGGGAATTTAATTGGTAAATTGGAGGACTATCACAGGGGATCCTCCTTAACTGTTAAGTATGTTATCCTATGGAGGTGTATCTTGTGATTGGACTAATTACCCTTTAAAAGGAAGCAGCATTCTTTGACCCCAATAGCAGTCTGTAGCTTTAGTCCGTCTGCTAGCAGAAGGAAAAGGCTTCAGTAGAAGTGTTCAGACGGATCCCACAGGGTGTAGAAGGACTATGAAACAGAGAGCTAAGGTATGTAATAAGTTGTGGTTTGAATTGAAGGATTAAAAGGAAATGAAATGAAATTGAAGATTAACATATTTTTTCCTTGCTTTTCCCTGAACTGCAGTAGAGAAATAAACCTTGGGGGAAGAAAGAAATATCTACCCAAACAAGGAGTACAAAATTAAAGGACAAAAGAACTAGTAAGGCATTTACTTATTTAAGGGCTGATGAAAGACCTTTTCTTTCTGATCGTGGCTTGGGGAGAGACTCCCTCTAACCATCTAGCATTTTCCCAGTATAAATGTAAGGGCTGGTGAAAGGTTTTAAAACTGATAGTAGCATGGGGGGTGGCATCCTCCACCTGTTGAGCATTTTTCTAAATGTAATTACTATGGGAATGAATACTGTATGTTATGTACAATGTAGATATGAATGCTTATGATTAAGCAAAAGCCAAGGACTTTTCCTTAATATGTATAAAGAGACACTTGTTAAAACATTTCAGCATTTGTCTAAACTAGATCTCTTTGGATGTAAAGCAGTTGTCCTATAAACAAAAAGAATAAGGCAGACCTGCATTTCATCATTTGTTATTACTTATTAAAACTTTACTGTTTTGAACATTTGTTGTCTAAATAGAAGCAGTTTTCTTGTTTACTGTTTTGTTATATACTGCTTCTTTATACTGTGTTGCGTTGGTTTGTTCTGGCCCTCTGCACAAGGTGAATTGCAGCCCTATGGCTTAGTTAGGAGGAGTGGTAAAAGATACCCTGTGCCGCTGCCACTGTTACTAGCCAATTTCAGAGTGATTGAACTGGGGAAGATTTCCAAAATGGCACCCGCTTACCCACTTCTGGCAGGGGACACCATTTTAGACTTCAGTGTGTGAGGGGCAACTTTCAGCAGGGGCCACTGTAAAAGGGCCGTTCATTTAAAGAGCCAGAGATGCAAGAAGTCCTGAAACACAATCCGCCTGTGCAATAGGCAACAGCAATGGGGACCAATGCACCCCCTAATGGCACCCCCTAACAGGAATTTCATAGCAAAAGCATCAATGACAGTTCAGGTTACTGAAGAGGTTAGGGTTGCCAGCCACCATTTTGGAAATTTCTCCTTGCTCGGTCAGAAGAAAAGCTAGGGATTTGGTAACTTAGTTGTTACTCTCTCTGCCCATACAGAGTCCTGCACATTCTTGTTTAAGGACATAAGAGGGTGAAATACCTCTTCACTATATTCTTGTAGAGGTGAATAATTCCTCAGACAGTGGTCTGCCATGATCCAGTTGGAGGTGCACACAGCTTTAGAAAGAGCATTGACTTTAGCGGTTTCCAAACACTTACGTAAATGGGAAGTCATGATTGACTTGACACCTGTGTCCAGAATTTCTCCTGCCAAGCACAAGCCCAACTGGGTGGACTGGACTTGTTCCTTGTATGTTCCAATCATGGATCCAGACAAATGCAAGATTTCATCCTGTCTCAACGATGATACCATTGCACAGACACCAAGGGTCCGAGTCTCCAGTGTCATCCAATGTCTCACTCCAGAGAAATCCTCTACCACTTTAGCGATCGTGACAAAGGGCGTTTTCAAACATGATGGCACCGAAGCATAAGGCTCAGCACAGCTACAACATATAAAAGCATCTAAAAAGTTCCCTTAAGCCACCCCAACCCTCTAATCCCCCCAATCTTATCCCTGCCTGCAAAATGCCCGGCCAAAACAGAAAGGAGTTACAATGCTTCTGGAAGATAAGCAGGCTCAGACTTAGACAAATCTCCAAGGGGAGGGAGCTCCATAATTGTGGGGCAGCCACTGAGAATGTATCTATGGTGTTTTCAAATGTTTTTGATGGTGGCCTGCTTTGTCAGTTTCCCCCACTTTGGCACAAGGGCCACCGTCTCGTTTGAAAGTAACTGCATCCCGGGCTGTGACTTGGGGAAATCCTTGAGGTCACAGCCCAAGCTAGCCACCGCCACAGCCGGGATCCAACTGCCCAACTGGAAGTAAAGCAAGCTTTAACGCCCAAAAGCCCGCTTTACCTAACCTGATTGGGGTTTCCCATGGCAGCTGTCATTGGCCACCATGGCTGCCCACCGGAGCGGGGTGGGTGGGCTGCTGCATGCAGCACAGGGGTGAGGACAGGCAGCCACACGTCCGCTGGCCTCCCCACCCTCCCTGGCAGCCAGGCCCCCCATCACGTCAGTTTGGGGGCCTGACTGGATCCTGACCACAGTGGCGGTCTGACCCTGGCGTGGGTAAGTTCATGGGCTTGCTTTGGCGTCGTCACATCTGAAGACACCCCATGTGTGCTCTTGTTGTAGCAACTTGGTAGGGAGATGATACCTACACGAGGGCACTCCCAGCTGACCTCAGAGGCCATGACCGGATGCAAGGGAAGAGGTGGCTTTCAGATACTTGGGACCCAAGTTGTTTAGGGCTTTGTAGTTCAAGACTAGCACCTTTGAATTGCATTCAAAGTTGTTGGTAGCCAGTGCAGACTCTGAAGCAGTGATGTAAAGGTACTCCTGGCAACCTGCTCCCACAGAAGATGGGCTGCCGGGTTCTGCACCCCCTGTAGCTTCTGAACCGTTAGGAAGGGCAGCTCCACATTGCAGTAGTGTTAACCTTGAGTTTACGAAGGCTCATTTAGCCAAGACACTAAATAATGTAATTACTAGTTTTAAACCTTACATTGATCTTTAGTGATCATGCTTGGTTATACTTTGGTTTGTCTCAACCAAAAGATGGATTAACCCCTCGGAAGATGGATGGTTCACTTGTGTTTTCCTTGGAAACTTTCCATCTACAGACTCGAAAGATGCAAATTCTGCAGTAGAGCTAAGACTGGGTACTTTTAAAAAAGCTGTTACAAAACTAGAATATCCTATTTCACCTTATAATAGTGTGACTTGAGTGAGAAAACCCTTTATGGCCACAGGAGCTGTACATGCTCAAAAGAAGTGACATCTATAAGTGAGCTAGGAACGGTCAAGTGCCTTAAGTGGAAATGGCTGAATTTGGCTTGAGCTATACAGAGCCACATCTCAGCACAGCCAAAAAGTGCGGTTCAGTTTAGGGTGGGAGCATAGCCAGAGGGGGCTCAGAGTAAGAGACAGAGTGACCTCAAAGCCCAGAGGGGTTCTCCTTTCAGGGGGGATTTGTAAAATGTCAGACTCCACAGGAAGGAGTTTGTCCAAGGCAAGGGACTATAGTATCTCAGAAGGCAAAGGCTTTGTGGCTGAGAAGCCTAGAATCCTAAAGACAGATCGAAATGGACTGGAGCCTAGAAGCATTTGGAGTTTCCTGGCACAGTCCAACTCGGGTAGTGTCAGGCTCTGGGTAGGTTGTAACAGGACCAGGGCCATAGGAGAGTTGCAAGTCTAAACGTCTAGCTCGTCATGAGTGAAATTGTGTTCTCTCCCCCCAGTCAGAATCTAGTTCCCTGTAACTAAGTGAAGAATGTGCACCTACAACTTCTCAACCTCATGAATGTACTCTTGCCTCTCCCAATGTTCACCTCTCCCTTGTCTTCCTCTCTCATCTCTTAGATTGTAGCCCCTTGGGGGTAGGGACAGGTCTATAACTACTGATTGTACAGTATCAGGTACATGGCTGGTACTATATAGATAACAAAAAAATAGCAGGATCCCAGGAGTCAGGAAAGATCGTCACATGGGGTTATCCTAATCAGAGTAGTGGAAAGGTCAAGGCCAGAAGATCATACGTCAGAGATGAATCAGAGACACAACCCGGGTCACAGATCTAGGGACAGGCCAGAAGATCAAAACCAAGGCCAGTTTCAGACATTCCCCCTCCTATTCTGGCTGCATGGGGGAAATGCGCAGCCAAGATATTCACGGGGATCGGCTGGTCTGAAAGCCCCCCTCCGCGCGGCTTTGCTGGTAGGTTTTCGGTTCCGCAATTATTGCAGAGGATCATCTTGGGACTATGGATGTCCCGTCCTGTCCTGTTTTGTGGGATCGGTTTCAGATGGTATCGCCTGCCGATGTGGAATCCTTGTTGGGATCTGTTTGTGCCACCACTTGTGAACAAGATCCTTGCCCATCCTGGCTGGTGAAAGCCAGCCAGGAGATGCTACGGCCATTACTGGCTGGGGTGGTTAGTGCCTCTCTTAGGCAGGGCAGGGTGCCTAAATGCCTGAAGGAGGCTGTGGTTAGGCCCCTGCTCAAGAAGCCATCTCTTGATGCTCCTGTCAGTTATCGGCCGGTCTCTATTCTTCCCTTTTTAGGGAAGGTTATTGAATGGGCTGTGGAATAGCAGCTCCAAGAACACCTGGACCGCACCGGTTTCCTTGACCCCTCTCAGTCCGGGTTTTGGCCTGGATATGGTACGGAGACTGCATTGGTGGCCTTAGTTGACGATCTCAGACTGGTGTTGGACCAGGGTTGTCAGACCTTACTGGTCCTGCTAGACCTTTCGGCTGCGTATGATACAGTCGATCATGAGGTGTTGGTGACTCGCCTGTGGGACCATACCGGGATTGGCGGGACGGTCTTCGACTGATTTTGTTCATTCCTGGCCGGGAGAACTCACCGGGTGGTCTTGGGGGAGTATACGTCTTCCTCCCCGCGACCTCATGTGTGGAGTCCCGCAGGGTGCCATTCTGTCACCCCTTTTGTTTAACATCTTTATGCAGCCGTTAGGGGAGATTGTGAGAGAACTTCAGGGCATGCAGTGTCATCAGTATGCTGATCACACTCAGCTCTACCTCTCTTTTTCCATCGACCCAGGCCATGCAGTCTCTTTTTTTCCCCAGTGCCTGTCAGCTGTGGGGGCTTGGATGAGGTTGAGCCATCTGCAGTTGAATCCTGACAAGATGGAGGTGATGTTGGTGGGTGAGGGCCTGGGAATGATTGAATCGCCTCTTGTTTGTGTGTGTGTGTGTGGGGGGGGTGTTCACCCTCCCATGGTCTCGTAATTAGAGAGTCTGGGTGTGCTCCTCGATTCACGGCTCAGCCTGGAATCTCAGGTTACGGCCATGGCGGGGAGTGTGTTTCGGCAGTTACATCTTGTCCGGCAGCTTTGGCCTTATCTCTCAGACTCTGACCTCGCCAGTGTCATCCATGCCTTCGTCACCTCAAGGCTGGATTACTGCAACGCGCTCTACGTGCGGTTGCCTGACAAGCTGGTCCAGAGGCTGTAGCTGATGCAGAATGCCGCGGCCCGTCTCATTACTGGGGCGGGCCACAGGGAGCACATGACACCTGTGCTCCGGGCTCTGCACTGGCTGCCTATAAAGCACCGGGCTGGGTTCAAGGTGCTGGTTTTGACCTTCAAAGTTCTTCATGGCCTGGGCC
>QEPC01013865.1:21748772-21776817 GCA_003113815.1 Sphenodon punctatus
TGAGGGAGGTGCTGAAATTCCAGAGGATTTGAGTTGTGTTTGATTAGCAAAGTTGTGATTCTATGTCAAACCTACTGCAAATTTGCTTCCCAGTATGCATAGTTATGCAAATCAAGTTAATTATGTAAATATTAATGCTCACGGTGAATTTGCAGAGTTTGGCTTCACTGGTTGCAGAATTTAAGATTTTTTGGTGCAGTCAACTCGGGTCCCTGCTCATAGAAGACTGTCTGGCAGTCAACATGGATGTTGACACCCCCGATACAACGCCTTACTGGAAATTATATAATTATTAGGATGTTCTCCAATATAGTTTTCCAACCAAGCTACAGCTGTAGTAGCAACGCAGTGGGGGCTGTTCAGTAGTAGTGAAGTACTGTTAGTGTGTTTGATGGTGGGGAAGATTAGATGCATACCTTTTCAACCAATCTCAGCCTGCCAGATGCGAGCATTAAAGGGTCTCTTTAGCTTCCAGGGGTAAAAATATCAATCTTTGGATAATATGGGCAGTCTAGGACAATACGAAGTTACATTCCATCATAGTAGGTGTCTTAACATGTGTTTCATATTTAGTAAGAAATATTTGCAACATCTCCTCACAGGATAGATCTTATCCCATTTCCCCCTATATAAATCTTCTCAATGAAGAGGAACTGTGGAAAAAGAGATGACTTTAAAGGGAGTCAGCAGAGAGCAATCTATAGAGTCAGAGGAATCTGTGTGATATGGAACCACAAGTGAGTTATCCAGGTCTTTCATCATGCATGGAATGAGTCTACAATATCCAGCTGTTCACTTTGGCTTCTGTTTATTTGGCAGGAAAGTTTATTCCTTTGCTTTAAAATATGGAGTTTTGTGTGTGAGTGCAGAAAACATTAGCAATGAAATCATAGAGGTCCTTCCGCAATCTGCTTTGCCACCTACGTAGAGGGTAGACGGATATGCTCTAAAGCTGCTTATTAGCTTGATTGTCAAAGGATCTTCTTTAACAATAGGAGATATAGAATTAACCTGGGGGAAAACAAGTTTCCATACATAAAAGAAAAGGCTCTTTAGAAAAGCCCTGCTAAAACTAAAACAAAATTGTTTGCAACAGTCTCGCTCTCCCTGGGGCAAGTTCTACTGTTTTTCACTTTGGAGCGTTCAAAAATGAAACTCCAAAAAGGCAACCCCTCGCCCCCCAAACCCAGGAAAGAGCAGGGGGAGCTTCCTGGACCCAGAATTCCCCATGGCTACGAGTCATGAGGGAAGGGGTTTGCTGTACAAAACCCTGAGTGAGGGCTGCCCAGACCAAACACGGGACTCCTGCAGGTTATCATTTATTTATTTTCACCCTAAAACCCCAGTCCAGCTCTCCCCAGCACCTGTATAGGAGCAGCACGCAAGTCTCTGCACCAGTAGAACCCCCTCCTGTCCAGTGCTGGAGCACCAGGGCAGGCAGCCTAATGCCAGTGCTTGGAATGGATTCGCCCTCACCCCTGACAGCAATATTGGCCGTGCCCCCTGTGCCACTAATAAGTAGTGCTGAAATTCTGTTTTTACCGAGCATCTCCATATTCGACTCAGTTTTACTAAGTAACCAAGGAATCAGCCTGGAACTCTGTACTCGAACAATCCTCAAATGAGCAACATAGGGAGCTTTTTCTAACCCTATATAAGGGTACTCGGAAATTACTCAGGTGGTATTTTACTGAGCATTTTACCAAGTACTAAAGCCGAACACTCGGAAACTTAGAAATAATCACGAATAAATTTTTTACGATTCGGTTCAGTCCTACTAATAAACCAGTACCACTGGCCACCCCTAAGTCTCACAGGGTTGCCATGGCATATGGGGCCACACTGTACTGACCGACAGTGTCCAACATCCCCCTCAGACACCCTATGTTGGAGACACAGTGCCTCTGTGCCTGCTCAGACCAGACACAGGGTGGCACAAGCTCCTGCCAGAAACACTGTGAGGGTGAGCTGGTGAAAAGAGGAGTTTGCTGCGTTGGTGGCAGCTGACGTACTTGCAAGAGACAGGGGAGAAGGGGGGATTGCTGTGCCGCAGAGGGGGAGGATACCAGGGCACAGTGGGCTCGCTATGCAGGCCATGGAGCAGGGTCCAGGTCTTACCAGGGTGCAGGAGCTCGCAGTGTGGCTACCGTGGGAGCCACTATGCACTCCCCTGGCACAAAATGATGGGAGAGACTGGCCTTTTGACACGGAGATGTCCTGAACATGAGTGCTGGGGAACCCAAGCTCCTTAGTGCTCGCAGCCAATTCTTGTGACCCGCAAAGGCCATGTCCCCCACTCACAGTGCATATGAGCGGCAGAATGGTCTGCTGGCATGGCTAGTCACCCCCCCCCCCTATAGGCAGGGGATACATGGCCACCAGTTGCCATACACCTTTTTGGCTTTCCCTGCACGGAGCACTCCAGATTTCTCGTCAGTGCTCAGTGAGCGGCGATGAGTGGGTGCTTGCGTGGCTCACGGGAGCATGAATTGCCCCACTCCAGCTTCAGATGGGCGGTTGGATGAGTGGCTCTTGGGTGGCCATGCATGGTGGCATCTCATTTAGAGACACCCATAGGCAGGACAGGTCCTGCTTACCTGCAGAGCCAGCCAACACTTGCCGGATCTCCTCTCCAGACTCCCAGCCGTCCTCCTGCAGATTGGTGTGATCCAGACCACACTTCTGCACCTCCTACCATGTCCCGATGCCCCTCCAGCACAGACCCTCCCCTCTGCCTTCCCTGCTAACTTTGGCTGCTTTTGACTCGTGGGTGAGCATCCCATCCTATAAAGCTCTTCACAACCTCGCTCCCCCCTACCTCTCTGCACTTATCGCCCTCCGTACTCCAGCCCGTGCACTTCGCTCCTCCTCTAACCCTTCTCTCACCCTTCCACGCCTTCCCTGCTCCCCTAAGCGCCTTCGTCCCTTCTCACTTGCTGCCCCCCATGCCTGGAACTCCCTCCCTGTCCACATCCGCCTTGCCCCCTCCCTTCATACCTTCAAATCTCTCCTTAAAACTCACCTCTTTCGCTCTGCTCTGTCTGACTCTATCCTGCTGAGCCACTATTCCTATACCTACAATCGGTTTATCCTTATCCTTGCAACATGGACCTGCCTGCTGTCATTCTCATCGTAACCAAGCCAAGTACGTGCACTTGAGACCTCGCATCTTCATGAATGTTAAACCCCTTGTCTCTCCCTCTGTTCCCCTTCCTTAGTCTCTTCCCCAGCTCCTGTCTCTCAGATTGTAAGCCCTAGGGGCAGGGACCGTGTCTATTTTATTACTTTGTAAAGTGCCAGGTACACTGCTGGCGCTATATAAATGTTTAATAATAATAATAATAATAATAATAATTAATAATAAATTCCCTTCCCCTGGTCTCGTAACTAGTGGGGCCACTCAGCACGTACAAACTGCTAGGCAAATTCAGCAGTCTGTACCATCCACGTTTGCCCCCAGCGCAGCCTTCCCCATAGCTGGATTTAATTGTTATTAAAATCTTTATTATAGCAAAGAATAGATTCAAGTTTAATTAAAACCGTAATATTTAGAATGTTGCACTTTCACCTTCAAACATTTGGCAATAAAGTCTCACAAGATGCTTGCGAGCCAGATCTACATCATTCTAAAAATGAGCAAACTGTAGCCGAGTTTGATCCAAGTCAGCAAAGGAGGAATCTTAATTAAAACGGTAATTAGAACTCAGGAATCCTTCATTCCTGTGCTCAGACCATCTTCCCCAAATAAACTTTATACATATCATGATAGGAGCTTGGTAAAGCTAAAGGCCCTGGTCACATGAATAGGCTACCCCTGAGGTTGTTCTATCTGAAATACTTACTTTGGTGGTAACAACTTGCTTTCTAAAAATTCACACAAAGATGAAGTCATTACCCACAGGGTTTCTGCACCGCGGGTAAAGGATCTGTGAATGGTTGGGTGTTGGGTTTTAAGTGACTTCACACCCCTTCCCTGTTCACATGGGTTGAAAACAGATGCACCGAGGGCCCGCTATGGCCCACCTGGTCATGTTAGTTTCCATGCTGCCATTGGCGGACCCACTGCTGCCACAGCCTGGGTAGGTGACTGACCTAGATATGGTCCCCAGTCCAGGCCAAGGGCTCCCCAAGTCAGTCAACACAGCAAGTCTGCAAGTTTATTTCCACTGCCATCCCCCACTGGGGATCAGGGGCTGCCATGGCTGTCCATGATTGGCCGCCGTAGCTGCCCATCATGGTGGGTGGGTGGGGTGGGGCAGGGGAGGACTTGCCAGCCGGCCCAGTGCACATTTGTTCAGTACCCCGACCTGTCCCGGCCAGGGATGCCCACCCCCTCCCTGGACTATGTAGCCAGCACACCGGCTGCGCATCTGTTTTCATCCATGATCACTTACCACTTGTAAACTACTCCAGAGCACTTCCTCTTTAAGTCAGGAACACAGCTTGAGCCCCTGATTTCATTTCAAACATGGCGTTTATGGGAGCATAGCAGCGGAGGAGCCAGGGGCGGCTGGTGGGTTTTGAGGTTGGAGGGGCACCGGGGCAGTAAGGGCGGGCCTAGGGGTGGAGTCAGGATGGTAGGCGGAGCCAGGGGGATGGTAGGCCAGTAGCATGGCATAACCCAGCAGCAAGTAGTTCCCAGGGTTAACACCGGATGGAAGAAAACAGTCTACATGCACATCAAGCTTGAAATAAATAATTTGTAAACCCAAAACACAGGGAAACCCCCAAAACACTGGCATAACCCAGCAACAAGGAGTTCCCAGGGTTAACATTGGATGGAAGAACACACAGTCTACATGCACATCAAACTCCCTCACGTTTACTCACACACACCCTTCCCCAGTGTCTCGTCTCCCCAGGCTGGGAGCCTGGGATGAAGGGGGGGAGGGGGGAGCACACCCACCTGCCCCCCCATTCCCCAGTCTCGCACACCCTCCCCCCCTTCCATCCCAGGCCCCCAGCCTCTGCTCCCTGAGTCCCCCACATTTACTCACACACCCTTCCCCAGTGTCTCGTCTCCCCAGGCTGGGGGCCTGAGATGGAAGGAGGGGAGGGTGTGCGAGATTGGGGAATGGCGGCGGGAGATGTGTATAAGAGACAGGGCGAGATGGGTTGCCGCGCGCATGCTCAACAGTTCAAGCATGCGCGCTGCAGCCCATCTCGCCGCCGAGCGCCTCCACCAAACACCCAGGTGAGGCTTTGCATTGAGCCCATAGGGCTCAATGCAAAGCTGCCACGAGTGGGAAATTTGATTTCCCAGCGGCGGCACTTGGACTGAACGCTGAGCCGCCCGGCTCGCGTTCAGTTCAAGTTTGTCCCTTCTGGGACTCCAGACTCTGGAGTCTCAGAAGGGAGTGAGTCAGACTGAGGCTGCCCAGCCCCAGACAGAGGCTAGCGCTCACTGACTGGAGTGCTCTGTCTCTGCCAGCGGCTGAAATTGACATGGGAGTGCCACGCTGCTCTGACTGCAGCAGTCAGAGCAGTGCGGCGCTCCGATGTCAATTTTAGCTGCCCAGCAGAGACAGAGCGCTCCAGTCAGTGAGCGTTCTGTCAGCGCGGCATCGGGGGAGGACGGGGGGGGGGCGAGAGCAGGGGCAGGGCACTGCCCCAGGTGCCCTCAGGCGAGGGCCGTCACTGGGAGGAGAGGGTTAAAGTGAAATAGGGAAGTTAAAAATGTCATAGTGAAATAGGCCTATGAAATGCAATAAGCCTGAGTTTTGGTTTATTTTGTTTTCCAGGTTGGTGGGGCAGCAAGAACAATAGTAAACAATAAATCCATGGATCCTAGCCAAGTACTGTCCTGCTTTACTTAGTTTATATCTAATATGAACATCCTGTAGCAGGAGCAACTGAATATTTGATCCAGCCTCCAAAACGGAAGAAAAAAATAAATAAAAAAATCTTTCAGGTCCAGTACTTGCCTTTTTTAGCTACTAAATACTCCTCCTCTGACACATTGAAACATTAGCAAAGAGTACAGGAAAAAAGCATACTTGGACATTTTTCAGAAATTTCCCCCTTAACATAAAAAATGAATAGCTGGAAGATATTTGATGTAAGATTTTCTTTTGTTATTGTTTGCATGCTATGACCTCATTCTGCACTAACTGAAACAAATTTGGCCACAGATTACGAGTTCAGTTGTTTTAAACTTGCGCTGATGCTCAGCAAGACATAGACATGACAGCAGCTCGCTGTGCCACCAACCTCACCTGCACATATGTGCAGGCACTGTCAGCTGTTGGCCAGGGATTGCCCTGGGATGCGTTGGTGGCTAGCCCGTGTTCTGACTGTGGGAAACCCCTGAAGTCACAGCCTGGGCTAAGGCTCGCTTGACCAGGCTATCATGTCGGTTTCCAGGCCGCCAACATGGCCTGGATCGGATCTGCCATGGCCAGCCATCATTGGCTGCCATGGCTACCTGTCATGGAGGCAGAGAGCAGGGTGCTGGGAGCAGCATGGGCCCAGCTGGCACACATTTGGTGTGCTCCCTGCTCTCCATGGCCACGGGCATGTCAGTTTGATGCCCCAGCTTGGTTTGAACCATGTCTGCTATGGCTTCCTGAGCCAGGGTGGGTCGCCACCACACGGTCATCGCTTCTGTTTTTATCCACTCTTAGTTCTAAGTGGGGCCACCACTTGTGGTGACAGCAGTCTTGGAACCACCTACTCCAGAGACCCATCATCTTCATAAGACCACTCTGGAGGAAGTGGTAAGGATTGAAGCCAATATGGTAAGGAGTGTTCGAACAGCTGAGCTTTGAAATGAATCAGAACTTGTTACTGACTCCTTCACTCCTGTGAAACTTTTTCTAATGAGACCAGAAAAGTGGCCCGTGAATGCAGACACCTCAGATCCCTGAGTTAGTCTGGGTTAATCACTTTACCGCTATATTTAATGACAGTAGCGTGGTTTTAGCTGTTCATTGCCCTGAACATCTATCTAATGATGTCTTGGGGTCTGTGAGAGCCACCTGTTGTGAACTTGATCCATGTCCGTCCTGGTTGGTGAAAGCCTCCAAGGAGACGCTGGGGACGGTGCTGGCGAGGGTGGTTAATGCGTCCTTGCAGCGGGGGAGGTTGTCGCCCAGCCTCAAGGAGGCTGTGGTGCGCCCCCTGCTGAAGAAACCATTGTTGGATGTGGACACACTCGCCAGCTACCGACCTGTCTCTAACCTTCCCTTTTTAGGGAAGGTTATTGAATGGGCAGTGGCAATCCAGCTCCAGGCCCATCTAGACAGCATTGGTTTCCTGGACCCTTTTCAATCTGGGTTCCGTCCCGGCTATGGCACCGAGACGGCGTTGGTGGCCTTGGTCGACGATCTCCGCCGAGAGATGGACGCAGGACGTTTGACATTTCTTGTCCTGCTAGATCTCTCAGCCACTTTTGACACCGTGGACCATGGGCTGTTGTTGAGATGGCTGCGTGACTTGTGGGGGGCTGGACAAAACCATTCTTGAATGGTTCCGCTCATTCCTCTCGGGGAGAAACCAGCAGGTAGTGCTGGGAGCTGAAACATCTAGCCCCAGCTCTCTGTCCTGCGGTGTTCCGCAGGGTTCTATTTGGTCTCCATTACTTAATGTTTATATGCATCCCTTGGGGGAGATCATGAAAGGGTTCAGGGTGCGTTGTCACCAATATGCTGATGATACTCAGCTGTACCTCTCTTTTTCAGCTGACCCAGACCCTGCTGTCTCGTTGCTATCCAAATGTATAGAGGCAATGGCGGAATGAATGAGGCAGAGCAGACTGAAGCTCAACCCTGATAAGACGGAGGTGATGGTGGTGGGGAGAGTGAGGGAGGTGTCGGCCCCCCTGATTGGGGGCGGCGTTCGCCCTCCTGTAGCTCAATAGGTCCGGAGTCTGGGGGTGGTGGTGCTGGACGCGGATCTCCACCTGGAGCAGCAGGTAGAGGGGTTGGCAAAGGCTGCCTTCCGCCAGTTGTATCTGGTGCGGAGGTTGCATCCGTATGTCTCTGGCCCGGACCTGGCCTCCCTCGTCCATGCCTTCGTCACCTCGAGGCTGGACTACTGCAACGCGCTCTACGTGGGGCTGCCCTTGTTCCTAGTTCGGAGGCTGCAGCTAGTGCAGAATGCGGCGGTCCACCTCCTCTCGGGGATGGGTCGCTGGGACCACATAACTCCACATGTGCTCCGGGCTCTGCACTGGCTGCCAATAGCGTGCCGAGCCAGGTTCAAGGTATTGGTGTTGATCTACAAGGCCCTTCACGGTCTTGGCCCCTCATACCTCAGGGATCACCTTGCCCTCCGCGCCCCAGAGCAGCTCCTTCGGTCTGCCAGGGGTGCCTTCTTGGAGGTCCCCCATGTTAAGCAGGGGGCCACAATGGAGAGGGCATTCTCGGTGACCAGGCCGCGCCTTTGGAATTCCCTCCTGCAGGAAGCTCACCTGGCCCCGAGCCTTTTAACATTCTAGCGAGTTTGTAAAACCTGGCTGTTCGCCCAGGCCTTTGGGGAGGGTGGGTTTTTATTCCCTACCCTTCTTTATTATTTGTTATAAAAAATGTTTTGTCCTTCCCTGTTTTAATTGTTAAGATTTTTATGACTGTTTTAAATATTTTAAATGTTTTATTTGAAATTTGTTAGCTGCCCCGAGCTGTTTGCAGGAGGGGCAGGGTAAAAATGTACCAAATTTTTTTTAAAAAAAAGAAATAAATAATGAGCCACTGTGGGACAGGGTAACTGAATTTGAGGTAGAGGAAGCCATTGCTGGCTTAAAAAATGGGAAGCCCCCTGGGAGTGATTTTCTCCCTAGCGAAGTGTTTAAGGCAAACCCTCAGTGGTGGCTTAGCACCATGGCGAACCTTTTTTCTTTAATAAATGATACTGGAATTATACCAGACTATTGGAAATCTAGTATTATAGTCCCAATTTACAAGAAAGGTGATAAAACTGACCCGCAAAACTATAGGCCTATTAGCCTCCTCCCTATTAACTCCAAATTATATTCAAAATTATTGTTGGATCGTCTGATGAGTTGGGTAACCAACCAGGGTCTTTTGGCAGAGGAGCAGGCTGGCTTCCAACCCGACAGAAGTACTATGGATCACTGTTTTATACTTAACCATCTTATCCATCAGTGCAGGAGTAGAGCGCTGGGTCTGTATGCCGCCTTTATTGATTTCTCCTCTGCCTTCGACCTTCTAGATCGCAATGCCCTTTGGGGAGAAAATGGAGAGTATGGGGATTGAAGATTACTCTCCCTAATAAAATCTTTGTATACAGACACTAGTTTGCGGGTTTGGGTAAATCTGCAGGGTGACTTAACTAAGGAGGTTCGCACAACGAGAGGGGTGTGACAACGGTGCTTCCTTGACCCTCTTCTTTTTAACCTTTATGTGAATCAGTTGAGTCTGAACTGTAGGGACAAGGAGGAGTATCTGGCCCCCCAAGGTTGGGGATCGCCACATTCCAATTTTGATGTATGCAGACGATACGGTGCTGCCATCCACCACCAGGTTGGGTCTGACAAGATTGCTTGCCGACTTCGGAAAAGATTGCCATCAGCAGGGACTACGGATTAACTATAATAAAACTATGATTCTGGTTTTTACAAAGCCTATCCCTGGTTTCTGAATGGTCATTGAATCATGCAGGTCCGTACGTTTAAATATCTTGGTTTGGTCTTTTCCTTTAATGGGTCCTGGTCCTCCCATATCCACTCAGCCAAAGTGGAGGCCAAGATTGGCACTTAGATGATGATATTAAGATTCTTTTTTTCTAAGGGTGGCCGGCTGGTCTCACCTGTTTGTTTGGTGTATGAGAGAAAAGTGTTAGCAAAGTTATTATATGGAGCTCAGGTTCGGGGCAATCAGGCTGATGCCCGGGTATCCTGGAACCTATAAGAACCTCTTTTCTGAGAAATATTTTGGGAGTTCCCCAGGTTACCCACGCTGCTCTTATTAATTTGGAATCTGGCCATTCCTCTAGTGAGGCAGTAGTTAAGTGCATCTTGGGATACGCTTTGAAATTGGCTCATAGCCCCCCTGATAAGATTCTGTATAAGTGTTTTGAGAATGCCCCCGGTTTCTCCTGGTTTGATTATGTTAAACAGCACCTGTGCGAGCTGAGCTTGCCTCTCGCCTTCCTGACAATATTTTCTTGTAAAATGGGAGCTAAAATGTTACGAGAAAGAATTATGGATATTCATCTGCAAAGTCTAAGGAGTCGTATTTTTTGTGTTCATTCTGCCCCTCTGTTCCAATTTTTTCTCCCCCCAAAGGAGGGGTGTAACTATTTGAAGGAGATCTCTGACTTTCGTCTGAGGCAATCTCTCTGTCCTTAGATTTCAATCTTTTCGGTCAGCTATGACATTGGGCAGGTATAGCGGACTTCCATATGTCCTTCGGCTTTGCCCTTGTGGGGAGGGTGAGGTTGAGGATCTTCCACACTACTTCCTGTATTGTCCTTTATATGCAACTGCCCGCGCCAATTTATGGCAGCAGCTAGGGTATGACAATGCCAGACCTTCTTTGAGCCTTTTGTTACATTGCCTCTCTGACAGATCTTCGGCGGTTTCCTCAGCTGTTGCAAAATTTGCTTTTAGAGCCAAGGTTATAAGAGCAAAAGTTTGATTAACCAAGGGCGTGGTTTGTGGCAGCGTTTAAATACAATTTATTGTTGAATCTATGTATTAGTCTATAATACTATTGCTCGATGCAGTCATCTTTGTACTTATATTGCCATTTGCTTTTGCTGTTTGTTTTGTAGTTGTAATCTGTTTTGTCACGGCTAAGGCCAGTACAAATAAATGAATTATTATTATTATTAATGAGACCATGAATAGAAATATTCACCCTTCAACTGATTTTTTTTAAAAAGTCAACTTTGAGTTATTTTTTAAAAGGTCATACGCACACAGGGGGAAGATGCATTGTGTCTATTTTGTTTCTTTGTACCATATAAACATTTGAATTTTTTTCCAGCATTTTTGATCATAAGAATGTAATATTTAGATGCCGAGTCTTTTCACTTTGTTGGTAGCCTTTGTGGATTCAAAAAACTTGTCCTGGCAACTTTCTCAGATGCTAAATGAATAGAAAGAGGTCTTACATTCTTAGAAAGCAAGTTTGTCCAATCCTACCACAAACCCCAGTCCTGAAAATACTTATACGAACATCCCCCTTGCCTTCAATGTAATCACAAGTATGAAAACGTATGTAGGATCTGAGGTCATACATTTTAATTGTATGAGCGTTGGAAGACAATTTCAGACAAAATCATAGATTTTTAAGAAAAAAGAAAAAGAAAGCAGTTTATAAAGGAAACCGTCTCTCTCCTTCCATTCAATATTTTGAGGTTTATATTTATTTGTATAGTTAAGCAGTAGCATATAGAAGCCTCCCTTGAAGACTAGTAACCACTCTGTTAAGGAACTGTATGCACACATTAAAAAAAAGATTGTCCCTGCTCCCAAAAGGCTTGTGGGATACAATCCTGGCTATCAAAGGCAATGGGAATTTTGCCACTAACTTCAGTGGAGCCAGGATTTCACCAAGACAAGAGACAACAGGGAGCACAAGAAATAAGTCAATACTGATCACAACAAAAGGCAGCAGTCACAGCACATCACCATAAGTCCCTTTTGAAAATGAGATTTCAGCTGTCACGACAGTGAGATGCATTTGAAACAGTTACCAGAACTGCTGAAACCACTGCCAAGCAATCAGATTGTCATGACCTTGTACTACTTTAGCTGAACAACGTGGGCACCACCTAGTGGGGATAGTTTGAAAACACACAAGATGACCTTTCCTAGACCACCTTCCAGAAAATCACCTTGAAAGGATGGTACAACAAAAGTTATTGGGGTTCCCTTTATCTGGATGACACCGCAAGTGCCTTCACACCAGCCATGACTCAGTTTACCCACTTGTAGACTCTGGGGGCCATCACTAAATCCCAGTGTGTGTCAGTCAAGGGTGTAGCTAGAGAAGGGAAAGGTAGTACATCTGCAGCAGGACCCACAAGGCTGTGGGCCTCATGTTCCCTACTGCAACTGCAGCCTCTGCTACTGGGGAGGAGATTGCGGGGGGGGGGGGGGGGGGGGGGGGGGGGGAGGGCTCATTCCAACCTAGCCGCACCCTTAATGCCAGTCCACAAGTGTAGAACTAATCACTTGTGTCTGAAGATACTTCCATTGTATAAATGTATAAATAGGTCATGTCGGTCTCCGTATCGAAACTGAGAATTTCCCAAGACTGTCAATATTCAGTTCTGGTCGGAGGAGGAGTACATGTGCTCCTCCCACCTGCCCAACAGCTGATTGGAGGAACGGAGAGGGAACCCACATGTTCCTCCCGCCTGCCTAACAGCTGATTGAAGAAGGGGGGAGGAATACACACTCCTCCTACACAACAGCTGATTGGGGAGAGGACCCTGGAGGAGTACATGGGCATTCCAATCCTCCAGGACCCTCTTCCCAAATCTGCTGTTAGGCAAGCAGACGCACTCCTCCAGTGCCCCTCCTCCCCTGCTAGGCAGGTGAGAGGAGTACACATACTCCTTTCAGGGCCCACCTCCCTTTGATCAGCTGTTGGGCAGTTGGGAGACGCACACATGCTCCTCCAGGACACCCCTCTCCAGATCAGCTGTTGGGTGGGTGGGAGGAGCTACATTCTCCTCCAGAACCCTTCTGTCTCTCCCCATCCCCCGCTCAGCTGTTGGGCAGGTGAAAGGAGTGCACACACTCCTTCAGGGCAAACCTCCCCCCAATCAGCTGTTGGGCAGGTGAGAGGAGCACACATGTATTCCTCCAGGGCCCACCCTTTGCCGATCAACGTGCTCCTCCGCCTCTCGATCAGCTGTCAAGTGGCAGTCGGTCCAATCCTGCAGTGCATCAGGAGCCTGGGCATCCAGCCTCTCGTGGCTGGCTCCTCAGCCTGACCCGTTGCGTGCAGGGGCTGGTGATGGCCACGGGAGGGCAGATCATGTGGCCTACTCATTTTGCCAGCCCAAGGTGTGGCAGTTGTACCATCTCTGCCCTCCTGACCATCTTGTGCCCAATACTATACAAGGGACACAAAGGCCTGGGCACTCACAGTTCCTTCCAATCCAAGAATACTCTAGTGAGGATGGAAGGGTGGGGAGCGTGCGAATATATGGAGCCATCTCAAAGAACCTTAATTACAGGCAGGGACCCAAGTTCACTGCACCAAAAAAATCTTAAAATCTGCAACCAGTGAAGCCAAATTCTGCAAATTCACTGTGAGCATTCATATTTACATAATTAGCTTGATTTGCATAACTATGCATGCTGGGAAGCAAATTTGCAACAGGTCTGACATAGAATCACAACTTTGCTAATCAAACACAACTCAAATCCTCTGGAATTTCAGCACCCCAGAATTCCCACCTCATTAAAACACCAGACCTCCCTCACCCAAACATAGGGTCTTCAGACCCCACCCACCCACAATTCATCTCCCAGGGGCCGATTTACCCTCGGGTCATGGTCACACCTCCCAGACAGATGGCAGCTGCAGCAGCAGTTTTAGTTTGGGGTCAGGCACAAGTTTATGCTTGAGTCAGAATTTAAAGATCCTGCAGACAGCCCCCACTGCAGTGTGTCTGCCATTTCAGCATGGCACTGAGGATTGGCTGATTCTGCAAGGATTGGCTGATTCTGCAAAAATCACTGCAAATTGCAGCAATGCAGTCAACTCGGTACTGATTACAGGTAAGTAACTTTCCCTTCTCTTTCATGTGACTAATTCTCACAAGTGGGTGATTATTACCAAGCTGTGATAGGTGGAGGTGGGCTAGAGTATTCTACTAAAACAGAACTAAAATTGAATGCACTTTGTATAGTATGGCTTCTAAATGTTCCAAGCAATTAAATTATATTTTAACGTATTTTACCTTTTTCATCTTGCAGAATCCAAAACCGCTGCCCCTACTGAAATATCCTGTTGTGACTGCAAATGCAGAGCATAATGAGTTGTAAATGTATGCATCGAGAGCCACATAGTGGCTTTAAAACATCCTCTGCTGGAACTTGATTCAATGCCCGAATGCCGCAATTGTTGCTCCCATCACTCTGGTGGAATGTGCTCTTACCGCTAAAGGAATCTCTCAACGTATAAGTTGCTAACATAGATTGATGCACTGCACTATCCACTCAAATTCTGTGAGGTTACTTTATAACCTAACTGATATTGCAAGTGTGATACAAATAAAAAAATTTTTCTTATCCCTGTGTTCTATATATAATAAAACAACATATGTTTTATGTCTACAGTACACCTTTTCTTCATTTATAAAGACATATGTGGCTTAAGTGTATAAATTGGTAATCTGTTTTAGATTAAATTTCTTGCACTGATCTGGTAAAAACGCTGGACTTAATGTTAAAATTACCATGTCTTCATGAAACCTCCTACATGGTTGGATAATTAAAAATCGATGCCACCTCACTAGTCTGCCTGATCCATGTTCTAGCTATGAGAAAAGCTGTTTTTATCATTAAATGTTGCAGTGATGCCCTTGCTGCTGGTTCGAATGGAGAGCCCATTAAAACATTCAGTACCAAATTTAAATTCCAGGTTAAAACTGGCTCTCTTACTTGTGAGAACAGGTTATACCCGTAAAAAGTTTCTTCACTAATGGGTGTGAAAACTAAGAATAACTATCTGTAGCACTAATCTGTTGTGCTAACCTGTTGGAATTCTTTGAGGGTGTAAATAAGCATGTCGACAAGGGAATCCCAGTAGATATAGTGTACCTGGATTTCCAGAAAGCATTTGCTAAGGTCCCTCATGAGACAATTAAAAAGTCATGGGATAGGAGGTAGTGTCTTACTATGGATCAGAAACTGGTTAAAAAAGAGAAAGCAAAGGGTTGGACTAAATGGTCAGTTTTCACAATGGAGAGATGTAAAAAGTGGTGTGCCTCAGGGATCTGTATTGGGACCGGTGCTGTTTAATGTATTCATTAATGATTTGGAAAAGGGTGTTAAGAGTGAGGTGATCAAATTTGCAGACACCAAGTTATTCAAGGTAGTTAAAACACAAGCAGACTGTGAGGAACTGCAACAGGATCTTACGACACTGGATGCCTGGGCATCTAAATGGCAAATGAGATTTTATGTGGACAAGTGAAAAGATGCACGTAGGGAAAAATAATCTAGACTATGCGTACTCAATGCTGGGTACTAAGCTAGGAGCTACCACTCAGGAAAAGGATTTGGGGGTGGTTGTGGACAATACAATTAAATCCGCAGTGCGCAGCACCAGTCAAAAAAGCAAACAGAATGTTAGGCATTATTTGGAAGGGAATAGAGAATAAAACTGAGGAGGTCATAATGCCTCTATACAAATCAATGGTGCGACCACATCTCGAATATTGAGTGCAGTTCTAGTCGCCCCATCTCAAAAAAGACATAGCTGAATTAGAAAAGGTACAGAGAAGGGCAACAAAAATGATCAGAGAAGGGCAACAAAAATGATCAAGGGCATGGAAAGGCTCCCGTATGAAGAGAGGCTTGGTAGGTTGGGGCTCTTCAGTTTGGAGAAGAGATGACTGAGAGGAGATATGATAGAGGTCTATAAAATCGAGAGTGGTGTGGAACAAACAATCAAGGAGCAGTTATTTACCCTCAGTAGGGGTGCCCCATGGTTTGACAAGGACTGTGCCCAGAAAAAGAAATGGTTAAATTCTGAAGTCAAGGCCTTAAGGAAGATGGAGGTGTTTCCTTGGGAATTCTTCCACGAAATAAGGATGATAAATCCTTCCGGAGGAAGAAAGAAGAGGAATATTGTGTTGCTCAATGGGGCAAATTGCAGAATGCTATTACATCCAAAGATGATCGATCTTTTGGGAAACTGGTTGCAAAAGGCACCTCCAATTATGACTCCAACATTGATGGAAATCTCTCACAGGAGCACTGGGTTCATCACTTCTCCATACATTTTCATCCTGAGGGTGCCAGGACTCCTGAATTTGAGCTAGCTATAACCCCCCAAGCCCATATTAGTTATCAATGGAGAGCAGATCCAATCCCTGATCAAGCTACAGAAAGGCAATAAAGCACCTGGCCCGGATGGGATCCCTGCCAAAGGTTTTCAGCAGAATATGGCTTGGTGGGGTCCTGTACTAGTTGCCTGGTTTAATAGCATCATGACAAATTATAGCATCCCAGAATCCTGAAGAGGTTCTACCATCATTCCTATCTATAAAAGAGGGGCCAGGAGTGACCCAGGTGCATATCAGCCTATTAGTCTGATTAACATCGCAGCCAAAATCTTTGGATGATATTTATTAGCTCACCTGCAATTGTGGGACAGGGAGAATTCTCTCTTGGCTGAAGCCCAGGCAGGCTTCAGAGAGGGTTATTCTGCTATCTTAGGCACAAGTACGCTCATGTGAGGAAATCTTCCCTGTACGTGGCATTTATCGATCTGCCGCATTTGACTCCTTGGACAGGAGGCTTCTCTGGGCCAAACTGGTGGCGTTAGGCATTGACCGATCGCTGCTCAAATTACTAATGGCCTACCCCAGGGATAATTGAGCTCAAGTTAGATATGGAAGGCAGGGAAAACTAACATCCAGATTCCCAGTGACCAAGGGTGAGAGACAGGGATGTGTCCTAGCCCCTTTACTTTATAATCTATAGGTCAATGACATGATCCTTAAGATGGGCAATCCTGACTTTCATCCACCCAAAGTGCTAAATACACCTATAGCGGTTCTAATGTTTGCAGACAACACAGTCCTTCTCTCTAGGTCCCCAGTTGGGTTACAAAGAGCCTTGAATTTTTTTTCAATCCTATGTAGGATAAATGGTCTAATTATTAATTGAACAAAGACCAAGGGAGCTAGATGGGGTAGAAGTAGAGGTGTATCACCCATGCCTGCCTTTAAGGCCTACCATGCAAAAACTATTGCCCAGATAGTTTATGGGGCAGAAATTTGGGGCTATAGTGCAACAGAAGATATTGATATTCCTCAGAATAAATTCCTACGAGCTATCCTAGGATTACCCCCCTCACTCCCAGCTGCCTTTGCTAGATTAGAGGCTGGGGCGGAACCTATTCCAACGTCTATTGTATTCCGAGTATTGGCCTTCTGGATCAAAATTCTTTTGCTATCTCCTTTAAGATTGCCCAAAATGTGCTATTTAGAAGACTCCGAACGGGTGGGCCCGGGGCACTCACCCTGGCTGAGGTTTGTCATTCTGCAGCTCCATCATAGCTACCTCTATGAGGAATCTATACGTCTTGTGCACCCAGCCGAACACGCCCAGTTAGGACAGAGGCTTAAAGATCAAGCCATTCAGGACTTTGCTACTGTGCGCTATGCTAGGGTTGCACCACATTTCATTCTCCAGAAAACTATGGGGAGGTCCTAGTCAGTTCTTGCTCAGTGACCTAAGATCGCATCTAAGAATAGCATTGACAAGATTATGCACTGAGCAAATGCCGTCAGCAATGGTCTTGGGGAGAAGGATGGGGTGGGAGGTAACTCGGAGGATATGCCCATGTGGTGTGGGGGCTATTGAGGATATATTCCATTATCTAATAGAGTGCTCCTTCTGCTTGGCATTACGAGAGAACCTCCTTAATCCCTCTCTAATCAAGATGAACTGGCTATCAGCAAAGGAGAAGACTATTTGGCTTTTGCAGCAGTAAGATCACACCTTGATCCTTAAAGTTGCGGGTTGTGTGTTCAAAGCGGAGCACATCTGCGCCAAATATTTTGAACCAGCACTCGCACAGACATAGGGTCTGGATTCCTTATCTGCCTCGGAGTATGGACACTAGGCAATTGTTATTTTATCAACAGCCCTTCTGATAGCCCTGGGTTAGTTCTAATACCCCAATTTGTTCATTTTATTTCAGAGGCTTCTAGGAACCCATGGCGCCTGGTTGGGGGTGGGTGGGCATTAGATTCCACTTATTTCACTTTCCCTCCTTTAGTTCCCTGCAAAATGCAGATTGGATTACTGACTCTCTGTCATTGTGTTATCTGGTTTTATATTTTATCTATGTTTTAGCATTCTTTTTATTATATGACTACATGTATGTTTTCCGGAGTGTACACGTGGACAGATTTTATTTTTGTAGTTTAACCAGTGTAAGGGCTCGGTGCCATGCACTTACCAATAAATAAATAAATAGCAGAATTTAAGAGAGGTTTGGACAAGTTTCTGGAAGATTGGCTAACAGCTGCTAATGGCCCTGACAGGATCAGGGAACATGACGGGAGCTCGGGGAAAACAACAGGGAATTGATCTTCCATTGTGACCTGTTGGGTGTTTCTCCCAAGCCACCGTGATTGGCCACTGTCAGAGACAGGATGCTGGGCTACATGGACCATTAGTCTGATCCAGTATGGCACTTCTGTTCTTATATGCCTTGAAGCGGCTGCTAAGTGCACCTTTAGTTATGAGAAAGCCAACCCCTTTGGGGATAACTCTAAAGTAGGACTCAAAATGTGCTCAATATCTAACCCTTTAATATCCACACATTGCCTTCGCAGCCAACATTAAACCTCTTCCACTTCAACTGGTATGTTCTCTTTGTAGAAGGTTTTATATAATTTTGTAATATAAATTCCAATTCCTTATTTTTCATAAATGTTTGCAATGAAAATCTATTGTCCATGCGGTGAGATGCAGTCTTCCGAAACCTAGCTGAGTTGATGAGCAATCTCCCCCGAAACATTTTCTCTCTTTGGGAGGATCATTTTTTCTCTTATTATCTGGACCTAATCTACACAGCAATGTTGCCTCAGCCATTCCAGGGCAACTAAAAGTATGTTTGCACAGCCCCTTATTATTTTCAGTACAACCTTTGACAGCGAAGTTACATTGAAGGTCCTCCGAGCAGACCGACAGCAGCTTCACTTTGGGTCGGTGCCCTGGATTTGGCCAGCCCACTCCACAGGCAGTACTCAGGAATGCTGCGGAGAACCGTAAGCAGGACTGCCCCCTCTGCTTTCACATCTGGCAGGGCGCTTTTAAATGGACCATCCAGCCCAGGGATGAAGTGGACTGGCACAGCCAGCACCGGAGCAGCCATCCATCTAAAAGCGGCTGCCTTTACTTATCTGTGCAATAGACACAAAGTGAAGAACTCCCTTTTCGAAGAGCAACAACACTTTGTTATCTAAAAAAAAAAAATTTTGTCAACAGAACTTCAGCCTAAAAGGCCCCTTCCTCATAGGCATTTTCAAAAACTGAACAGAGTAACCTTCATAAACCTCCAGAACCTAAGAGTCTGTTTTCATGTCTGGGACTGTATTACTACAAACTCAACCTATCTATGAAAAGGATTTCATCCACATTTCCATACAAGCAGTTGGTATTGCTACTCTAACTGTAGTTGTCATTGCCTTGCTTTCTGCAAGGAACCAGGCAGTCTAACATGTTAAGAACATAAGAAGTGCCATATTGGGTCAGGCCAATGGTCCATCTAGCCCAGCATCCTGTCTCCGACAGTGGCTAATCACGGTGGCTTGGGAGAAACACCCAACAGGTCACAATGGGGGATCCATTCCCTGTTGTTTTCCCCAAGATCCCGTCATGTTCCCTGATCCTGTCTGGCTAATAGCTGCTAATGGACCTACCTTCCAGAAACTTGTCCAAACCTCTTTTAAACTCAGCTATAGTACTGGCCCTTACCACAGCCTCCGGCAATAGATTCCACAACCCAATTATACACTAAGTGAAAAAATATATTATTTTATTTGTTTTAAACTTGCCACCCATGAGTTTCGTGGCACGTCCCCTAGTTCTAGTACTAGCTGAGAGGGTAAATAACTGCTCGTTTATTAGTTCCACATCACTCATGACTTTATAGACCTATATCATATCTCCTCTCAGTCGTCGCTTCTCCAAACTCAAGAGCCCCAACCTAACAAGCCTCTCCTCATACGGGAGCCCTTCCATGCCCTTGATCATTTTTGTTGCCCTTCGCTGTACCTTTTCTAGTTCAGCTATGTCTTTTTTGAAATGGGGTGAACAGAACTGCACACAATATTCGAGGTGCGGTCGCACCATTGATTTGTATAGAGGCATTATGACATCCTCAGTTTTATTCTCTATCCCCTTCCTAATAATGCCTAACATTGTTTGCTTTTTTAATTGCTGTTGTGCACTGTGATGTGGATTTCACTGTATTGTCCACAAGCACCTCCAGATCCTTTTCCTGAGTGGTAACTCCTAGCTTAGTACCCAGCATTGTGTACGCATAGTTTGGATTATTTTTCCCTACATGCACCACTTTGCACTTGTCCACATTAAATCTCGTTTGCCATTTAGATGCCCAGGCACCCAGAGTTGTAAGATCTTGTTGCAGTTCCTCACAGTCTGCTTGTGTTTTTAACTACCTTGAATAACTTGGTGTCGTCTGCAAATTTAATCACCTCACTTTTAACACCCTTTTCCAAATCATTATTGAATACATTAAACAGCACCGGTCCCAATACAGATCCCTGAGGCACACCACTTTTTACATCTCTCCATTGTGAAAACTGACCATTTAGTCCTACCCTTTGATCCCACATTGCTGTGGGAGTTGCTTATACGCTCATCTTCTCCTTCTCGATGCATATGGGTACATTGCTGGATTGTACCTATGGAAATAATGGTAACACAAAGAAGAGGCTGAACAGTAGGATGTTCTATTTGTTTGCTTG
The DNA here is from genome assembly GCA_003113815.1 of Sphenodon punctatus. Taxonomy (NCBI): domain Eukaryota; kingdom Metazoa; phylum Chordata; class Lepidosauria; order Sphenodontia; family Sphenodontidae; genus Sphenodon; species Sphenodon punctatus. The sequence continues at coordinate 21,769,431 of QEPC01013865.1, forward strand.
ATATCTTTGGCCATAGTGGTTGTGTCTGCTTCTCCGAGTCATACGCATTGACAAGGCAGTTGACCTTGACTGATGCATCTTTTCCAAAACCTTGTCAGTATTTTACACAAAAAGTCCTTCCCCATTGAGTGAGAGGTTTTCAGTTGGGTTCCTGTTATGATATTCTGTATTTGTAGACCATAGCAAAGTGCAACATCTAGTTACAATTGTGTTCACTATTGAGCGAGATGCAGAATTACAGACGTTTATTTTGCAACTGAAAGCAGGCTGTTATAATCCTGTCTACGTTCTGGGGGTATCAACTGCAACAGTGGCTTGTTTCCCACAAATAATTCTGATAGAACGACATTCCACTTGCATAGTTGGATGCATGCATTATTGTTGTCCCAGAGGCAAACACTTGCCTTCCAAAAATGTCAGTCTTTCTGCCCTCCTTATCAGCAGGTGATGTTTCCTGAGGGTCCTTTCCCTCTCTCTCCAATGAAGTCATCAGCCACTACCAGAGCATTTGGTTGAGGATGTTTAATATACATCTGTGATGTTGTAGGGTGGAAAACTATAAAAAGAGTTGGCTGATGAACATACTGGTGTCACTGTTGCTGGCGTGGACCATAGTGCTTTTGCTTCTCTTTCTAATCTTCGAGGCAGTGTAAGAGTTAACTTCACTTCATCTGTGCAGTCCATTATTTTGAAAGTGGGGTCCACCTGGGTTTCTTGAATTGTCAACTTCTGCAATGATGTCTTTGTAAACCTATGAAGGAACAACAAACTGTTGATGGTCCTCAGTAAATGGTATTGCTACTGTGTCTACCACTTAGTCTGAAGGTGGTGTAATAAGGTTCTGAGGAATCTGATGTATCTACCTTAGTGGGTATCTAAGACAGGTTGTTTTTCAGACAATCCAATTATTTCCATCTGCAGGCAGTGGAGAGACTGGCTGAATGTCAACTGGAACTTCAGGCACTGAAGGATGATCTGCATCTAGTACACTTTTAGGTAAGTCAGTATGATTCTCTTCTCTCAATGTTTTCTTTGCTACTTTTTCTACCTCATAGTTTTTGTATCCCCCAGGTTTTTTCTCCTGGTCCGTGATATCAGGTTGCTTTCCCTCTCCACCTTCTGTGAAGTTTCTCTTTTATGGATGCGGACACATCTCGTCCCATCGACGTGGGACATGTCAAAGCAGCAGGCCAGTTTTCAGCGTCACAGGCTCAGCTACTGAATGTGGTTTTGTCTCTGTGCTAATCAACGCTCACATCGAGGAAAAAGACTCTCAATATTGATGCTGTGGTCGACGTCAGTGCACATTCCTGAGGCTGCGCTGAATGTGGCATGGTGGAAAAGTCTTTGTAGACAGGCCATAATGACCTCCAGTTTTCTCTGAGGCCTCTCATGCTCCTTCTCTCCAGTAGGGAGAAGAGACCCGTTTCGGTCTTAGTAGGCAGACAAATGGGAGGGGTATAGCCTGGCGCCGGGTGTTGAAGTGGGTTATAAGCTACTGTGTGCCTCATGTTTACTGGCCAAGTTGGTTGTGGGGGTTGGTACGGAGACCAGTTCTCCTGAAAAGGTGTAACCTCATACTCTATGCCATAGTCTGGGGAGTTAATGTAAGACTGAATAGATTTTACAAGTGATAGTTTGGATGGAAACCTCTTCCCTAAAGGCTCCAACACTACCTCTTCATCAGAAGAGGATGTTTCTGTTCTTGGCCTTTTCCGCACATTAGATTTCTCAGGGCATTTAACCAGCGCATCCACAGAGGTACTCTTTTCCCATACTTTCTTACCATGCATAAGCTGTGCTCGGGACACTTTCAAAGAGATAGGGGATCTAATATCCTGTAGAGATGTGCACCAGGGACCCATGTCGTTTTTCATTTTCGTTTTTTGTTTTCAGTATTTAAATCTGTTTTTGTTTTCATAAATATCAAATTTTTGTTTTTGTTTTTAATTGGTTTCAATGGAACACACATTTTCAGCTGTAACTTTGTTTTTCATTATAGTTCGCTGAAGCTTGGAGCGATTGTACCTCCAATGGAAGGCATTAAGTGTACCCATATCCAAGAATACTGGATAAATGAATCCAATTTTATAAGCAGTTGAATTATATGATTTTGCAAAGATCTTCATATACATTCTTCGCTGTAACTTCTTTGCCTCACATTTAATGTAGATGAAACGTGGCAAGTGTATACCCCTTCCCATATTTACTATCTCTACCAATTTTCAGAAGGATTGGATAAAGGGTTCTGGTGGTATCTTTGTAGTCCAGTCAGTGTACATGAAATTTGGCAGGGCTGTATCTCACACTTTCACGATCATCTCTGCCAAATACCAGAAAGATTTGATAAAGGGTCCCAATTTTATATGCCTGCACAGCATATGCAGAGGAGTCTATGCCAGGGATTCTCTTACACGTCACTATGGTATAAGATCGGTTTGTGATGCCAATTGGCCAGCAAAAACGTCAACTAAATATCCTCATTCTGTGCTGTGACCATCCCAACATCTCTCCCCCACTTGTTACTGGAAAGTCAGAAGCATCTGTTTAGGAAAGAGCCAATAGAGATTCTCTTATGTCCTCCGTTGCAGTGCTGCAGGATGTGATTGTGATTCAGCCTGGATGTGTAAACCATGTCTCCTGATTGCTGGGATGCTATCCCCAAAGGCCCAGTTATGTCCCTTCTATGTCCGCCTCAAAGCCACTACTGATTGGTCCTGTAAAGCTAGAAGCATGCAGTAATTGGCCAGTGAATGTGTCTGTCAGTCTTTTGGGTTGCTCCACGTCCTCCCTCCTACAGCCTCCTTCCCCCTGCCATGCCAGGTACCTGCCTCTGACTGGCCCTGAATGTGCTGGTATTTATCTGAATAATGGTCTTCAAGGGGACGACTTCAATTGCTTATAAAATTGGTTCTCTTTATCAAACTGTCCTGTAGTTTGGTAGAGATGCCAGGGAAGGTATGTGATACATTCCTGGCAAATGTCTTGTAAACAGGATGGAATATAAAAATGTTACAGCTGGAAATGTATTTTCAAGTTAATATCTTATACCATCAGGACCCTTTATCCAATCTTTCTGAAAATTAGCAAGGGCGTTAAGCTTGTGAAGGGACATAACATTCACAGGTTTCATGCAAATTGGATGGAAGATAAAGAAGGTGTAGCCATAAATGTGTATGGAGGTTTTCTTAAAATCACAATATTCAATTGCTTCTAAAAATCAGTTTCCTTTATCTAATCGTTTCAAATATTGGTACACATACTGCCCTCCATTGGGGGTACAATCACCCCAATTTTAATAAGAAATGAATAGGAATCAAAGAAGTTAGTCGGAAATACGCTTTTCAGTTTTTTCCCTTTATTTCAAAAACAAAAATGTTGGTTTTGTTATTTGTCGTTTTGTTAGTGCAACAAAAACAACAATTTTCATTATTATTGTAATAATGAAAACATGCACACCCCTAATATCCTGTGCTGGTGGTTCTGGAGACCCTCTCAGGATGAACTGAAGTTGCTTACTTGAGTCACCTCCTGACGTTGCTTCTGTTGATGTCAATGGTAAAGCTTTTCCCAGAGCTATCACTAACAAGTGTAGGAGGCTGCTCTGATACTGATCTCATAGAGAAAAAGATTCCCTGGGCAGAGAAATCTCTTCGGACTTGTTCAGTCAAGAGCCCCGATAAGTAAAGACATCTTTCTCTGTGGGCTCATGGGGTTGAGACCATGCTTCTCACCCCTCTGATTTATGCTCTAATCCCAAACATATTTAGCACAATTCATGTGGATGCTTAACAGGAAGTTTTCTTTCACAGCAGAAATAGTGTTTAAACCCTAATTTAAAAGCAATTTTGCTGATGAAAGTCCTTAGTGTTGAAGAGGCAAACTGACTCTGAGCAGCTGGAATAACTGAAGGGTATGGGGTGCTGTGTCCCTTATATATTACTGGGCGCAAGATGGTTAGGTGGTGCAATTTGAAATAGACAATGCAGGGCGCGAAGTTTCTGGTCGCCTAGTCGCCATCGACAACCAGAAAATGAGGGCTGGCGACCTGCCCTTAATGCGGCTGTATTGAATCTATTTTTTAGTTGCGGCAGTGGCTAGATTTCCCCCCACCCCCGTCCCCTTTAATGCTGTCTCTTATACACATCTAGATGTGTATAAGAGACAGCTTTAGTTCCCTGCAAAATGCAGATTGGATTACTGACTCTCTGTCATTGTGTTATCTGGTTTTATATTTTATCTATGTTTTAGCATTCTTTTTATTNCCCCCCACCCCCGTCCCCTTTAATGCGCGCGACGCCGTCTTTCGGCCGAGGGGAGGGGGGAGAGCGTCGGGGTGGGGCTCCGAGGCATCCAGCGCAGCTGAACGGAGCACGGAGAAGAGAACGGAGAAGCACGCGGTGGGCGGTGGCGCAGCACGAAGCAAAGCAAGTAAGCAACTAAGGCAGGTTGCTTGGTTAGGCTGGTGCTGCTTCCTTCTCCTGGTGCGAGGGTGGGGTGCTCCCTCCACAGGACACGGGAGGAAGCCGCTGCGGCTCTGCATTCGTTTTTTGGGGGGGTGGGGGTGACGGGGCTCAGAAGGGAATCTTCTCCTGGTGCGAGGGAGGGGAACCAGGAAAGGAATCAGATATCTGATGATCCTTGCCCAACCCTTTCTTGTTGGGGGGACAGGGCTCATGAGGGAAGGGAACCATTATTATTACCGGGCTCATGAGGGAAGGGAACCAATGCCATTATTGTTATTACCGGGCAGGCTGTTACAAGACACAACACACACCAGTCTGTGGAGGAGAGAAAGGAGGCACGTGGCAATGAAGAGGCAGGCCACACTGAAGGATTTCTTTCAGAAATCTACTCAGCAGAAAGAGCCAGCAGAAACCATGGAAACAGGCAGCGGTGCCATTAACAATGTTGTGAGTTCTGAAAGTGAAACTGCTGGTACTGGTAAGCAGTACAACATCTGAAATTGCTGCTAGCAGTACTACAACATCTGAAAATGTACCCGCCATTGCGAAAAGGCAGGCAAGTGACATTACTGGTGCCGAGATGCCAACAAAAAGAAAGTTTAATAGGGCTTGGCAGAATCAGTTTGATTGGCTAGTCTGACTTCGAAGCTAAAAAAGTCTACTGCAATACTGCAAACAGGTGCCTGAAAGTGGTGTTGATCCAAAGTGGGTAAAAGGCTTCACAGCAGATTTTAAAAAAGAATCATTCACAAAGCATGATCAAAGCAAAATTCACCTACAAAATATAGAAAACCTAAAATCAAAAGCCTTCCCATCAGAAACACCAATGGCAAGATGCATTTTTTAAAAATGGATGCACAAATGTTCTCACACAACAAATCTTTTCCATATAGCTTACTACGTTGCAAAAAATGAGAAACCGTTTAAAGATTTTACTGATCTATTGTGCTTAGCTGCCAAACTGAATGTAACCATTTTAAAGCAGTATGGCAATGAAAAACAGTGCCAAACTTTTATCCACTACATAGCAAAGACTTTGAAAGAAGATCTTACAAAATATTAAGAAATCAAAATGTATTAATATTTTGATTGATGCTTCAACAGATAGGACCTCAGAAGAGCATGCAAATGTTTGTTAGGTATGTGGATAATGGGACTGTCAAAGACGACATTTTGGGTGTCATCCATCTACCTGATGCTACCTCTGAGGCTACTTTATGTCCTTAACAAATTTGTTGAACAACCTTCTAAGCACAAAGCATATAATTTATAAGGATCAGATTTACATCATTGGTTTGGGAACAGATGGGGCTACCAGTATGATTGGTCACAAATCGGGGTTAGCAGTTAAAATGAAAGAAATATGTCCCAAGCTCATAAGTGTTCACTGTATTGCGTATAGGCTACAGTTAGCTGTATTAGATGTATGCAAAGCAGTTGAACACCTTCAGACATTTGATGACATTGTGTACTAGTTCTATCATGGTTCTGCAAAAAGGCTCCATCGCTTGAACAAGACTGCTGAAGCGCTCGGAGAAGAAATTCTTAAGCTTAGTGTCATTCACACAGTAAGGTGGCTGGCAAGCAAAGTTAATGCACTGCGTGCTCTTCTCTAGTCTCGGAAAACAGTTGTAACTCATCTAGAGCAGTCTGTAGCTACCAGTGACTCAGAGAACGCAAAAGCTAAAGTTCTACTTAAAAATTTGAAGCAGTTTCAGTTTTTGAAACTTCTGCATTTTCTGATGGACTTCTATGGAAAATTCAAGCCTTTAGGCGAGTCTCTCCAAAGCAAGGAATTAATGATTTCTTCTTTGAAATGCAAAAACTGAACATACAATAAATATGCTTGAAGAGCTACACTGTGGTGTTGGCCACACAGAGAAGCAGTTTTTGGACAGTACCTCAATGACAGGAAAATACAAGGATGTCCAGTTAACCAATGTTGACTCTGGAGAAAGGCAGTCAGAGGAAAAATTATTAGTAATGCAAAGCAGTACTTGCAGGGAAGGCTGGAATAGGTTTCATCAGATATTGTCAAATCTCTTCACATTTTTGACAGTATTGTCTTTTACAGTTTGGCAATGAAGAGATTAAAAATATCTGTATGTATCTGTATCCAGACTATGCAGAAAGGGCAGATATTCTGTTAGCTGAGTGGGCTGACTACAAACTTAGTTTTTCCTTGCACACTTTCCATGACTCATTTAAAAGGATAAGTGAACAGTCTGAGAGGTTTCCAAATTTGTTGCCTATTGCAACTTTCTGTGGTGTGCTACCTGTAAGCACAGCTTCATGTGAACGTGGTTTCAGTTACTTCAACAGAATAAAAACTGCTTATAGAAATTCCTTGAAGACTGACACAATAGATGACCTTCTAACAATTGCTGTTAATGGACCTCTCCAAGACTTCTGTCCCAATAAGGCAACTGAATAAGGTACTTCAGTGCTGAGAGGCAGAGGTTGTCACGGTGAGGAGGGGAAGGGAAAGGGAGCAGAAGGGTGCAAACAAAGAAGGGGAGCACACGCTAAGGTGTAGGGATACCAGGAGGAGAGGCGGCTCGTCTCTAGGACAAGTCTCCTTAAGAAGGAAAAATGGTCCCTCATGTTGTTAGTTGGGCTTTCCCTCAGACTTAGAGGGCAACACTTTTCATCATAGGGACTGAGATAGTGAGCCAATTGCCCCAATGAAAAGGAAGACACACATCAGAGTTCCAGACGCTCGGGGGGGTACTCCGGGCCCAGGACACCGTGACGTGCTGTGGGGGAAAAGGGGGAAGGATCCAGGGGAAGGGGGTCAAAGGGGAATAGGGATACCAGTGGGGTGGGGGAAGGACACTCAGTCAAAGTATGCAAGGGCTTCACCACCAGGGCCAATGAAGGGAACAAGGAATAACGGCAAGGAATCTCAAGGGGCTATATAT
>QEPC01013865.1:21777559-21790707 GCA_003113815.1 Sphenodon punctatus
AAAAAACTTTTTTGCTGGGGCTTTAAGTTTTTTTACATTGCAGCCATTTTTAAATGGCTGCAATGTAAAAAAAATCCGGTACCCGGTCCGGATTACCGGGTCGAATCCGATAATGCCGGTACGCCCGGTACCGGCATTATCGGATACCGGATTTTACCGGTTTCCCGCCCCTAGGCTATATATCTTTCGTACCACAAGACAGGACAACTACAGAGATAAAGGAAACACTTACTCACCCACACTCACCACAGGTTCACTCGGATGGGGGAAAAGGTAGGACAAACACAAGACTCCAGACACTCCAAAACACAAGCTCTCTCTTTTTCTCTCTCTCACTCCACGTAATGATCCAAGCTGCAATCAAAACCAGGGGCTGGTCTCTCACCAACGATTACCAGCGGGTCTACAGGCCCCACTGTTATCTTATATAGGCCTCTTTCTCAATCACGCTGCTGCATATGGGGTGGGGTCAAAGCTCCCAGATGTTCTGCCTTCTGGAGATTGCTGTGGGGCGTGTTCACTCCCTGAGGCCTGAATAGAGCGTGGCTCCACCCCCTGGCTGCAACAGCCATCCCTCTGCTGGCTTCTGCAGCTGCCTGCATACTGTACGAACCCCCCCCCCCGCTGATCCTTTCTCCGCCCTGCGAACCGGGCGGCGTCTGACAGAGGTACACAAACATGAAACATCCATGATTGTGAGTAGTTTTTAATAGCTGTCTTTTATTACTGTCTTCCTATACATGCTGAACAATAACCTGCTTAAAAAAAAAAAAAAAAAAGACTTTTGCAACTGACTGCAAAATTTGCAGTTACAAGTGTGTGTCCTTTCATCTTTTGCGGCGACCAAGAAATTTTTTTGGCTACTAGACTTGGATCTGAAATTTCATGCCCTGTGGCTGATGAGGGACCAGCCGTCAAACCCATTTGTGAGAATTATGGAGCCAGTTGAAGGAGAACTATTCTTGTGAGGGAGATTTGGGTTTACCTAGATGGGCTTTCTGGTTAACTTTAATTAACTTGTGGTTCACCTATAGGTCACTTTTTATAGTTTTTCCATACATACAATATGGACATACAGAACTGCAGATTCTTAAAAAGAATGTACATTAACACTGTGTAAAACGGGGGGCCACTATGGAGAGAGCGTTCTCGGTGGCCAGGCTGTGACTTTGGAACTCCCTCCAGGAGGAAGCTCACCTGGCCCCAGGTCTGCTGGCTTTTTGCCGAGCCTGAAAAACCTGGCTGTTCATCTACGCCTTTGGAGGGGAGGGAGGGGAGTTGGGGATACATTTGGGGTTTAAGGTTTTAAAAAACTTTTTGTCTTGGATTTTCATTGTTATATATATTTTTTTGACTTTGTAAGCTGCCCTGAGATGCTGCAGGCATGGGGGGGGGGGCTAAAAAATATAAAGAAATAATAAAAATAAATAACCATAACATATGTCAAGTCATACGTCACTGTCACAGGTGGGCCTACACAGTTTCTTATTTTGAAATGAACATCAAACTGGAATGGTGGGAAGTGATCCTGTAGCTGGGACCTTTCTTCCAGGTGATGTGGTATCCTCTCACACCAAGGACACACACAGGACCGCAGAGCACCAGAGTCTCAACGTGTAGAGGAGACAATGGTGTGTGTAAGAGGGCTTTACATTCATTAGGAACTGGGGAAACCTTTGGGGAAGGGGAAGCCTATACCAAGGGGATGGGCTCCACCGTAACCAAAATGGAACCCGACTGCTGGCACTAAAATTAAAGAGATAGAGCAGTTTTTAAACTAGAACAGTGGGGGAAAGTCGACAGGTGCTAAGGAGCGCATGGTTTGGACCAAGGCATTGCCAAAGGTTGCTGTTAACTCAGGGAAGTTAAAATATCCTAATATAGAGAATATGAAAGAAGCCAAGAGAGCCCAGGATGGAAGTCAGTGCAGGACAAATATAAAGGATTACAAAAATACCTGAATGTAACACTTATAATGAGCAAATTAAGAGTCAGAATAAAAAAAGAATACATTTAAGTGTCTATATGCAAATGCTAGAAATCGAAAAGGTAAGATGGGAGAATTAGAATGTATGGCATTACATGAAGATCTAGACATAACAGGCATCTCAGAGACCTGGTGGAATGAGGATAACCAATGGGACACTAATACCAGGATACAAAATATATCAGTAGATCGAGCTCATGGCATTATATGTTAAAGACAGCACTGAGTCAAGTAGGATTATAATTTTACAGAAAGTGAACTGTACCTACTCTGGAATCTCTATGAATAGAAGTTCCATGCGTAACGTGGAAGTGTGTAGCAATGGGGCTATACTATCGTCCCCCTGATCAGGACAGGAAGAGACTAACTATGAAATGCTAACACAGAGTAGACAGGCTACTAAACTTGGAAACAATAATAATGGGGGATTTCATTTACCCTAATATCAGCTGGGTGTCGTGATATGGAGGTAAGGTTTCTAGATGCCATAAATGACTGCTTCTTGGAGCAGCTGGTTCTAGAACCAACAAGGAGGAGCTACTTTAGATCAGGTCCTAAGTAGAGCACAGGACCCCGGTGCAAGGGGTAACAGTGGTGGAGCCGTTTAGCAAGAGTGATCATATCATCACTACATTTGACATAATTACTGGAGAGCGAAAAGCAAAGCTACCACAGTAACAGTTAACTTTAAGTTCCTCATTTTAGCATAGTATCCCTTCTTTTAGTTAGCAGGAAATTAAAATTGATTGATTGATTGATTAACAGCCTCAGCCAAAAACATGAAAATTAAAAAGAGCAGTTGCAAGGTTTAAATGCCTGCAAGAGGTGTGGAGAGGAGACTATTTAAAATAAACACACCATCTTGGAAGTCCAGATTAAATGTATTCCACAACTTTAAAAAGGTGGTAAGAGGGCCAAATGTTTGTCAGCATGGCAAAATGGTGAGGTGAATTAGAGTCAAAAAGGCATTCTTTAAAAAACTGGAAAGCTGGTCATAATGAGAAAAATTGGAAAAAGTGTAAGCATTGCCAAATTAAGACTAAAACATTAATACGGCAGGCCAAGAGGGAATTTGAAGAGTGACGTGCTAAAGATGCAAAAAATAATAAAAATTTTAAGGGGTGCAAGGGAGTATAAGGCCATTGCATAGAAGCGGCACTTTGGAATTCTTTGCTTCAATCTTCACTGCAGAGGATGTTGGGGTGATGCCCATGCCAGAACTGTTCTTTGTAGGTGATGAATCAGAAGAGAGGTCACAAATCAATGTGACTCTGGAAGAGGTTCTAGAGAAAATTGACAAACTAAATAGTAACAGAAATCACCTGAACCAGATGGCTTGGCTGAAGAGGCAGCTAAAATCTGCGTGCTGCCTGTCAGCTGTAACTCTCCACCTGCACTTTGCTGTCTCCTGAGGGGCTGGGAGCCTGTGGGCTCACCTCTTTCTATCCTCCACCTCCTGCTGGAAGGTTAGAACCAGCCAGTTAGCCTGAAGAGGGGAGTCCATGGGTCCCCTATTGGTGTCATCTCCCCCTCCCCCCCCCCCCGCTGAAGGGAGAGGGCGCATGGCCGGAGACTCCTCCTCCACCCTTCTGGCTTGGCAGGGAAAAGCTGTGCACTTCCTGGCAGTGCCACAGGCGCACGGTGCAGGTTGCGCATCATGGGGCCATGCCAAAGGACTCTTTCTGTTGCATTATTCTTTTGCAATATGCTTGTGACAGAGTTTACAAGGCAATGAGATTGACGAGTGGTTTTAAAAGGTCTTTAGTTGGGGAGGATTGATTATTGTGGGGGAAGGGAGTGGGTTGTGGATCGTGGGGTTGCTTATAGTGAATGACCCGTTTCCCTGGTGAGAGGAGGGGGATGGAGGAGGAGCTTCTCCCTGGTGAGCGAGGGGGTTTGTTCCCTGTATGAGGGAGGACAGGCAACCCCCTGTGAGGGGGGGTGAGGGGCCTCCACCCCCCCACCTGCCTGGTGATTAGAGGGGCTGGGGGCAGGGTTGGCCGGGGGGGAGGGGACAGCCATTGGAGTCCTGATGGGCCGGGGGAAGATATGGTCCCTTTGGGGAGCCGGTACATTGAGGCAGAAGTGGTTAGTACCTGTCCCCCTTACTGCCCCTCAAGCAGAAGATGAGGTGGCTGAGGTTTGGAGGACTCCTGGCCCTGTTATGATGCTGTTGAACGTGAGGTCGGCCATAAATAAATCATCTATGGTCCAGGAGCTGATCTCATGTGCATCACAGAGACTTGTCTGGATGCTGGGTCAGGACCTATTTTGGCTGACTTTGTTCCAGCTGGGTACTCTGCAGTATCAAGCAAGGCTGGAGGGCTGGGGGTGTAGCCGTTGTTTTTAGGGAGTCATGGTCTGTTAGGAGGTACCCGGTGCAAACTCACCAGGTATTGAGTGCCTCCACCTTGTGATTGATTTGGTCATAGACAGATTAGGGCTGCTGTTGATATACCAGGCATCTTCCTGTGCAGCAGCATCCCTACATGATCTAGCAGAGCTGGTGTCGGAGGTGGTTTTGCGGTCCCCGAGGGCTGTGGTCTTGGGGGACTTCAACATGCACACGGACACCAGACTTCAGGGTGGGGAGCATGAGTTCATGGCCACCATGAACCTGTCTCAGATAGTGGTCGGCCCGACATGTGGGGGTGCACACACTGGATTTGCTGTTTTGCACCAGCCTTGAGGTGGGGGATGTTTCTTTAGTTCCCATGTCATGGACGGATTACTACCTCCTACAGGTCTGTCTCCTGGAGCATGTTGGACGCCGGAAAGGTGCAGGACCTGTTCGGATGGTCTGCCCCCAGAGACTTATGGAACCTGAGAGGTTCCAAGATGCTCTGGGGGAAGATACCCTCCAATCTCAATAATCTACCTCTGATAACCTTGTAGCTTGCTGGAACACCTTGTTGCCCGAGGCCATCGATGGGTTGGCTCCTAGACATCCACTCAGAGCATCAGAAACACAGGTTCCCATGGATCAGAGAGATCTGTGTTGTCTGAAGCAGGAAGGGCAGTGGTGGCGTCAGACCCATATGAACACCTCAGTTTGCGGCATAGAGCTAGTTGAAAGCCTATGTCGTGGCTGCGTGGGCAGCAAAGAAGGGTTTCTTTACTGCCATCATAGCATCCGCGAAATGTCGTGCAGCTGAGCTTTTCTGGGTGGTGAAGGGGCTGGTCAGTCCAGCCTGTCTCCACCTGGAGACAGGCTCACGTTTACCACTGCTTTGATGCTGCACTTGATAGTTGGGGAGTCAGAGGTAATGAATGCCCCACCTTGTCCTGTTTTGTGGGGTCAGTTTCAGTCTGTGCCTGCTGAGGATGTTCTGGGGTCGGTCAGGACCACATCTTGTGAATTGGATCCATGCCCATCCTGGCTGGTCAAGGCCAGCAGGGAGACATTAGGGCTATTGCTGACTGGGGTAATCAATGCCTCCCTTTGGGAGGACAGGGTTCCTAGGTGCCTCAAGGAGACCATAGTGCACCTGTTGCTCAAGAAACCATCTCTTGACATTGACTTCCTTGCCAGCTATCAACAGGTCTCTAACTTTCCCTTTTTAGGAACCATGGGCCTAAACCTTTTTAGGGAAGGTTATTGAATGGGTGGTAGCTCGGCAGCTTGAGGTACATCTGGATTGGATCAGTTTTCTGGATCCCTCGCAGTCCGGCTTTCCTTAAGAGTGTCTCATGAAGAACCTTATCAAATGATTTCTGAAAATCTGGACACACTATATTGACTGGCTCATCCCTATCCACGTAGTTATTTACATTCTCAAAAACCCTAGCGTTCTGAAGGAACTCAAATATGTAATGGCATACCAACTACTACTAATCTGTAACCCATCGCTAAAGTCTGCTCTGTACCTGAGGACTGGACGGTAGCAAATGTAATGCTATTTAAAAAGGGCTCTAAGAGGCAATCCTGGAGACTATAGACTGGTGAGCCTGATGTCTGTGCCAGGCTAATAGTGGAAACGATTATTAAGAACACAATTACTGAGCATATTGATAAACATGGCTTAATGGGTAAGAGTTATCCTGGATTTAGCAAAGGAATGTTGTGCCTCACTAATCTATTGGATTTTTTTGAGAATGTAAATAACCACATGGATAGGGATGAGCCGGTCGATATAGTGTATCCAGATATTCAGAAAGCATCTGATAAGGTTCTTCATGAGAGACTCTTGAGGAAAGTAAAAGTGGCTAGGAGGCAGCGCACTATTGTGGATGGTTTTATTTTTGGTGTGGGTTAAGGGATGGAGGTATAATGGAGACACAGCAATCCAGCTGATTTATAAATGATTCAGAATACTCCCTTAACTAATATTTCTTACCCATTCACAGAGCAGCAAAGCAGAAGCCCACAGTTGATCAGGCCAGAAAGTGAGCTTGCGGGGCAGCCTACAGCCAAGTTATTCCCTCTCTCAAATAATTGGCTGTGTTCTTAGTCTATATTACTTCTCCCCCTTCTGGCTTCCCCATGGTCTGGCTCTTCTCCCAGGATTGTCCAAAGAATGTGACATTTTGCATAAGTGAATCCACTGTGGCAACCATGGACTTCTCTCAAGTAGTCATCGGCCCAACACATGATGGGGAACATACCCTTGACCTGATTTTATGCACTTGCATTGAGGCAGGTAACCCGTTGGTGGGGGAGGTATCAATAGTGCCCTTGTCATGGACAGACCATTACCTCCCCTACAGGCCCATCTCTCAGCACACGTCTGCCCCCAGAGGGATGTGCAACCAGTTTGGTTGGTTTGCCCCCAGAGACTGATGGAACCAGAAAGGTTCTGGACTGTTCTGGGGGAGTTATGCTCTGATCTTGATGACCGAATGCTTGATGGCCTGGTTGAACTTAGGAACACCTTGTTGACTGAGGCCATCGACAGGACAGCTCCCAAGCATCCACTCCCTAGGCATCGGCACTGCAGGCTTCGTTGGTGCATTATTGAAGCAGGAAAGGCAGCGGTTGAAGCAACGGTGGCACCGCTCTTGTACTGAAGCCAACAGATTGCAACATAGAGCCAGTTTGTGAGCCTATACCGTGGCTATACGGGCAGCAAAGAAAGAGTGTTGCTGCCCTTATACCATCAGTGTAGTCTCGTCCAGCAGAGCTTTTCTGGGTGGCGAGGGGGTTGGTCAGTCTGCCCTCCCTCTTCCTGGAACTGGAACCTTCCAGTGTCCACTGACATGTTTGTTGATTACTTCGCTGACAAAAATCACTTGGATCCACCACGATTTTGATGCTGCACTTATTACAATAGGAGAACTAGAGGCTATTGAAGCCCTGCCTTGTCCAATTTTGTGGGATCAGTTTCAGTGGATCTCACCTGCTGATGCAGAGGGTGTTCTTGGGGCTGTCAGAGTCACCTCTTGCAAATTAGATCCATGCTTGACCTGGCTGGTCAAGGAGCCGGGAGACATTGGGGCTGTTGCTGGCAGGGGTGGTCAATGCCTCCCTTTCGGAGAGCAGGGTGCCAAGCTGCCTTAAAAAGGCAGTGGTCTGGCCCCTGTTCAAAAAACCATCTTTGGACGTTGACTCCCTTGCCAGTTATCAGCCTGTCTCTAAACCTTCCCTTCTTAGGGAAAGTTATCAAACAGGTAGTGGCCTGGCAGCTGCAGGGGCATTTGGACTGACTGTTTTCTAGATCTCTCACAGTCTGGCTTTTCTCTGGGCTATGGCACAAACTGCGTTTGTGGCTTTTGTCGATGACCTCCACCGTGGGTTGGATCAGGGTCATTTGACCCTGCTGATATTATTAGATCTGTCAGTTGCTTCTGATACCGTTGTCCATGAGATGGTGACTCGCCTGCGGGACCGTGCTGGGGTGAGCAGGACTGTCCTTGAAAGGTTCAGCTCATTCTGGGCTGGAAGACCTCAGTGAGCGGTGCTTGGGGACTATTTTTCATCTCCCCAGGACCTCTTACGTGGAGTCTCGGAGGGTTCCATTCTGTCCCCTCTCCTGTTCAAGATGTATATGCAGTTGCTGGGCGAGGTCATGAGGAGCTCATCAGTACGCTGATGACACCCAACTCACTCTCTTTTTCATCCGACTGGGACCCTGCAGTTTCAGTGCTCACACAATGTCTGGCGCCTCACTGGTTTCGTTATTATCTGGCCGAGAAGGGACAAAAACCAGGGATGTGGCCCTCTTTCTTTACAAGGTTTTGGTACTAAGAAAGGGGAGGGAGTTCATCAAATGCAAGGAAGATGGGAGGGAGGCTCCTAGATTACTCGACTCTGGTCTCTGATTCTAGCTGGGTATCCCTTGGTCTGCTTATTGGATATTATGGTATTTACTATTTAATGTTTTGTTATTTTAACTGATGGCGTGGTTATTCATTCAATTATTTGGTTACTGTATATATTTGAGCCGTATTGGCTTGTGTTTTTGTATCTCACGTTTGTGTTTGCAATGGCCATTGGCCCCACAATAAAGTTATTATTAATTATGATGATGATGAGGAGGAGGAGGAGGAACTGGATAAGGGTGAGCCAATTGAAGCTGAATCCCGACAAGACAGAGGTGATGCTAATGGGTAATCATTGATGGGGTTTGCCTACCACTGGTTCCCCAGGTTCAGACCCTGGGAGTGCTCCTTGATGCGCAGCTTCGCCTAGATACCCAGGTTGGAGTGCATTTCGAAATTACATCTGGTGTGACAGCTTCGGCCGTATGTCTCAGATTCCAACATGGCCACTATCATCCATGCTTTCATTACCTCAGGACTGGATTCTAACACGCTCTACATGGGGCTGCCCATGGTGATGGTTTGGAGACTGCAGCTGGTGCAGAATCTGGCCTGTTCCCGTAAGGAGACAAGCCGTCATCGGAAGCATATTATACCAGTGCTCTGTTCTCTGCACTGGCTGCCTATAGTCTTCCGGGCCCGATTCAAGGTGCTAGTTCTTACCTATGGCTTAGGGCCCCTATATCTGTGGGACTGCCTCACTCCCCATGCTCTGGATCGACCCCTGTGGAGCGCCCTTCTCAAAAGTCCCCTGGGTATCTCGGGGGGCAACTATGGAGAGGGTGATCTCGGTGGCCGCACCAAGGCTGTGGAACTCCCTCCCAGCAGAGGCCCGGGTGGTCCTGGACCTCCCCTATTTTCGATGCCAATGCAAGACCTGGCTGTTCCGCCAGGCATTTGGCAAGGACGGGTTTTTATTCTATTATATTTGTTGTTGATGGGAGTGGTAAGGGTGGGGTATTTATTTTTGTTTGAGATTTTATGTCTCCTTGACATCTCTTTCTTTCCCCTCTTTTCTTGGGGGGAGGGAATGTTTTCTCCCGTTTTCCCTCAGCTCAGCGTGCAGTGGCATTCAAGAAAAGCAAACGGAACGCTAGAAAATATTCATAAAGGGAGAGCGAATAAAACTGAAAATATCATAATGCTTCTATCCAAGTATACGGTGCAACTGGACCTTGAGTACGGTGTACAGTTCTGGTAACCCCATCTCAAAAAAGATATAGTTGAACTAGAAAAGGTACAGAGGAGAGCAACAAAATGATAAAGGATATGGAGCAGCTCCCCTATGAAGAGAGGCTACATAGGTTAGGCCTCCTCAGCTTGGAGAGAGACAAATGAGGGGATAAGATAGAAATTCATAAAATCACTAGTTCTTGGGAATGAGTAAAGGGGGAGCAGTTATTTACCTTCTCAGATAGTACTAGAACAAAAGGGACACTCCATGAAACTAACAAGTAGCAGATTTAAAAACAAAGTATTTTTCCACTCAACACGCAATCAAGTTGTGGAATTTGTTGCCAGAAGGTGTGGTCAAGGCAAGTAGTAGAGCTGGGTTTAAAAGAGGATTGGATACGTTTCTGGGGGATAGGTCCATTAGCAGCTATTAGCTGGGCAGGTTTTGGGGAACATAACCTCTGTCAGGAGCTGGGAGTGGACGACAGGGAACAGACTGCTCCATTGTGACCTGTTCTTTCAAGTGACCGATTGGCCACTGTTGGTGACAGATGTTGGGTCTGATGGAACTTTGGTCTGACCCAGTACGGCACGACTTAGGTTCTCATTTTCAGTATTTTTAACCAAATTCCTTTATATCCCTTTTTCAATCTGTGCATGTGATGGTTGCTCTGCAGAGGAGCCAACAAGCCCAAATGAGACTTATTTCAAGTTTGTGAAGCTGAAGCTGCTTTCAGGAAGGCTCATCTGTTCAGGGCTGCTAGGTGGTGAATATGACACACCGTGGCAGGGAAGTGTATTGTAACAGAATTGACCAGTGGCACCAAGTGGCTCTTCGTGGTCTCTCTTGGAAGAATGCTGTGAGGAACCCACAAGGAATCAGTGGACTTTTAGGTTGGTGGGGTATGGGGCAGGGGCAGCATTTAAAAGTTAAAAGACCAAACCAACTGGAATTAAATCAAGCCAGGATTTCTCCCTCAAATAGTTTTTAGTGAACTTTAAAAAGGAGCAAAGCTATGAAAAATTAAGCAGAAAGGCATCTCCCCTGGCTCAGGATAAGAAACCAAACCAAGATTTTTCCAAAAACAAAATAATTTTTTCACCAAACCAATCCCAAACCAACTGGGATTAAACCAAAACAGGATTTCTCCCCCAAACACTTTTTAGTCAGCTTTAAAAAGGGGCAAAGGCATGAAAAATAAGACAAAAAAGCCTCTCCCCATGCTCAAGGTTAAAAACAAAACTAGGACCCCCCCCCAATCTTTAGTCAGCGTTAAAAGGGGCAAAAAAACAAAGCAGGAAGGCCTCCCCCATGCTCAGACATGGGTACAATTTGAACACCCTCTCCCTCTCTAAACCAGTGTCACATCAACCCCACCTCGCCTCAATCCAGTCCCTGCAAACCCACTGACTCACCTATGAAGCTACACTGCAGTAAAGAGTCTTGTACTAGATCTCTTCAGGAAAACTTCCACACTAGAAAGCCAACCTGCCTACCAAATGGTGTCTGGTGGTTTGCCCTCTACAAATAGCTGCCTGGAACAAGCTTAGCCATACACAGAGCAAGTGTTACCCCCTGGCAGCCTTATTCTCTGCTGCCATTGGCTAGGATAACATAAATTTCATCCCAAAATTATTCTCATTTGCTGGATTTCTCCATTGGAACCCAGTATGAGATATTCCAGCCCTGCCTATAATCCCACCCCTAAACTGAATAGAGCATGTGCAGTCAAGGCACCATCCCAGACATGCTCAATGACGCTCAAGACTGAGGCAAAGCAGCTGCTGCTAGACTGCTCCTAGCTCAGCCCCTCCCTTACAGCTTCCTATGATAGATTGAAGCAGATGGGTGAATCTGTTTATGTGATTCTGTAGACTAGTTCCAGTGCAACCCATACACCCAAGATACAATATGTTGATAGGGAGAAGGACCAGGGCTGATTTCAAACTAGTTTGAGAATAAAAACAGACTAGCAGGGAGTAAAAGAGGAGGAGAAAACTACTTTAACTTGGAGTTGCTGGAAGTTAAACACATGGCAAACGAGCCTGATGATGCATTGCAACACTGAGAGCAACTGAAGGACTTTTTGAACCACTAGTAATTAAGGGTTCAGTAGCCCTACAAGTAGATTAACTGGAACTAGTAGATTTCAGTTAAATAGTAGAATAAATTTCCTAAATGCAAGAACAATGGAATAAACTGCCCAGGGAAGGTGTGGAATCTCCTTCCTCAGAGGCTTTCAAAGCCCAGCAGAAAAAGCATTTGTCCATGATGCTATAGACAGCGATATCCTGCCATGGAGCAGACTTTTACATATTTGATGCCCTACACAAGATGTGTACTAATCCCACTGATTGCATGGACCCAGGTTGCATGTAGTCCCATTCCTACTTGGGGCACTGCCTCGCAGCAGCCACAGCTTTAGTGGGGCACTGCCCATTTTCCCATATGGAGGAGCCTCCCCTGTCGTGGCTTAAACTGGCTAGAATTTTAAAATGTGCAGATAAGTTGACAACTGGAGTAACTCCAGGCCAAGGAGAAACTGGAAGAGGAACAGGAGCTGAGGGAAAGGGCTATCAGTAGCAGAAGCAGGAACATAAACACTGGGCCCAAGAAGGTGCGTTCTTGACAGAGACTAGGAAAGGACTGTTTGCCAATATCAGCCAAGAAGTACTTATCAAAAACAGAGGAAATTGATGCATATTAGGGGATAAATCTCTACTCCACGCATGAGGATTTCAGCTGGCGTGATAGCCAGTCAGAGAAGACAGTGAGTGGTAGTTTAGTGGACATAATGGCAAGCAGACACATTGAGTAAACTGAATGAATATGATTTGGCTCCATCCTGGACAGGGTCTATATTTTTTAATGCTTGGTACCACTTAATTGTAGCTGCTTCTAAGTTTTGTTTACAATCCTCTTCTAATTGTTTATAGTTTAGCATACTAACCCTTTTAATTACTCCTAAATTTAGGGTCAAATTTTGATTGTATAATAGTTTTATAATTGAATATAGAGTCCAGCTTCAGCATCTTCTGGTTTGCCTACTGGAATCCCATTAACGAGTTTGATTAGGTGAACCCTTTCAGTGGCCAACCTCCTATGATATGCTTAATTAACCCTGGGTAATTATTACATTAGGTACTACTATCCATCTGGAGACCTTCACAGTGCCATGCAAACTTGAGGATGAGAGCCTGTGTGTGTGTGTAAACGAGTATTTAATAAATTAAGTGTCCAGATGGGGAAGATAGCCATTTTAAAGGTTTACTCAAAGCCACAAACAAGGGCCTGAACCTCCATCAGCTCTGAATTCCCTCTTCCTTGGTGCTCCACTTATATACACACACCCCTTCCTTTTTCCCTAGCCCCCATTTTCCTCATCATCCCCCACTCGTTTGTATTCTTCCCTACCCACACTGTTGGCTCTCTTTCATTCCCCCCTATACTCAGTTCTCATTAATCCCATTGCACCCATAGGTGTAAACCTCATAGATCAGTATCTAAAATATGTATCTGCAACTAAACTAAGCATGTGCACCTGATTTTTTAATTTCTTAAATGTATTCCTGCCTCTCCCCATGTTCCTTTCTGTTGCCCCTCCCCCTTCTAGATTGTAAATGCTGTGAGGCAGGGAGTCATCTTTAACTAATCTTTAACAAGAACTGGTGAGATTGCAGCTTGTCTGCATACGCTCCCAGCATCCTCGGCTGTCATCGCTTGAGGACA
>QEPC01013865.1:21805027-21883993 GCA_003113815.1 Sphenodon punctatus
CGGGATATCTGGGATGGTCTCCAGAGAGGGATCAATAGGGATCGATGGGTTCTTTTTTAATAGGGCGGTTGATAGACATGGTTCTGGAAGGTGAGATTGGTACATCCAGGATGTTCCGGATTTGTCATAGCGAAGTTTGCATTCTGACCTAGACAAACTCGTGAAATAATCCACATGACTAGGGTTCTCCCACTAATCTCGAAGTAGTGTCCCCCCATTACATGCTGCTTTTCATAATAAAAGTAAACATGATATTCTTTCTATATTTACCAGGTATGACCTCTGTCTAGGCTGACCTTACTCCCCTTCTCTTCTCTTCCCCCCCCCCCCCAAACATTTTTCGTGAGGGGCAAAAAAATGCCAGGCGTGTTACCGAGTGACAGTACTGGACTTTTGAGAGGTAGCCCAAAGAAAAACAGGCTGTCGCTGAAGTTTTTCCAAAAAAAGGAAACAAAAAGAGCACTGGATTTTACGGATTCGCAAGAAAATGAGCAAAAGAGTCCAGAATACAGAGGCTCTGAAATGTAAGAGTTCCATTTTGAATAAGAATTTCTGGTTGTAATGTAGGGCAGTTTCGTTTAAGAACGTCTAATAAAATTAATTACATCATCTAGAGTTTTTATGTTTAATGTAATAAACAAGTGGAAGCAGAAGTAATTACCAGGGTTCCTAGTTTTCTCTGCCAAAAATGGGAAATTCTCTGAAAAAACACCAAAATACATGGTTTTGGCCATTAAAATTAGAAAGTATTTATTCCAAACTATTCATTTTTGTGACAATTTGATGCACTGGTTGCTACTGCCACAAGTAAAACAATATCCTACAGCAGCCCAAATCTCTCCCTCTGCAGGTGGTGGTGTGCTGCTCCAATCCCCTCCTCCCTGCCAGCCCTGGCACAGATCCCAACATACCTAGACACAGTTGTGTTCTTGTGCCAAATCTCTTCTCTTGGATGCCAGAATCTCCAGAGAGCTTCAGCCTCCTTTAAATTTCTGCTGCCACCAGTAAGTTGTTGCAGGCAGAAGTTTCCCAGGAAAACCTTGAATTCAGTGCTTTTATCTGATAAAACGGGAATTCTGGGTTTTATCCCCCTCTGGCTTTCGGTGCTAAATGGAAAACCAGGAGCCCTGGCAATTACCCATGCTAATACATTACCCGTGCTAATAAATTGGTATCTTATCACGATGGCGGTTTAGAAGTCTTTTTAGCTATTGGAGTGGCTTACTACTTGTTTCATTAGCAACAAACTAGGTTTCTGGAACACTTGGGCCAGTTTAATTTAAATGACTAATGTTAAATGAGAATCAAGTGCCAAAATGAGAGGTAACCAAACTTGCATTCTGTGGATGTTTACGTGCTGATAGTACCTGCACCTCACAGTACATGATGTTGGTATTGTCTGTGCATTTTACTTTAGTTTGTGGAGGATGCGACTGATATGTTAGATAGTACTTAAATTTACATGAAAAATTCTTCGAAAAAACTTTTTCAAAACAAATGGGAAGCTTTAAATGTCTAATCCCACTGCAGCAACCTCCTTGTTAAAGGATTTAAATGAATATTATAGTACTCTGGGAAGCTTCTAGTTATTGTAAACCTTTTTCATGTAATGATTGAAATGCTCCCTCTCAGCATTGTGAATACCTGTATCACTGCAAGTGTCACAAGTACCGTTGCAGTTAGTTGCATTTTAGTAACAGGCTGAGGAAGTGGTGAACAAACATTTAAAAAAGGAGACACCCGTAGGTTTTAGGATGACAGTTCTTGCCGTCTGTTACATACTTTCTTCTCTGTTAATAGTGATCAAGTTGTTCCTGCAGCACAGCCGCCTTCACCTACTAACTGTGAGAAAAAAGACAACATGCTACCTTTTGTGGGCTTTAACAACCTTGGCAACACCTGTTACCTGAACAGCATACTTCAGGTAAATTTTCACTCTGGGATTAGAAAGGAGTTTTGTAGAGGCATGAAAAAGCCCTACAAAGTAAGCCGATATATAGCTTACATGATGGTGATCTAACCACTTACTGGCTAATAATAGATGGTGTTAGAGAGCTATCCAGTAGCTATCATACAATGTGTTGTATGTTTCTGGATGCATACCCTGCTTACCTGAAGCAATAATTGTCTTATACAAATACTGTCTGGCACCAGACTCTTGCTCTTAGGACTGGAAATGAATTAGCCAACTGTGCTGTATAATCAATGCCATGTCTCCATTTGTGTCATGATATGAAATCATTCTATAAGGCTGGATTGTCGTGCACTTTAAGAACAAATAGTAGCGGAACTTGTACACTGGAGTTGTTTGCTGGTGGTGGGAACAGACATTTTCATTCTGCAGAATTTGATGATAGGAGTAGAACACAAAGCAGAGCTGCATCTAAAATTAATAAGCCATGCTGTCATGTAGGTTAGCCCCAAACTTTATTTTGTGGTTAAAAAAAACTTTTATTTTTGAAAACCTGTGAAATTGTAGGAGTAAGTCTTCTGATTGTCTTTCAAAGTGGCATTCTCCAGACATGTTGGAAACTCAGGAGTAAAGGAGATTTACAAAATGAAACTGACTGGGCATTTCACTCTAAAAGTGTCACTAAAACCCCACCCCAAACAACCCAGAACATCTACATGATAAAAAGTAGAACAAATTTTAAGCAATCTTTTTCAGTTTCAATTATTCATGCTATACTTATACATAACTTACACCGGGTCCCTTTGAAAAATACTGTCCTGAGTGTTTGAATTGTCTAAGAGAATTGGGCATCCAGCTCACTTTGGCCCTTTAAACTTGCTCTTCAGTGTTGGTAGAGAGAACTGTCGACTACAGCTATTATTTCCTTGCAAGTCTACAGTGTTTTATGTGCAAGGTGCACCCTTTAACATATTCCTGCTGCATTGTAAAGAAGGATGATTCTGAAAAGTAGCCTTGTGGTTCGAACACTGGATTCAGATTTGGGGAAACAGGCTTATCCCCTGAACTGTGATAGGCTGCCTGCATAACTGCAGTCAAATTAGTTAAGCCTGATGTCATTGATTTGGACTCGTAATCCTTTTGCCTCTGTACCCCACGTGGAAGTTAGTTCATGTGTTTGTGTAGTCTCCACGTTTTAGTTACAGTAGTAAGAGACCAATTCTTTTCTTTAAATCCTTAATATTTATGATGCATGAGTATTATTTTAATTCTTTTATGCCTGCTCTTGTGCATATACTGATTCATGCAAGGGTCTGCATCTTTGGGTGCTGTGTGCATTGGGAGATGCAGGAGCAAGTCTTGGTCTTTAACATGATTATTTGATTCTACTTTGACATACAACACCTCCCTGTCTTACAAGTTTTGTTTTAAACTGTGATAGGTGCTGTATTTTTGTCCTGGCTTTAAAACTGGAGTGAAGCATTTATTTAATATTATTTCAAAGAAGAAGGAAATGCTAAGGGATGAGGCAGACAAGGTAAGCATTTTATATGTCGTTGAGCCTTAAGGGAGGGGCGGGGTATTAATTTGAACAAATAAATAAATGTAATCCTTTTTTACATGTAATTGCAAGGCAAGGCACCATGTTGTGAATGCGGCATAAATTAACTGCCATTTTGTCCTGCAAAGAGTTCTCTAACTTCTGTTGAGAGATTTTATTTTGAATATAGCAGGATTATTATGGTTCCTTTGCCAAGTGATGTCTTAGTACAAAATCAGATGAAGTCTCTTCATTTTATCATAATGGGATAATTGTAACATGGTTCAAAGTATTTTAATAGTCCAAACTAGGTAGCTTTTTAAAAAGTTGCTCACTTGTCGTTGGGACAGAAAGTCAGGAGGAATCTTAGTGTGATCTTTGCTTCTGCAGGCAGAGGAGGAAAAAGCAGTTGTGGTTTCAAGAAGCACTTGTGGCCCATTTTCTTCATGGAAAAATCCTCCTTTCTCCTAGAGAAATACTGAGAATGACTGGCAGAAAAGGAGCAAAGTGGAGAGGTAGGGACAAAGCTAATAACTCTTGAAAAGTAAAAACATTTTCTTTTTGCATTCCTACAGGGAAGCTGTAAAGAAGATCCATTAGCAAGTTATGAACTAATCTGCAGTTTGCACTCCTTGATTCTTTCTGTTGAACAACTTCAGGCCAGCTTCCTCCTAAATCCAGAAAAGTACACGGATGAACTTGCTACTCAGCCAAGAAGGCTACTAAATACACTTAGGTACATATGGTCTTAAGCATAACTTTAAGTGTTCTTAGCAAAAATTCTGAAACAGATTATTAAAAGATTTTTTTTTTTTGGTAGAATTGCTCTTACTCTGGCATGACTGTGTCAAATGTGCATTTTTGCACCTTGTGTGTACAAATTCTGCTCCCCCCTTCACTAGCCTGATGGAATTGGAAAGTAGACCAGCAGCAAGATAGCCTGTCACTCTTATTCCTTGTAACCTCTCATAATACCAAAACTATAAAGGTTTCTGTAGGCCCCAGCTACCTCCCCCGCCCCAAGCTTCCTGTGGTTCATGAACCTTTCTGTATTGAGAGGGGGGGGGGGGGGAAGGATTTTTGGGGGGGGGGGGGGGGGAAGGATTTTTGATTTTTTAAATACAAAACTTCCATTTTATCTCCAAACTGTATGATAGGTAAGTTAGCAAAATTTAACAGTTCTCAATTTTGAACTTGTATTCTGATTTTGTGAAATTTGGCATATGATGTTAGCTGGTATTAGACAAATGTTGTTGTGGTAAAGTTGTGTCCTTTATTGAAAACTCAAATGATGCTTGTAAGCAGTGTTGGATTAAAATAAGGCAGTGTGCATAATGGCTACACCAGATGACAGGAATAGAATTCGGACCCAATTCCCTGACTACCACCAAGTAGGACATTGGGCAAGCCATATTACCAGTATGTCACCTTAATTTTCTTGCCTACAGAATCACTTACATGAAGTGAGAGACACATAGCATCTTCCAAGCAGTACTGCTTTGCTTCTATACTAGTCGTTCTGAGATTTCCTTCTTAGTATCTTTTGAAAGATATGGGCTTTGTTCATAATCACACTAAACCTGTGAGTGAGGGATGCCCGAACGCACAAGAAAAACACGCAGGGGGCTGTCTGTTTATTAGGGTCTACACAGTAAACCTGTGAGTGAGGGATGCACAGACCGAACCCGGACTCCAGTGGGCTATTGTCTCCTTTGTTTTCACCCTCTGCCACCTGATGCAGAGCTGTCTGCTGAAAAGCAGAGAAATAGTAGCTGTGGGACTGCACTGCTACTAGACAAGACAAACACCGATTAAGAAAGTAGTAGTGAGTTTCCAAAAGGAAAGGGTGTTGTGTAGATGGTCCCAAAGGAGGCAAAAAGAGAGAGAGGCTATTATCTCAAGCATGGGTATTCAGGGATGGGGGGTTGATAGTCACAGCTGTGCTTGTCTAAAGGGATATTCCTAATTAACCACATGAATGAAGCCCATATCTGAGCCTTCAGGGAAGGGCAGGGTATAAATTTTAATACCACCAGAGTTGGTTGGAAATAACCTTTGCCGTGCACAGAATGCTGAGTTTATTGAGCATATCTCATAGTTGTTGAAATCAAAAGCAGTCGGTCTTTGCATATTGTCACCACCCGGTTTCTCGCATCCACGGCTTGCAGCAATGTACAGGCAGGTAGCAGCACACAGTTTTATTGGGTTCTCGCCTGCAGTGGAGTTGGAAATCGCTTTAGGCTCGCATAACCTCCAGTCAAACATGTCTCTTGTACCCCCTTCTCTAGCTTCTTCTGCGTTACCATAGATTGGGGGCAGAAAACATCCCTACTTGCCGGGGTGCTCTGCACTTCTCTACTTGCCCAAACCTCGTATAGGGTAACGAGCTCTCCCATCAGTCGGTTCACATTCCTTGTACCTTGAGTCAATTATTTTCCCCAAGAGATTCAGCTCTGCCATCTGAGTGAGGTGCTCCCAGTGAATCTGTGGGTATCCTTTTGCTGTCATCAGGCAGTGATAGGAAGATCATCCGTCACAGCGAAGATCCAGCCTCTGTTAGTGATTTCCTTACTTTTGGCAGTGCAGAAGCTTCTAGAAAAGCCTTGGTCTTGCATCTCGTCCAGTACTCCCATTCTTGTAGAAGGATTGCGCAGTGTCATCACGCATACATAGAACCCCATTGTGTGTGCATGTTTGCCCTCTGAGCCCATAGGCTGCCTCAGAGGATGGGTCCGACAGTTGTTTCTACACATCAGGCCTCGCCCAAATGTAAGCAAAGGCCAGGGTATCGCAACCCCCCAAATTCTCTGAGCCCCATACCACAAGCACGCGCACACACAGCCATTTGACTTTTCTGGGCAAACAACCTTCAGCAATAGCTTGATGTGGCATTACGACCCCTCATGCTTGTTGCAAGCAAAAATTAGTACTGGTTACTTTCAAAAGATAAGAAAATATGAGTTGCTTTTATCCAAAGGGTAGCTCTGCTCCCACGTACGTTCCAAGCACAGTGACCGTCACTGCTTTGTAGATTCCCCCTCCCACCTGCCCATTTCTTACCATTCAGTGGCTTTCCCCACAACCCAGTAAACATTTTTTAACATTGGTAATGTTTTTAGATGAGTTGGCCTGTGCATGATGTGCTTATGACAGAAAGGTGTATGCACACTGGATTGACAGTGCAGGTGCAGCAACACACACACACCCAGCATAAGCTATGCAAAAACTTTTTCAGCCAGTACCAGCTCATGCATTCTACGTGTCCAGCAAGTCCTGTGAAGACACATAATCAATAGCGGCCAATAACGGCTCATGTGCGGCGCACAGCCAATCCTAGCTAGGCAGCTGCTCACCCCTTTAATTGATTCAAAACATTTGGTGCATGATCTACAAAGTAAACGGATGCTGGTACTGCAGCCATTGGAGAGACAAGCTGAGAACTTCATAGTGCTCGTTATTAAGCTCCAGGTCTCTGTTACTGCTGCTGAGCAGAGAACCTGCAAACAATCCAGCAGATCCAAGCCTTCTGCTGTCAGGTGCAATGTGATTTCAAGGCACAGAGAAGTTCTCGCTCAATCTGTGTCCGGGGTAGCGGGGTGCACCACTATTTTATCTCATCCAGGTCTCCCGCTCTTATATTCTGGAGACTGCTAACCACCACCTGTGTTTTCCACAACCTCTTTTGAGACCTGTGGGGCTGTGTTGGACACCCCGCCAGTTAGCTCCGGCAAGCCAGTGCCCTTGTTCTGGAACCAGCTGAACAGAGCAAAACAGTGCATAACCAGAGAGATCGGAGACACCTTGTGCCACCACATCAACCAGAATTCTAGCACAAATCAGTGACGCTTTAATGATCCTTTAAAGAAGCTTAATAAAGCCATTTAAATACCTTTTTAAAAAGAAGGTTCAATAGAGCTTTTAGAAAGGTTTTTAGTGTCTCTTCCTCTGGCCCACCCTTCCTTTTCCCTGTGCGTTCTCTATGGATGGGGATGGTGGAACTGATGGGGGAATGCTTTCCTCCCGTGGATCTGCCAGTGGAGGTTGTGGAGAAGTGTTCGGCAGTAGTGTATTTGTGTGACTGGTGGAGGGCGAGATGTACCTGGACCAGGGCGGGTTGACCTGCGTAACTGCAGGGCAGAAAGGGCTTGGGTGCTTTGGCTGGCAGGTGGGGACGCTGATTGCTGAGCAAACGGGGGCAGGCAGTGAACAAATTCTGTCTGGTGCTGTTATTCTCCATGGTGCCCCTGCCCTCCCACTTCCCATGCATACCATTCACATCCAGTGTTGCTGTGTCCCGGGGAGTATCCTGCTGCTCCCCGACACTCTCCTGGCCATCTGTGAACACAGTAAAGAACAAGACCAACCCATAACTAGCAATAAACTGAAGCATTCCTCTCCCCCCCCCCCCCGCCTCATTAACTTACCATAGTTGCCTGGCTGTTCTGAGCTGTAGCCCGAGTCACAGCGATGTAAGGGCTGTGGAAGTTGCTCCAGAGAAGGCAACAGCTTTGAAAGAGAGAGCGTTGGGTGAATGCTGCAAACCAGGACGAGCTATGACAACGCATATTTGAATTTTGCTCGTGTTGGACTTTTAAGGCAGATGTAGAGCGAGAGCAGAGATGGGGACTGGAAGTGGTCACGCCTCTGAATGCTCTAGGCTTTTTGCTCGCAACTCTATGGTGGTGGCAGATATGTATGTGCTTGCTAATTGACAGAATGAGGACATGTGGGTGCACATTCGCCCACACGATGGGCTCCCCATGCTCAGAGACCCCACCGTGAATGGGGGCTGCATGTCTGGTGCATGGTGGCCATGTGGCTGGTAGGGGTGAACATCTAATCAACGAGCAGATTCACACCCACCTGGTGAGGGCTCTTGTCTCTTATTCATGCCCAGAGTAGAAGGGATCATTGGTGCATGAGAAGTGGTTAGGATTTTACAAAACACTCCATGTGAGTTTGAGCCAAATAAGTGTTTTGTTTTGAATGAACTCCTATGAGCAAAAGTGAGGGTGTCATAAAGGAGGAGTAATTATTGCTTGTTCTCATCAGCTCACGTGAAGCCAGTAGTCTCGTCATGTTTCAGCACCCATTCATTCTTGTCCTCAGCAGAGAAGTGCTGCTGATTAAGTGGTCATTATTCCTCTCCAATAGAATGCTGCTTGGGCCTAATGTGTCTGGGTGACCCCATCCTTTGCAATTGCCATCATATCTGGGAGCTCCATAAGGGGTGGGGCTACAGCAAGGCCCTTCCCAATATGGCCTTGCACCCCTCTGTGGAAGACAGAATCACCTACAGTTGGGCTTGGGCAGCCAGCTAACTTGACTTGGGACCAGCCAGGTCCTATTGACATGAGTCAGGTTGCAGGCGCCGCCTCTTCTCTCCTCAGTGTGGGAAAGGA
Source organism: Sphenodon punctatus (assembly GCA_003113815.1). NCBI lineage: Eukaryota > Metazoa > Chordata > Lepidosauria > Sphenodontia > Sphenodontidae > Sphenodon > Sphenodon punctatus. The sequence continues at coordinate 21,813,882 of QEPC01013865.1, forward strand.
ATACGTTGAACAAAAATTATGTCCATAAAAACGTATTGTACTATTTCCTATGGTTTTGAGATTGTGTAAATGTAAAAGAGAGACTTTTGTTTTTCTTTTAAAGGGAACTCAACCCTATGTACGAAGGATACCTGCAGCATGATGCTCAAGAAGTATTGCAGTGTATTCTGGGGAACATCCAGGAAACATGTCAGTTGCTGAAGAAGGAAGAACTGAAAAATATGCCAGCGGAAGAGCCTTTGTGTCTCTTACAAGAAAAGGCTCATCAAGAGACTCTGAGTCCTAGCGCTTGCAGCCCTGTTGAGGAGGATGACAATGGCCTGAGTGGCCAGACTGCAGAGGAGTTCGACAAGGTACCTCGCGGAAATGGAAAAAGGAAAAGTGACACGCAAGGTGGGAATGCAAAGAAAAAATCTAAAGCAGCCCAGGAGCAAAATGGGGTTGGGGAGAATCTGAGACAGACCCGGTCCAAGAGGAAGGCAATAGGGGGAAAAGTGGAAAATCAAGCAGATGCCATTGCTAAATGTCCAGATGAAAATGCAAAGCCAACACAGAAAAAATCCAGACTTAAATTTAACTGGTTGAAGTCTACAAGCAAGCAGCCTAGCATTTTGTCCAAATTCTGTAGGGTGGGAAAGATAACAAGCTTGAGCCCCAAAGAGCAGCCTAAAGAAACTCATGACTGTACACTTGAAGAGTTCCCCATAAAGTGTGAAAATGGTATCCCTATAAAGAGAGAAGATTGCGAACCTGCAACCCCTGTGGAAAGCGTTGGTGAAAAAGAAATGGAGAAATCACTGCAAAAGGAAGGTTAGTGACAGTTGTGCAGCATTATACACTAGGACAGGGAATCGGTGCTCAGAGATACTGTAATAACTTTCATAAGCAGACGTGATCTGACAAATTAATCTTGTAGGATTTAAAACTTTTTCCTAAATGGAAAATGTTTCTACACCCAGTACAACCCCAAGTAGAAGTAACATTATCCCTGAATGTAGCATTTTGGCATCAAAGGTTAAATTGAAAACCATGACTTAGTACAAGACTAAAAGGTTATGACGGGTGGGGAGCCTTTTCTTCCCAGGGGCCGCTTCAAAAATTAGTACAAGCTCCAAGGGTTGCATAGACGTTGCAGTCAGAAGTGTTTGTGGAGGCAGGGAGGGGGTGTGCTCAGGAAGACGAAGGTCATATTGTAATCTCTCTTCATCCTCACCCGGAGTTAATTTTTTTCCTGTCCGTGGCGGGTAGGAACCGGATCCAGGGACCAGATCCAGCCACTGGAAAGGGGCCATGTAAAAACTAGCCAAAGGCTGCATTTGGCCCATGGGCCTGAGGTTCTCCACCCCTGGTTTAAGAAATGAAATGCCTCCTAAACTAGGGCTGAAACAGAGTCTTTGGAAAATGTTGGAGTTTGCCAAATATTAAGGTATTCGGTACGGAAAGGCTGAATTCCGAAGTTCCAAGGAGCAAGGCTGCTGTTCAGAAAACTTAGGAAGCCTCTGTGCGCGTGAGGGGCTGGGGACAGTTGATCATCTTCTGGAAATGAAACTTAGTGGCATATTTGGTAGGAGGGGGGTATAGCAGGGGACACTTGAGTAATTGTAAGCCAGATGGCAAGTTTTAATTGGCTGGCCAAGTCAGATGGTCAGCATTTGAATTGGCTGGCAGGGCAAAAAAAAAGTGTCTGCAGTGCAGCCATTTTGTCCATTCTCTTTGGTGAATTTGGCTGCGCTGCATGCTACAGCACTGCTGGATATCAGCTGGAGGGGGGAGAGGGGTGCCGTGCATGGCTGGTGTGGTATGGCCTGTTCTGTCCATAGGGCCAATGCTGGGGAACGGGGTTACATTACCCTTTACCATGCCATGCAGTTTAAATTTTTTTTTTTTTTATTTTATTTTTTAAATTGGGTGCCACATTGGTGCCTGCTGCTTGGTTGGCACTTGGCAGCATGGGGAGGGATCTCTCTGCCTGGCTCCACTTCCCAAGTTTACTTGTTCTGTTCCTGTTACCATTGCCACAATGCCATGCCAAGACAGAGGGTGCCCCTGTGGGGGGAGGGGTGTGAATGTCTGGTTTCTTAATTTTGTGACTGCTTCTGGGGCCTGTGCTTGCTGGCTTTTTTTGGTGGGATTTATTTCTCCATGCAACTGTAGACTGTTTGCGGGGGTTGTTGTATTCTTTGTCAGCGAATGCGTTTTTGTACACTGCTTGGTTGGCATAATGATAAGAGGTGCGCTCACTGCTGATGGTGGGCCATGCTGTGGGTGCACGACTGTTGGTTGGTTTGTTTTTTATTTCTGCATGTAATTGCACTTTTTGGGGGTTGTCTTCTGGCGTGATTGTCCCACTCTTGCTAGCCTGCTTTTCTGGGTAGTGCTTTGGCTGTGGGTTCAGGAACTTTTCAACAACTTTCTGAAGTTTTCCAATGGTCTGTGCTTTGGACTCTGAAGTCCGAAGCTTCGGCAAGAACACAGATTTGCCTCCTAGTACTTGGACCGACTATTCTAAACTTCAAAAATCGGTCCCAATATCCAGAATTACTAGTTCGGTTCAGCCCTACTCTAAACCCAGTTGTAATTCTATGCTGTTTGTTTCGTGTGTGGAACATAATACAAATAAAGGAACCTGAATATCTAAAATTGCTGGAACCTATGTGTTGCATGCAGTACTATTTAGGAAGAATAATAAACATGTTCTGATTATATATTTTCTCTAGGTACAGAGTTAGCTGTTTTTGAGATGGTGGAGAAACTGTTCCAGGGTCAGCTGGTGTTAAGAACCCGTTGTTTGGAATGTGAAAGTTTCACTGAGAGAAGAGAAGACTTTCAAGACATCAGTGTGCCAGTGCAAAAAGATGACCTTTCTACAGCAGAAGAAAATTCTGAAAGAGAAGTAACCATGGAGAAAGGTCACTGTGATTTATACTATTTATAGTAGTGGGTTGGTACTCTTATTAGGGAGTGTTAACAAGAAATTGCTTTTCATCCTGACAATTAGGGAACGTTCAAAAGAAAAAGGGCAATTGGGATTCTTACCTGAGAATTGCCCTTCTGTAGCCTTGTAGGGAGTTTATTCGGACGTAGGGAGCGTTCTCCCTCGCATCCACCAGGCGGCAGCAAAGACTTTCTACTTGGCATGCGTAAGGAGCGCTCCTTTGCTTCCCCAGGAGTATCACAGCCGAAGAATCCAGAGCTGAAAAACATAAACAACAAACCAACCAAACCCTTCCCCGGGGGGCATAACAAGGTTAAACTAAACAGAACTATTAAAACTAGCACAACAAGCCCGGGTGGGCCGAATAAACTCCTTACAAGACTGCAGAAGGGCAATTCTCAGGTAAGAATCCCAATTGCCCTTTCTATAGCCTTTAGTCCGTTTATTCGGACATAGGGAGATACCAAAGCAGTTTTGTTTATTCGAACGGGGAGGGACATCCCTAGTTTGAGCCCAGTACGCCTTGGAGGATCCGCCTGCCGAATGCGGCCTCGGCGGATTGGTGAAGATCTATTTTATAATGCCTGGTGAAAGTATGCAGGGTTTTCCATGTGGCTGCCCTACATATTTCACCAATGGGTGCATGAGAGAGGAAGGCTGCATTAGCCACCGCCCCTCTAGTTGAATGGGCCTCGGCGATACAAGTAGCAATCCACCCTGCAATAACAGATTTTGAAGCCTTTTTGCCCCTATGACGAGGATGCTAGCTCACTAGCAGACTAGAGGAGTGGTACGTAGCAGGTAGATCTTTAGGGCCCTGCGGACGTCCAGAGAATGCCACAGCCTTTCTAGGGGGTGTCGTGGTCTAGGGCAAAAGGAGGGAAGGATGACATCCTGTGACAGGTGAAACTAGGAAACCTTGGGGATGAAGGAGGGGTCTAATTTGAGCGTCTCAGATTCCCTCTGGAATGTGCAAAAGGAGGGATCAGCTGAAAGGGCCCAAATTTTGTATATGCGTCGGGCCGAGGTAATGGCTATTAGGAATGCCACCTTGATTGAAAGAAAAAACAAGGAGATCACATCGAGGGGTTCAAAGGGTGGACCAGTTAGGGCCTTAAGAACTATGTTGAGGTTCCAATTGGGGAACCTGTGGGCTATTGGTGGAGATATTTTTCGGGCCGCTCTCATGAATTGCCTCGTGATGGTGGGAGGAGAGGCGTGGCCTACCAGAGGCCCCTAACGTGCTATCAATAGCGGCTAATTGTCTGGAAAGAGTATTGGGGCATAGCTTCTTGTCCAGTCCCTCCTGTAAGAATTGTAGTACTTGGCCTATCGATGGATCTCGTGGAGGAATCTGTTTATCTCTGCACCAGTTCACAAAAACTCACCAGGTACATTGGTAAATACGGTGGGTTGACATGCGTCTAGAAGCCAGCAGCATGTGTATGATGGAGGCTGAGTAGCCCAGGTTCTGAAGCGCTAGGGTTTCAACAGCCACGCTGTTAGTCTCAAGAACTCCGGCTGCTGGTATAGGACAGGCCCTTGCGACAGAAGGGCGTGTGTGATCGGTAGCTTGATCCGTTTCCCGTGTGACAGGGCGAGGAGATCTGGAAACCATGGACGACGTGGCCAAAATGGGGCCATGAATATCACCGTGGCACGTTGGTGCTTGCAGCGTCGAATTGCCCTGCTGATAAGGGAACGGAGGTAAGGCTTATAAGAGGCCCGGGGGCCATGGACAATTGAGTGCGTCTGTCACCTCAGATTTTGGGTGGGTGGTCCTGCTGAAGAAGCGGGGCAGCTTGTGGTTGTTTGGGGAGACGAAGAGATCCAGGATCGGTATGCCGAACGCCTCGACAATCCTCTGAAAGACAAATTGCTTGAGGGCCACTCCCCGGAGTCGAGAGTCTGGCGGCTTAGCCAGTCGGCCTGTACATTGTCAGTGCCCTTTATGTGGAAGGCTGTCAGAGAGAAGAGGAAGTTCTCCACCCAGGTCATCAGGAGGGACACCTCCCTGTGAAGAGTCTTGGATTGGGAGCCCCCTTGATGGTTGACGTAAGCCATCGCTGTGGTGTTGTCTGTGAACACTACCACATGCCGGTCCTGCACTAGGTGTTGGAACTGCTGAAGAGCTAGGCGAATGGCTTTGAGCTCCAGCCAGTTGATGCTGTGTCTGGAGTCCTTCCTTGTCCAGGTTCCCTGAACGAAGTCAGTGCCTACGTGGGCTCCTCAGCCTGAGAGACTGGCGTCTGTGGTCAGGACTGTCGTGTGCGGCTCTGAGAGTGGAACCCTCTCCTGAAACCTGAGTGGGTCCTCCCACCAGGAGAATGAGTCTAGTGTCCCTGTAGGTATGTGAATGGATATCGGGGAATTGTTGGCTATCTGCTCCTGCCAGGGCCGGAGGATCTGCTGGAGACTGCGAGCGTGGAAGCGGGCCCACTGAAGGTGGAGTATGCATGATATCATGCACCCGAGGAGAGACGCTAGAGTTCGGAGAGGAGTCTGCTTCTGAGTCCATATGACAGTGATCATGTTCCTGATCTTGTGTTGCCGGCCTGGAGGAATGAATATTCTGTCCAGTTGAGTGTGGAACACGACTCCTAGGTGTTCAAGGTGTTGGGAGGGAAGTAAGTGACTCTTTGAGGCGATTTATCTGAAAATCGTGCTGCTCTAGGTAGGAGATGGTGAGTTGGAGATGTGTCTGTGCTAACTCCTGGGATGTCGCCCGGATCAGGATGTCGTCTAGGTAGGGAAACACTGCCACTCCCTGTAGTCGAAGGTTTGCGATGAGCAGAATTAGTAGTTTCGTGAACGTGCGGGGAGCTGAGGAGAGGCCGAAGGGGAGAGCTCGGTATTGCCAGTGTTGGCTGTTGTATGCAAAGTGGAGCCACCGGCGGTGCACAGGGAGAATGCGTACGTGTAAGTATGCGTTCTTCAAATCCAGAGAGGTGAGCCAGTCGTTATTGGATATTGCCATAAAGATGGATGTTAGGGTCTCCATTTTGAACCTCTAGGTTTTGACACATTTGTTGAGACGTTTTAAATCCAATACAGCTCGCCATTCTCTGGATTTCTTTTGCACCAGAAAAAGGATGGGATATAGGCCCTTCCCCTTTTTGTGCCACGGTACTTGTTCTATAGCCTCCATGTCGTGCAGTCTGTTGATCTCGGTTTGCATTGCTGCATGCTTGTGAATGTTGCCTGAAAGGGAGGAAAAACGGAAGAACTCCCTTGGTTGGCGTTTGAGTTCTATGGCATAGCCGCGAGTGACTGTAGTGCCCAGGCATTGGTCACGGACTGTTTCCACTGTTGGGCAAAGAGAAGTAGTCTTCCTTCTAGATGGTAGGAGTCGGGGAAGGAAGAGGCTAAGGAGTCAGGAGTCCTGCTTGCGGGGTGGGGATCCGGAGCGTCTGTTGTAGGCAGCCTGTATTGGTGGCCTGTTGGGTCTGGATCCTTGGTCCCTGTGTCCCCTGCCTCACTGCTGTGAATTCCATGAATTATAAGAGGAGAAGGTATGCTTGTGACCCTGGTTGGTTCTATGAAAGGGTGGGAAAAAGGTTTTAAACGTCTGGACCTGATTAAGGGAATGTTTCTTCTCCTTATTAAGAGGCCTCAGCGAGGGCCTTGTCTAAGGCAGAGCCAAACTATTTCCCCCCTTTAAACCTGCTATTGACAAGCATGTTCTTAGCGTGAGAGTTGGCTCGCCAGGGGCGGAGCCAGAGACGACGACGTGCCGCTATGTTAGCTGACATCCCTCGGGCTGCCCAGGTAACAATGTCCATAGAGGCGTCCATCAAAAAGGCGTGCGCTAGGGTGACGTTAGCTGTCAGTTTTTGAGATAGCGCTGCCGAGATGTTTGGGTCTTTGGCCAACTTAAACAACTTCATGATGGCTCTAGCAGCGTATGAAGCGGTGGTTGCCATCTGTAGGGTGTGGGACATAGCCTCGTAGCTCTTACGGAGTCCTATTTCAATGCCCTTATCTGTGGGGTCTTTCGGTAACAGGTCCTCAGAAGAGGGGAAAACTGAGCTAGGGAGGCGGCAGCTGAATCCACCTTAGGAGGCCTGAAAATAGTGTCGCTCTGTTTCGCGAAGGAATATAAGGACTGCTGAATCTTAGATAGCTTAGCTGGCTTAGTGGGGTGTTCCCACTGGGCCTTAATAATTCTTTCAAAAGCTCGGTCCAGCGTGACTCCCTTGCCGTTGCTATGCAGTCTGAGAATGTACTCCCTGTCAGATTCCTCCTTGTCCGAGGAAGAGTCAGATTCCTTCTTTTTTGGGGCGCTGGGAGTTATTCCTAATACTCGTTGTGCCCTACGGAGGAGTTTGGAACCCTGGTCTGTGTGGAGCTCCCTGCCCACTTCCTTGGGGTCCTTAGCCAAAATGTCCTCCCATTCGGGAGTGGCCTGGCTGTCTGTCCCCGAGGAGTAAATTCTCCTCTTCATCAGAAGCCACTGAAGAAGTGGCTGGGGGTGGGGGGGACACACACTTGGACACACTGGGTTCGGCGTCTCTTACGCAAGGGCTCCGGGGGCGTGTTTCAGACTTGGATGAGGACCCTAGTAGTTCGCCCTCCTCAGAGGGGGAATCGTCCCCATTTTCCTCAGAAGAGGATCCGAGCAGTTCTCTAATAGTAGGCCTGCGTGCCTGCTTAGCTTTCTGTTTCCCTTTTCCCGCCCTTTTTGCGTTTCCCTTGAAAGCGGGCTTGGGGGGAGGGGGTAGCTTTCGTTTCTGAGCCCTCCTCTGATTAGATTCAATACGCGCCAGTACCCCCATTATGGACCTGAGCGCGTCCATCTGGAGCCTCTGTAAAGACTCAACAGATTGTTCCCCTCTTACTTGTGAGGAGGCAGAGGATTCTGCCTCCTCCATCTTCTCCACATGTTCAGTGATCGCCGCTGTGCGCCTGTCCTCCGGGGTGCCGCATGGCTCCTCTATCTGTGAAGCGGGAGCTGCGGCCTGCGTGAGGAGAACCGGCGCGGTTTCAGTTTCATGCCCCGGGGATGTCCTTGTGGCGCGCGGCTGTTCTGCGGGCGGCTGCCCTGCGTTTGGCGGTTTCCGCCATCCCAGGCGAGACGCTGGTCGGGTCGTACCCAGGGGGCCGAACCCTGCGCACTGGGAGCCCGGGCCGTACCCAGAGGCTGGCACCGGGAAGAAGAATGTTCACAGCCCCAAGGAGCTTCCTTGAAATCTTGCAGGTGGGTCCCCAAGAAACACGAGGACGAGCTGAAAGTCCAGTGGGGGTGCAGAGCACCCCTGCTGCACAGCCTGCTGGATCAGAGGCAGACTTTCGACTGGGGAAGTGAGGGAGCGCTCCCTACGCATGCCCCGTAGAAAGTCTTTGCTGCTTCCTGGTGGATGCGAGGGAGAATGCTCCCTACATACGAATAAACGGACTAAAGGCTATAGAATTGCTTTTTATCCTAACAAAGTTAGTGACCACTTGGATATCTCTTTCAGCTTATATCTTGCTCTTCCCCTGAGACTCAGGGGAGGTTACAATATAAAAAACATTAAAATACATTAAAATGTGGTCTTATTAGAGTTAGAAAATGTAGCACTGATAACTTATGGGTTTATATATTACCTTTATATTCCCTTTGATCTAAGCTGCTTTTTATTTAATTTACAGGGACTCTCCTCAAAAATAATTTGTTTAAATTTAGCTATAATAAGATTACTGCAAGAACAGGAAGGAGCAGGGAAATCTCTTGCTTTTCCCTCAAGCTTGTTTTTTTTATTTTTGTTCCCTATGTCCTCTACCAGCATTTGGCTTTTTGAACCAGCTTGTTCATTTTTGCTGGGAAGATTTTCCTTAGTAGTAGGTGAAACAGAGAAAACCCTTAACCAACAGTTCTTTAAATTTTAAAAAGTTCCAGTTGGCAGCGTCTGAGTGTTACCTTGTGTTCTATGGTCCTCCAAATCATTTTTATCCCCCCCCCTCTGTTGCAAGTATTAATTCTTGATTTATACAAGTTAGCATAAACAAATGCATATAAATAGACTTCCTGGTTCCAAAAATTGGCTTATGCTTCTCAGCTCAATCGAAGAAAAAGTTCCAGTTCCCAGTAACATTAGTTTTGGGAATCTTTAGTACTGTTTACTTCCTCATTTCATCAGGGATGAACAACAACTTCTAAATGAGTTTGTTACAGCATGGTATGATTGAGCGACACTCCTCTGGAGTGCAAGGCAGGTGCAATTTAAAAGGATATGTGCTGTTTATTAGAGAACAGATGATAATTGTGCTTGTGGATCTGAGAGCAGCAGAACTAAACTCAAATCGCCTCTGTACTGTGCTGAAATCTTAACCAAGGCAACGTACCCCCAACTGTATATAAAATGTATATATTATAGGTAATACTTGGCTCCTTTATGACGTTGTTCTGAAAGTTAGTGGGGAAAAAAGATTTGGTCTCTGTTTTCAGTCTCTCTCCATGTTCAGCACTCTCTAATTGTAATACTATTTACAAGTATCTCTCTAATAAAACTGTTTTAAAAAATTTGTGAGATGTATTAGAAATTTGAATTTGTCAATGTAGTAATTTTCTTTTGTAGTTTCTCCAGAGCCAAAATCAGAAGTGAAGACTCTGAAGTGGGCAATTTCACAGTTTGCATCAGTGGAGAGAATTGTGGGAGAGGATAAATATTTCTGTGAAAACTGTCGTCATTATACAGAAGCAGAGCGCAGCCTTTTATTTGATAAAATGCCTGAAGTTATAACCATTCATTTGAAGTGCTTTGCTGCTAGTGGCTTAGAGTGAGTATTGCAGATAAAATACGTTTAATGACTGCTACTAGAAGACCACCTTTGCCAAAACACATGCAACTAAGAACTTGGCTGTAGACTGAACTTCACTTTGAAGAATTTTTTGTGAAAACAGGCATCCAAATAACAGTTTAACTGTTTAGAACTGTTTAGAGAAACACACTCAAATTACACTAACTTCTAAAAAATGGTTTTGGAAGCAAGGTTAGGGATTTTCAAACATGTTTCTTGCCCAGTTCCTACTTTCCTAATGGAACCTGAAATAAAATCAGTAAAAATTGTTTGCATCAAATGTGTGTAAAAAGAAACATGAGAGCGGCCCACTGTGTCACACGTGTCCACAGATGATGCCTGCATGTATGGGCAGGTGCAGCCAGATGTTTGACCCAGGGTGTATCGGATTGTAGTGGCGGCTAACATTCTCTGCGAGGGTTGGCCTGGATTTGGCCAACCTGGAGCTGCAGATGTTTCAGTGCTGTCTCTTATACACATCTAGATGTGTATAAGAGACAGTCCCAGCACATTTCGTTTTTGCACTCCAGGGCGCGCCTGGGACATGGTAGCCCGGCGTCATTGTTTTTTTACTTTGTCTGTGCACGCGAGGAAATACGATTTTACTGCTTCAGTAGAACTAGTAAAGAAACGATAGAACTGTGATTTTGGTAACCAGGTGCATTAATTGCTGGCTGAGTGCAGGATGTTTTTGTAAAAAGTAGTAGTTGAACATCCTTTATGTTCTAGACTCCCCTAAGGTTAGATCAGATTTGGGCCCTAACAGCTTGATCCTGCTTCTTTTACAAAAACACCACCACCTCTACCCCTCTGCGCTGTTGAAATGTATTTAGTTGATCTATTAAAGGTGCAAAGTGTGGACAGTGCTCTCACTTCACAAAACCCTAAGAAGAATTTTGTTGAAAATGTTGTTGTGCTGGGTTTTACCTACTTCCTTTCAAAATTGTGAACAAATAAAAACAAATAATATACATAAAGTATAATAGCTGACAGAGGAGCAAACAAGTCACAGCATTGTGCTTGACTGCAGCAAGAACAAGTCCCGGTAGCATCAGGGAATTCAATACTTGACCAGAAGGCGCTATTGGAATAAACGTATGCAATTACACAGTGGGGCCAATCCCAAGCCCCGTGGATCTCATGCATTGCTGGTACATTGTGCCATGCAGAGACTACATGCATGAACATGGGGATCCGCTGCACCGTTAATGTTTGCTGCCCAAAACTATTGCTTTGATGTACTATACCATGGCATTTTGACCACTAGACAATTAAAATAAATGAAGCAACACGTATGCGGATCTGACCTAGCTCTCTAGTTCTTTTCAGCAGTAGGAGTAAATATAGTTTGTCTCCTAACACTAATTCCTCTGAACAAAACAAAAGGGAAAAGCAAACTGACTGTGCCCTGAGCCAGTAAAGTCCCTTCATGGCATAGTACTGCATACAAATCAGATGGTAATTACAACTACTAATCACTACAACTTCACTCCATCAGGGCTGTCTTTTCTTGGCCACTGTGTGTTGGGATTGCTGTACAGCAACTTGCTGGCAGCCTGGATCCTGCAGACCGTGTACATTATGTCCATAGTGCAGGGGTAGTCAGACCCTCTCCAGACTTAAACATGAATTGTGAGAGTTAAACATGCAGAATTTGAAGCTGTTCAATTTCATGATATTCTGGAAACTTGTATTTAATAAAAATCAGTTTAAGGCTGCAGGCTGGATGGAACTCTACTGCAGGCCGGGTCTGACCTCATGGGCTTCCAGTGGGACAGTCCGAATCTCGGATGTTCTGTGGCTTAAGACTGGGTTGGAACGTGAGTCTGCCTTTTCCTAGCTCTGTCACAGGTTTCCTATGAGCGTGACCCTTTTCAAATGGACGCTGCCCCTCCCGGATTGGGGGGGGGGGGGATCTGTTTGAACACCACGGTTGGTGGGTGGGGATGCGTGTGTGCTCCCATGTAACCCCCACCTCCAGAGCATTGAGCAGCAGTCGCCAGTGTCGGATGCTCCATGCATGGAGGTGGGTGGCATCCTCCCATGTACCCACGCCCATCTGAAAAGGGCCCTTGAGCAAGTCTCATCTTTTTATTTTCATTCCCATCAGTAAAACGGGAAAAGGAATTAATGTCGCAGAGAATGTTACAGGAGGAATTCAGGTGTATTTAGTACTTGGGGATCTTCAGATAGAGATGCTGTCGAATTACAAAATACATTTTGGCAAATGCATTGTCATAACGTACACTGAAGCAGTCCCTGTTAAAAATATATATTTATAAATTCAAGTAGGGTGGCTTTTACAGTAAACATATTTCAAAGTATCATGGTTGAATAATTCAATCTGGTATCTTTCTAGGCTGTTGAAGTTGAATTTCTGAAAGGCCATAACAAATTCCTGCTTTTTGAAGTTGTAGTAATAAAAAACGCTAATAAATTACTTCAGTCTGCATTTACCTGCAGTGTAGGTACTCCACTTATAAGGATTTTAAAAAAAAAAATTTTAAAAGCCAAACCCGTGTAAACATGCATTTTAACTTGTAAAGTTCTATTACACCCTGAGTGTTTGTGGACAACCTATTTCATTGACTCAAATCTCTCATTTTTTCTTAAGAATTTACACCTGCCAGAGAGCATACAACCATTTCTCAAATCATGTGCCTTTTCCCTCTACTCTTGTCCAAGGCAGTAATGTTGTTTTGAATTGAATCCTGTCCAACTTCTCACTTGCTCACTGAATCCTCTGACAGATAAAGCATTGTCAGGGGGTAAGAGTAGCGAGAGATCAGTGGCCCACAAAGTGTTTAATTGTGAGGTTCCAATGATAGGTGAAAGCCATGTCTTTCTGAGAGACTCCATCAGAGCAAGCAGGTGCTGTTAAAGCTAGTCGGCCAAGACCCCATCTCTGGCACCCCTTATTTTGATGTGGGATATAAAGCATCAGTAACAAGTCTGTCTTCTGGGCAGCTAGCTACATTCGGTTGTTGGTTGGTAGAAATAAGGCTTTTCAGCAGCGCTGAGTGGGATTCTTATTAAAGTGATCAAATGTTAAGCAGCATGTCCTTATGGCCACCCTTACATAAATGGCACCTTGGCACCTGAGTGGATGAATGCCTATTTGGTTAAATGCTGAAATAAACTACGTGTGGGTTCATGGAATAACAATAATCAGAAATATCATTGGAAACCTCATCAAGAGGATTTCCTGTTTGACATAATAGAGCAGGAATTACCTTTTCGGCACAAAATCTAGCCTCCGGTTATGCAACAGAAAAGAAGCAACAGTAACTAGCTCTTATTCCAGTTTGTCTGAAATAATATCAACCTAGCAAGAGCGTAGAACATGATGAAGAGAGGGCATTCGTAATACTGGTGGAGATTTTATTCAGTGTTTATGTAGGGCAGATTAATTCTTGGCTCTAGTTCTGAGGCAGTGAGTGGAACAACACTGTATACTTTAATAACATTGTATACAGGAACAACATTGTGAGGAAACTTTAATCAATCAATACTGTATCGGAGGTTGAAATCCAGCTTTTTTCTTCCAGACTGACTTCCTTCAGAGAGACAAGAATTTTATGGAGGAGGTGAAGGTGCATAAAATGGCACTTAAGCAAGGAAGTCATTAGGGAAAAAAGGAAGCTCTTGTAAACAAATGATTACTCAAATAGAGGACCAGACTCTTGCATTGTGGTGCAAATGCCTGAACAATTCAGATTATCTAGAATGTATCTGAAAACAAAAAACTCTGCTGAATGAGTGTTTTTAAATACAGGCTGCAAAGGGGAGAAGCAAAACAAAACATGAGTTTCTCCCCTTTGCTGCACGCATACCCTACGAGTTCATCACGTGTTTGTATTTCAGAGATCTAAACTGATTTTTGCTTGTTTTTACGTCAGAAGTTCAGATATTTTCTAGTCGGTGGAGGCTACGGTGACTGTCAGAAATCTGAATGGACATTAGAAAAGCCAAGAAAGTAAAAGCTGAGTAATTGATTTTTTCAGTCACTGTTTACAACTTGTTTTTGTTGGTTAGCTGTTGGGAGCTAACTTGATGCTAACATTTTGGAGAACAGAAGACTTAAAAAAAAGCTTCATTTGTTCTATTAATCTGTGAAAACTAACACTCTACCCTCCCTTGATTTCCCCTAACAATTCCTATAGCAAAACGGGGGAAGTTAGAATTGACATGTCTGAAATTTCTACGGTTAAAAACAAGCAATTCTTTTTTTCTTTACATTATTTATTTATATATATATATATATATATATATATATATAAAGCTTATACACAGGAGTAGCAGGAAAAGGCTATTCGTCAGAACGTCTTTAAAAAGATCCTTTGCATGTTACTCTTTAAAGAAAGCTGCTGTAGTCTAACTTTACTCTTTCTTTCCAAGGTTTGATTGTTACGGTGGACTCTCCAAGATTAACACTCCCTTACTGACACCTCTTCAGCTGTCGCTGGAGGAATGGAGCACCAAGCCAACTAATGATCTCTATGGATTATTTGCAGTTGTGATGCACAGCGGCATCACAATCAGTAGTGGGCACTACACAGTCTCTGTCAAAATCACAGATCTTACCAGCCTAGAAGCAGACAAAGGCAATTTAATCACTGACCAAATGTATGACATGATTAAGCCAGAACCACTGAATGAGGAGGAAGCAAGAGCCATTGCTGAAGATTATGATGATGGAGAGGTCTCCTTTAGGGTTAATGGAAATTCACAATCTAGTAAAGTCTTGAACAAAAAAACCATAGAGGCTGTTGGACTTCTTGGTGGGCAAAAATGTAAATCTGACTATGAGCTGTACAACAACAAAGCAACTAATTCTGATAAGGTTGTTAATACACCCACTGAAAATAGAAATCTAGAGAGTAGTAATCTGAATGGGACTTTGGAGTTAGACAAAAATACAGAATATAGCGATTCAACTAATACTGCTTCCAATGGACTAGAAAACAAAGCTTTGTATTTACTGCGGAGCTTGAAAGAGTATGAGGGGAAGTGGTTGCTTTTTGATGATTCTGAAGTGAAAATTACAGAGGAAAAAGATTTTCTGAACTCTCTCTCCCCTACATCCTCATCTATGTCTACTCCTTACCTATTGTTTTATAAGAAAATAGTAGAGTGAGATTTATTTTTGTCTATGTAAATATTAGAGTTTTGCATACATCTGTTAAGATTTGCATCAAGATTAGCTGTTTGTATTTTTGAAACTACTGGATGAGAAATTATTACTGGTCTTCTAGTTCTCAAGTGGCATGGCTTGAAACCATGTCGTGGAACTTGAACTCACTATACAGTTGACTAGCGATACTACCTTCTAGAGACTCATGTTTTGTAGGTTCTTTGATGTCCGTAAATGCAGTAGCAGTTTTAAAACTACTCTAGTGCTATCACACTTTCTATTAGCTTTTTTTTTTTTTTTAAAGTTATTCGTATTCACATTATGGAGTAAATTTATATTAACTGTCAGTATTCAAAGGGTGGTGTATTTTTATCTGGGGAAGCAAGATTTCATATCAAGTGTGAAATGTGTATATGGCATATGCCTTATTGCTGTGGCTTAATGATGATTGTTTATCCCAAGATGTCTCCTCTGTGGCTTTCAGAAAAAATTAAAGCACAAAAATAGTGGTCTCGTGACTTCACTTGGTGTTTTGAAAGGAATGGTGCGACATCTTTCAGTTGAGCTTAATAGTAGCTATGGTGTATAATAAAATGAGTTTTATTGAAAGTATTTAATTCCTCTTAATGTAGGTTTATTGAAGCTAGCCTACATTTCGGCAAATAAATTTTCTTAAGTGGACAGTGTGAAAAGTGTGATAACTTTAGCATATTAGACCTTAATCTTGGGAGGGAAGAAAACAATTTCAATTCCTCACTGTTTGCAGGCGTAATCCAGTATTTTGTACTTTTTAAAGCCCTCTAATTTGCGTATCTGTCTGGGTGGATTTGGAATTCTGTTGTGATTACTCTCCTCTGAATAACCTAACTTGTATTTAGAGCTCATTGAAATATGGGGAAATGAAAGCATTTGACTTGCTATTTTGTTTAGACTGTATATATGAAATTAAAAACTCTGGTATACCATCCTTAATGCTATGTATTCATTTGTTTTGCGAGAAGGCCAAGCTGTCTGCATGGAGGCTGATGCAGAGAAATTAAGATCAGGTGGTCAAAGTTAGCTGCTGCTACATAGAAATATTACTCAAGATAGGTATCGGTCCCTTTATTTTTAATGGCTTTTAGGACTCTTGTGCTTATACTGCTTGTAAAACTGTGAAGAAATATGCTTACCATAATACAAGGCAAAAGGCAGATAAATGATTTGTAGGGATGCACACAGTAACTTTCATTCTTCTTCGAGGATCTCTGCGATTCTCACTAATGGGGATTCACTTCCTGCTCTGCAGGTACCGGAAAACCTCTTGTCAGCAGTTTCCAGGCAGAAGATGTCCTGGAAAGAACTAGAATAAGGTGTGGGCTCCATCCCTCCCTCCCCCCCAGGAAAAGCGTGGGGTTCAGGTTGCGCAAGAGCGGGAGGCTATAAAAGGGGGCGGAGCCCTTACCGCCTCAGTTCCTTCCAACCGCGCCGCGTTGGAAGACCTCTGTGCTTCTCAGCACTGTCAGTAAAAAAAAAAAAAAAAGAAGAAGAAAAGACAGGTGTAGAGGATTCCTAAAAGATCCTCCACCGCTGGGCTTTGCCCACCCTCGGGGCCTCCCCGGGGCTCACCGCCTTCTCTAGGGCTGGCGAGGCATGCCCAAGCAACCGGGCTTTAAGCGCTGCGCACCTTGCCCAGCCACGTTTTCGGTGAGTGAGCCTCATGATCTCTGTCTCACATGCTTGGGAGAGGGGCATAACACGAGGACCTGCCCCTACTGCGCCAAGCTAACTTCATGCACCCTAAGAACGAGAGCCCTGCGGCTACAGGAACTCTTGACGAGGAGGGCTCTTTAGGGCGGGGAAGACGGGCCTCTGTCGCTCTCTTCTCGTTCGGCTCTGATGGATTCGCCTGCAGTCCCTACCGTACAATCCCAGGGGCTATCCCCCAGACAGACGACTTCGGCTCCTGAGCTGCTGGCGGCCTCTCCGTCGCACTCGGCGACCGCCGGGACCGCCTCACACTCAGTAACCGCCGGTACCACAGGTTCCGCCGGTACCGTTGCAGCCTCATCTAAGGACCGTCACAGACGTCTAGGGGAGCACAAGAAAAGAAGAGGTCCTGGAGTGCCGATGAGGCGGCTCTGTCCCGTCCACTCCTGGTTGAAACTCTTTTTTCCCAACTGGCACTGGGGCCTTCTTCACTGATCCCCCTGGCCCCTAGGGCGGAGGTAGCTTCTGTACCGCCGGCAGCAGCCACCCCAGCCCCTCCGGCCCCGGTTAGGGCGGAGGCGACTGGTACCACCCGACATACCTACACCGACAACTGCACCAGCACCGCCGGCACCAGCGGGAGCGGTCTCACAACGAACCTCTCCACTTCCCCCTAGGGGGCATCAAGACTACTCCCAGGGGTGCCATCAGTCCCGCTCGGGCTCTCGTTACAGGGAGGAGGCCTCTGACTTTGAGCTGCTGCCTGGAACTGACCTCCATGAGCTCTCGCATGAGAGACTGTTCTGGATTTCTTGGGACCATCGTTCCCAGTCCCCGTGCTCCTGCTGCTCTCCTCACGGTGACTCCTGGTACCGCCACGACGATTTCAACCCGCGGTACCACAGGAGCAATCTACCTTGCTACCACGATTATGAGCGCCTGGAATACTGGTACCATCGGCACCCATCTCGATCCCCCTACCACTCAGAGGGATTTTTCAGTCTTCGACCAGCAGGCTCATTACCAACCGCTACACCAATTCGTGCCCCCCACGCCGCCTCGGGCACCCCTGACAGCCACGATTTCCAGGCCCCCTCCCGACTCTCCTGAACGGACGTCTATTCCTCCTCCTCCCCTCGCGTCAGCGTAGTGCCCAGCAGTCTTTGGTACCATCGGTACCATCAGTACTGCCTCTGCCTCCAGTGATGCAACAGGCTACAGCAGTCCTCCCTGCCTCTACCTACCTACAGCCAAGGTTAGACCCAATGAGAGAACCATCTCTCTTGGACTCGCTGCTTGCTCCAGTGACGGAAGTGCCCCCTCCTGTCTCGACACCCTTGGAGCAGGAGCATGACATTTTCTCGGAGGGTGCCGGCTCTGTATCTTCCTCTTAGTTGTAGGACGAGGATGAAACTATCTCACCACCGCCCCCCGATGCCATATCGGACCCCTTGTCCTCCCTCTTCACCGAGGACACCAAGGCCTTTCAGAGCATGCTTAAAAGGCGTACCTCCGCTCTCCCCAACCTACCCACCAAGATTGTCGAAAAATCACAATCTGGTTCGGTTTTGGGGATACTAGGATCCGGGGACTCAGGGCAGATCATGCTCCCCATTTTAGATCAATTATTAGAGCCGTCCAAATCAGTATGGGCTAAACCCGCCTCCGCCCACCAACCAACAAGTTGGCGGACTCGCTTTATGCCATACCCAGGGAGGGAGCTGAAATGTTCTTTAGACACCCTGTTCCTAACTCCCTAGTGATAGCAGCTGCCTCTCTAAAGTCCAGTGTGGGCGGGCTCCAGACTTCCCCTGCAGATAAGGAAGGTACACGTCTAGATGTTCTAGGGCGGAAGATTTTTTTCCTCTGAATCTCTTTCCCTCCGAGCTGCCAACTACGGCTCTGCCGTCTGTGGATACCAGCACTGGCTTTGGGCACAGTTAAGTAGGGCTTCCAACCCAGCCCAAATCTTAGCCCTTCAGCAGGAGGGCATGCAGATGGCCAGGTTCCAACTCACGGCCAACATGCATATAGCTGATGCCAATATCAGAGGTATGGCCTCTGCTATCACCCTCAGACACCACGCTTGGCTGCGATCCCCTTTACCAGCAGCAACAGCCGTTCTCCACCCAGTCCTGAAGACGCTTCTCAAAGCAGAGGGGCAGGGGCAAGTCCTCCTCTACCTCGTCTACCGGACCCCTTCCCAAGCAGCGTTTTTGAAACAGTCCAGGTCAAAGGAGTTTCTCTGAACTCCCCCCTTTTCCGTAACCGTCTCCGGCCCTTTTACCACCGGTGGGCCTCGCTTACCTCAGACCGTTGGGTTAAGGAGATTATCGCCTGTGGGTACTCTATTCAGTTCCTCTCTCTTATACACATCTAGATGTGTATAAGAGACAGCCCGACTCCCCTACCCGGCCCACCCCCCCAACCTCAAATACTACTTGAGGTGCAGAAACTTCTGACCAAGGGGGCTATAGAGGAAGTTCCCCATTCTCAGCAAAATAATGGATTATATTCCAACTACTTTCTTGTCCCTAAAAAGGACGAGGGCTTCCGACCTATACTCGACTTTCGCCAACTAAATAAGTATATTCGGAAGTTTAAATTTCGCATGACCTCCCTCCCCATTATCTATATGGGCCTTCAAAAAGGAGACTGGATGGCCTCCCTTGACCTTAAGGACGCTTATTTTCATATTTCTGTTAAAGTCCCTCATAGGTGCTACTTAGTTTTTTCATAGGCAATCGACACTTCCAGTATTCCGTTCTCCCCTTCGGCCTGTCTACAGCTCCCAGGGTGTTCACAAAGTGCGTTGCAGTAGTCGCGGCCCACCTCAGGACTCTAGACATACGGGTATTCCCGTACTTGGATGACTGGCTGTTTGCGGCACCATCCCCCCCTCACTTTAGCAAACCATCTCACCCTGGCTCTAGAAACTCTGCAGGACATGGGGTTTATCATCAATTACAAGAAGTCTCATCTTCTGACGCAACGACTTCAATTTATAGGGGCTGTGCGCGACACCACTCAAACGAAGGCCTTCCTACCCAACGACAGATTTCACAACTTACTTACAACCATTCTACCCCTTCAAACAAAGCCCAGGAGACGAGCGATTCTTCCTGCAACTCCAGGGCCTGATGGCAGCTACCACATCAGTAACCCCTTACGCTCGCCTCCATTTCTGAACACTCCAGCAATGGCTCGCTTGGGTCTACGACCCCATTCGTCGTCCTCTCTCCATGCACATAACTATCCCGCAGGAGGTCTACCAGGACCTCATATGGTGGACCAGCCCCCGACACGTACTCACGGGCATGCCCTTCGACACACACCCGGTGCAGGTCTCCCTCACTACAGATGCATCACTCACAGGATGGGGCGCCCACATCGACCAAGTCACTGTTCATGGCCTGTGGTCTCACGAAGGACGGCGCATGCATATCAACCTTTTGGAGCTTCATGCTATCCGTTGGGCGCTCGTGGCCCTTCTCAATCACATCAGGGGGTACAATGTTCTAATCCTTACAAACAACACCACGGCAATGTGGTATATAAACAAGTAAGGAGGGGCGAGATCCACCCTCCTCTCCCTAGAGGCTCAGGCCATCTAGACGTGGTGTATTCGTCACAACATTCATCTGCATGCAGTCCACCTAGCAGGACAAGACAACTCCCTAGCAGATCAGCTCAGCCGCGGAGCCACCGACCAGCACGAGTGGGCCCTCAACGACTCTGTCCTAGTGGATATCTTCAGGCTATGGGGCACCCCCACCGTAGATCTCTTCGTCTCTCGAGAAAACGCAAAACTCCTTAGATTTTGCAGCAGAGCGGGCCACGCCCAGGGCTCCATCTCCGACGCCTTTGCTATTTCCTGGAAAGGTTCCATGCTATACGCCTTTCCTCCCATCCCTCTGTTGTACAGAGTCCTGCACAAGATCCAGTCAGACGGAGCTCATGTCATCTCGACAGCTCCGGCTTGACGTCGCCAGCCCTGGTATCAAACCCTCCGAGCCATCTCCATCAACGTAGTCGACCTACCTCTCCTTCCTGATCTTCTATCGAAGGACCAAGGGTCGGTCCTCCACCCGACCTGCAGTCGCTCCATCTCTCCGCCTGGCTGATCAGGTTCTGATACACGATGCCTCCCCCAAGGTGGCTAGGATCCTACTTAACTCCCGTCACCCATCTACCCGAGCTTGCTATGCTGCAAAATGGAAACGATTCATGACTTGGTGCGGGGCCCAACCCTGCGACTTACACGATTTGTCTATGAACCATGTCTTCCGATACCTGTTACATCTCCACGAATTGGGCCTATCTATCTCTTCCATCAAAGTACACCTTGCGGCACTCTCCTCTCGCCTTCATCGCTGTCATCCAACTGGCACAGACACTCACGTCTCGTGTTCCCTTATGAGAACCTTCTGGAGGGGACTAGTCACTCCTTCCCTCCCACCTCCCAACCTACACAACCGTGGGACCTCAATCTAGTCCTCAGCAAGCTGATGGGACCGCCGTTTGAACCATTAGCATCTTCTTTACTGGAGAACCTGTCTATCAAAACTGCTTTCTTATTAGCTATCACATCCGCCAGGAGAGTTTCGGAACTTTCCACCCTTCGGGCCTCCCCACCTTACACTGTCTTCCACCTCGACAGGGTAGACGTCAGGACAGATCCCTCCTTCGTCCCTAAGGTGGTTTCCCTGTTTCATCTGAACCAGATCATCCCCTTGCCTGTGTTTTTTCCTAAACCGCATTCTTTTCCTACGGACCGAGCTTTCCATACTCTGGATGTCAAGCGGGCACTATCCTATTACCTCTCTCGCACTCGCCCTTTCAGAGCTTCTGATGCCCTGTTCATATCCTATGGTGGCCAACGTATCGGAGTTAAAGTTAGGTCCCAGAGACTCCTAGGTGGATTTTACTCTGTATACGAAGGTGTTATGAGCAAGCGGACAGGTCCCCTCCTTCCCACCTTCGTGCTCACTCTACCAGAGCCGTGGCCTCTTCGACTGCCAACTTCCATGGAGTCCCTATACAGGACATTTGTAAGGCAGCCACGTAGGGGTCTGTGCATACTTTCACCAAGCACTACTCCCTGGATTTGGCCGCAACGTCAGACTCCGGCCTTGGCACAGCAGTATTGCAATCCATACTTCACTGACCTCCTTGACTCCCTCCACCAAAGGTATGTCTTTCTCTGCTACTCACTCTCCCATAGTGAGAATCGCGGAGATCCTCGAAGAAATAGAGGTTACTTACCAGTAACTGTTCTTCAAGAGAGCTCTGCGAATTCTCACGACACGCCCGACCTTCCCCTCTGTCTCAGAGGTACCCGTCGGTCTTCCTGAGATGGGGTTGGAAGGAACTGAGGCAGCAAGGGCTCCGCCCCCTTTTACAGCCTCCCACGCTTTTCCTGAGCGGGCGGGGGGAGGGAGGGGCAGAGCCCTCACCTTATTCTAGTTCTTTCCAGGACATCTTCTGCCTGGAAACTGCTGATGAGATTTTCCGGTACCTGCGGAACAGGAAGTAAATCCCCATTAGTGAGAATTCGCAGAGCTCTCTTGAAGAACAGAATTACTGATAAGTAACCTCTATTTTTCATTGTTCGTTTTGTTTTTATTAAAATGTCATTAATTTTTGTTATTTCGGTAGTCTTTCGTTTTAATACATATTTTTGGCTGTAACTTTTTTTCATGTGATTAATCGGATTGTGCCCTCCAATAGAGAGCATTATGTATGCCAAAATTCAGAATGACTGGTTAGACGTCTGATTTTTTTTATAAGCAGTTGAAATTTATTTTACAAAATTCTGTTTATGCATTCCTGGCTGTAACATCTTTGTCTCCTATCAGGTTTGGATGTAACTTCACAAGATTATACCTATCCCCAAGGGTACTACCCATGCCAAATCTGAGAAGGATTGGATAAAGGGACGTGATAGAAGTGATCTATTTTTAAATGCATTTCTGAATGTAACATCTTTGTATTCCAGCTAGTTTACATGAAACGTGGTAGGATTTATTTCAGACCTTTAGGAGCATCTCTGCTGAATATCTGCAAGATCTGATAAAGGGTCCCAAAGTTATAAGCCTGCACAGCATCCCTATGCTAGGGATTCTCTTTAGGTTTGTCCTTGTGGAACCAGATGGACAGCCAGCCTGGATGTGAGTCTTGTCTCCCGATTGCTGAGATGCTTCCCTCTGCCTTACTGCCTGAAGTCCTAGTGTCCCTTCTATGCCTGCCTCAGAGCCACCAAGGATGGGTCCTGGAAAGCTGGAAGCATGCAGTAAGAGAGGCAATCACATCTCTGTCCCAGCCAGGGTGTCTTTGAAATGTCAAGCCAATTGGCAAGAGGATGTGTGTGTCATCTCAGCTTCAGTCTAGGTGGGCAACCCAGGTGTGTGGGGGTGTCAGTCAACTTGCAGAGAACGCTCCAGGAGGGAGCAGGAGAATGTTGGGGAGCACCCTAGATACATGGAGATTGGATTTATGTAGCTAGCTGAACTCTTGCAGTGAGCTCTAGCACATACACACAAAAATCCTGCTAGTAAAGCATGAGAAAATGCTCTGACCAAAGCTAGAACTAACCACCGACAAAGAGCCGGCCCCCAAAACAGCAGCTTATATCTACCCTCTCTGCCCACCTTGAAGCCACCACTCATTGGTCCTGTAAAGGTGGACGTATGCAGTAACTGGCCAGTGAATGTGTCTGTAGGTTGGGCCACTCCCCCCTGCCATACCTGTCTGAATGGCACTGCATATGCTATTTACTTAAATAACAAAAGTCTTCAAGAGGGAAACTTCAATTACTTATAAAATTTGGACCGTTTATCAAATCTTTATATATCTTCCTTCAGGCCAGGTGTTGTCCACCTTAGGATGATCTCCCTCATGGCCAGTAGGAGGCAGCAAACTCAACTGGGCATGCTCAAGGGTGATCACGCCCCTAAATCTCCAGTTAAAAGTTTGCCTCGAGCTAGATAGGCGGTAATGGTGTCTCCACACCCCAGGCAGTACTTTAGACTCCAGCTACCTGGCTAACAGTTGGGCTGGAGCTGGATAGTTCTTCTTCGAGGATCACCGCGATTCTCACTCTTGGGATTCACTTCCTGCTCTGCAGGCACCGGAAAACCTCTCGTCAGCAGTATCCAGGCAGATTACGCCTGGAAAAGACTAGAACATGGTGAGGGCTCCGCCCCCTCCATCCCCCCCATCCCAAGAAAAGCACGGGCCCGCATCACGAGGGATGGTAGAATAAATAGGGGGAGGAGCCCTCACCACCTCAGTTCCTTTCAACCGCGTGGCATTGGAAGACTTCTCAGCGCTTTTCAGCGTTTAGTCAGCAACAGAAATAGAAGATAGAAGAAGATTCTTGTGAGTAAAAGTGCCGCCCTAGCCCGCGGGGACGTCCCCCGGGCCTTTACGCCCCCTGGGCAATCGGGAATGCCCAAGCAACCGGGCTTTAAATGATGTAGCTCCTGTCCGGCCACCCTCTCAGTTAGTGACCAGCATGACCGCTGTCTGGCCTGCCTGGGAGAAGGTCATAATATGCGGACCTGTGGAGCTTGCTCGGTTCTGTCGAATAGAGCAAAACGAGCCAGAGCGCTTCGGCTACAGGACATTCTGACAAAAAGGGCATTAGAAGGCAGTGAAGAGGGGCCTCTGAGGCTCCCCACCCGGCACTCTACACCGATGGAAACTTCGCAAACGACGCTGGTGGCACCGGCTCCGACGGTACCACCTCTGAGACCCAGTCCCCGCACCACTGGTTCCGTCTGGTCCGGGGAGATCGGGATCGAGGTACCACACGGTTCCACTACCGGTACCGTCCGTTCCGGGGAAGGTGGAACCGATGCACGCACGCACGCACGCCCAGCCCCAGGCGCCCTGCGGAAACCGGTGCCGATGCACCCCGCATACACGGCTCCACACACTCACTGGAGCGGGGCTCGAAGAGTGGGGAGAAAAAGAAAAGCTCCTCACGGGAGACGGCGGAACGCCCTGCGGCAGACGCCATACCCCAGAGACAGGGGTCACCGTNGGGAGACGGCGGAACGCCCTGCGGCAGGCGTCATACCCCAGGGACAGGGGTCACCGTTGGGACCAACGGCTGTGCCTACGCAACCCCAACAAACACTGGAACCGGTGTCGGAACCGACGAGGGTGATCGCACTGTTGACTCCACGGACACAGTCGGTACCGTCCCTACTACTTACCCTACTGGCACAGAGGAAATCCCGCTCACGGTCCCCCCACTATCGCTCACGGTCCGGAACACCACAGAACCGAGACAAACGCGGACCAGGTCCGGATCACCACGGTACTGAGACAAACGCGGACCCCTCCGGTACCACATGGAGCGCAGATCCCGTTCGCCGTGCTCATGCTGTTCACCAAGAGGCAGGCGCTGGGACTAAAGTTACGCCCACGACTACCGGTACCGCTCATGTAGTCCATCTCTATTTAGACAGGACTTTGAATATATGACGTAAAGGGGACACCCCTATGTTCCACCGGCTCCGGCGGCAACTATTTCACGTCCCCCACCGTCGGAGACGGACTCGATGCAGGCACACCTGGACCTCGGCACCGAGACACACGGTTCCGGACCTGAAATAGTGGCCACTCAGCCACAAGAAAGGTTAGCTCCATCGGGGGCTACGCAGCTCTTGACCTCTCTACTGGGGACCCAGAGAGAGGAACCGGTACTGTCGGTACGGCTTCCCCAGGGAGATGGGCGTCGCAATCATCCTCATCATCATCCCCATCCCTTGAGGAGGATGAGACCATCTCCCCACCACCCACAGACGCTATATCGGACCCTAATATATCACTAGCCACAGAGGATTCGAAGGCTTTCCAGGCTATGCTGAGGAGGATGGCATCTGTCTCTTATACACATCTAGATGTGTATAAGAGACAGGGATTGGATAAATGGTCCCAATGTTATAAGCAATTTATTTTTAAATGCATTTCTGAATGTAACATCTTTGTATTCCAGCTAGTTTACATGAAACGTGGTAGGATTTATTTCAGACCTTTAGGAGCATCTCTGCTGAATATCTGCAAGATCTGATAAAGGGTCCCAAAGTTATAAGCCTGCACAGCATCCCTATGCTAGGGATTCTCTTTAGGTTTGTCCTTGTGGAACCAGATGGACAGCCAGCCTGGATGTGAGTCTTGTCTCCCGATTGCTGAGATGCTTCCCTCTGCCTTACTGCCTGAAGTCCTAGTGTCCCTTCTATGCCTGCCTCAGAGCCACCAAGGATGGGTCCTGGAAAGCTGGAAGCATGCAGTAAGAGAGGCAATCACATCTCTGTCCCAGCCAGGGTGTCTTTGAAATGTCAAGCCAATTGGCAAGAGGATGTGTGTGTCATCTCAGCTTCAGTCTAGGTGGGCAACCCAGGTGTGTGGGGGTGTCAGTCAACTTGCAGAGAACGCTCCAGGAGGGAGCAGGAGAATGTTGGGGAGCACCCTAGATACATGGAGATTGGATTTATGTAGCTAGCTGAACTCTTGCAGTGAGCTCTAGCACATACACACAAAAATCCTGCTAGTAAAGCATGAGAAAATGCTCTGACCAAAGCTAGAACTAACCACCGACAAAGAGCCGGCCCCCAAAACAGCAGCTTATATCTACCCTCTCTGCCCACCTTGAAGCCACCACTCATTGGTCCTGTAAAGGTGGACGTATGCAGTAACTGGCCAGTGAATGTGTCTGTAGGTTGGGCCACTCCCCCCTGCCATACCTGTCTGAATGGCACTGCATATGCTATTTACTTAAATAACAAAAGTCTTCAAGAGGGAAACTTCAATTA
Source organism: Sphenodon punctatus (assembly GCA_003113815.1). Taxonomy (NCBI): domain Eukaryota; kingdom Metazoa; phylum Chordata; class Lepidosauria; order Sphenodontia; family Sphenodontidae; genus Sphenodon; species Sphenodon punctatus. The sequence continues at coordinate 21,840,244 of QEPC01013865.1, forward strand.
CTTATAAAATTTGGACCGTTTATCAAATCTTTATATATCTTCCTTCAGGCCAGGTGTTGTCCACCTTAGGATGATCTCCCTCATGGCCAGTAGGAGGCAGCAAACTCAACTGGGCATGCTCAAGGGTGATCACGCCCCTAAATCTCCAGTTAAAAGTTTGCCTCGAGCTAGATAGGCGGTAATGGTGTCTCCACACCCCAGGCAGTACTTTAGACTCCAGCTACCTGGCTAACAGTTGGGCTGGAGCTGGATAGTTCTTCTTCGAGGATCTCCGCGATTCTCACTCTTGGGATTCACTTCCTGCTCTGCAGGCACCGGAAAACCTCTCGTCAGCAGTATCCAGGCAGATTACGCCTGGAAAAGACTAGAACATGGTGAGGGCTCCGCCCCCTCCATCCCCCCCATCCCAAGAAAAGCACGGGCCCGCATCACGAGGGATGGTAGAATAAATAGGGGGAGGAGCCCTCACCACCTCAGTTCCTTTCAACCGCGTGGCATTGGAAGACTTCTCAGCGCTTTTCAGCGTTTAGTCAGCAACAGAAATAGAAGATAGAAGAAGATTCTTGTGAGTAAAAGTGCCGCCCTAGCCCGCGGGGACGTCCCCCGGGCCTTTACGCCCCCTGGGCAATCGGGAATGCCCAAGCAACCGGGCTTTAAATGATGTAGCTCCTGTCCGGCCACCCTCTCAGTTAGTGACCAGCATGACCGCTGTCTGGCCTGCCTGGGAGAAGGTCATAATATGCGGACCTGTGGAGCTTGCTCGGTTCTGTCGAATAGAGCAAAACGAGCCAGAGCGCTTCGGCTACAGGACATTCTGACAAAAAGGGCATTAGAAGGCAGTGAAGAGGGGCCTCTGAGGCTCCCCACCCGGCACTCTACACCGATGGAAACTTCGCAAACGACGCTGGTGGCACCGGCTCCGACGGTACCACCTCTGAGACCCAGTCCCCGCACCACTGGTTCCGTCTGGTCCGGGGAGATCGGGATCGAGGTACCACACGGTTCCACTACCGGTACCGTCCGTTCCGGGGAAGGTGGAACCGATGCACGCACGCACGCACGCCCAGCCCCAGGCGCCCTGCGGAAACCGGTGCCGATGCACCCCGCATACACGGCTCCACACACTCACTGGAGCGGGGCTCGAAGAGTGGGGAGAAAAAGAAAAGCTCCTCACGGGAGACGGCGGAACGCCCTGCGGCAGGCGCCATACCCCAGAGACAGGGGTCACCATTGGGGACCAACAGCTGTGCCTACGCAACCCCAACAAACACCGGTACCGGTCTCAGAACTGATGAGGGTGATCACACCGTTGACTCCACGGACACGGTCGGTACCGCCCCTCCTACTTACCCTACCGGCACAGAGGGAATCCCGCTCACAGTCCCCCCACTATCACTCACGGTCCGGATCACCACGGTACCGAGACGAACGCGGACCCCTCCGGTACCACATAGAGCGCAGATCCTGTTCGCCGTGCTCATGCTGTTCACCAAGGGGCAGGCGCTGGGACTACAGTTACGCCCACGACTACCGGTACCGCTCATGTAGTCCATCTCCATTTAGACAGGACTTTGAATATATGACGCAAAGGGGACACCCCTATGTTCCACCGGCTCCGCCGAGGGCTGCACCGACGGCAACGATTTCACGCCCCCCACCGTCGGAGACGGACTCGATGCAGGCGCACCTGGACCTCGGCACTGTCGGCACCGGGACACACGGTTCTGGGCCTGAAATAGTGACCACTCAGCCACAAGAAAGGTTAGCTCCATCGGGGGCTACGCAGCTCTTGCCCTCTCTACTGGGGACCCATAGAGAGGAACCGGTACCGTCGGTACCGGCTATGGTCGGAACGGCTTCCCCAGGGAGATCAGCGTCGCAATCATCCTCATCGTCATCCCCATCCCTCGAGGAGGATGAGACCATCTCCCCACCACCCACAGACGCTATATCGGACCCTAATATATCACTGGCCACAGAGGATTCGAAGGCTTTCCAGGCAATGCTGAGGAAGATGGCATCCTCCCTCCCTAAACTCCCCACGAGGGTCGTTAAGAAAGCTCAAACAGGACCCATCTTTGGCATCCTAAGGGCGGGGGAATCGGGGCATGTGATGCTACCACTTTTGGAGCAATTATTGGAACCAGCCACTACCTTATGGGGGAAACCGGCCTTGGTGTCTCCTACCAACAAGTTGGCAGACTCCCTATATGCAGTGCCCAAGGAAGGGATGCAAATATTTCATAATCACCCTCCTCCCAACTCATTAGTAATTGCTGCTGCCTCTGTAAGATCCAGAGCGGGAGGGGTACAGACTTCCCCAGCAGACAGAGAGGGAGGAAGACTGGACATCCTTGGAAGAAAAGCGTTCTCCTCAGACTCCCTATCCTTTCGAATTGCGAATTACGCATCAGCCATGTGTGGTTACCAGCATTGGCTATGGTCTAAGATTAGCACTACCTCAGACCCGAACCAGTTGGCAGCACTCCAAAAAGAAGGCATGCAGATGGCCCAATTTCAATTAACTGCAAACATGCACATGGCGGATGCCAATGCTAGAGGGATGGCGTCTGCTATCGCCCTCCGTAGGCATGCCTGGCTTCGGTCCATGGCTTTGACCCAGGAAAATAAAACTAGAATAGAAGATCTGCCATTTGATTGCAAAGGGTTGTTTTCGGCCTCGGCAAAAGGTCAGAATCTTCCCGTACCTAGACGATTGGCTGATCGCAGCAACGTCGCAACAAGAACTCCTGAAACACTTAGAGTTGACAATATCACTTCTCAAGGTCCTGGGCTTTGTCCTCAACTTGGCAAAGTCACACCTACACCCTACACAGCAATTACCATTCATAGGGGCGATCCTGGACACCAGGCACGCAAAAGCGTACCTTCCCACAGAGAGACTTCTCGCCATACAGCAGGCACTGAACACTCTACAAACTCACCCTACCAAGTCGGTTCGATTTTTTCTCCACCTTCAGGGGCTAATGGCCTCCACCACCATGGTAACACCGCATGCACGTCTACACATAAGACCACTGCAACAATGGCTTGCCAGAAATTACACTCCCACCATCCACTCCCTCAACATGAAGCTGTCCATAACAAAGGGACTTCTCTTAAATCTACAATGGTGGGCAAATGGCGAACAAGTCCTAAAAGGGGTACCCTTCGATTCCCCCCAGCATTCAGGCAACTATCACAACAGACGCATCCTTGACCGGATGGGGTGCACACATGGAAAACATCAAAGTTCATGGACTTTGGTCTCGAGAGGAGACACACCTTCACATCAACATGTTGGAACTGCGGGCCATACGTTGGGCTCTAAAAGCCTTACTTCCCCACGTCAAGGGAAAGAACATTCAGATCGTCACAGACAATACTACGGCCATGTGGTACGTAAACAAACAAGGGGGAGCACGTTCCACTCGTCTGTCCAAAGAGGCAGAGACCATTTGGCACTGGTGCATAGAACACGACATACATGTACACGCCATTCATTTGGCAGGCCAAGACAACTCGAGAGCGGACTACCTCAGTCGCAAGGCAACGGATCAACACGAATGGTCACTGAAGGAAGAGGTCTTGGCAGATATATTTCAAGATTGGGGAACTCCAACGATAGACCTGTTCGCCTCACAGGAGAATGCCAAACTTCCGGAATTCTGCAGCCGAGCAGGAGTAGTACCAGGATCGATATCGGACGCCTTTGCCATCTCTTGGCACGGGACATTCCTTTATGCATTTCCACCGTTTCCCCTCATTCACAGAGTTCTGTGCAAGGTCAGGACCCACAGGGCCCACCTCATTCTGATCGCTCCCTTTTGGCCCCGCCAAATCTGGTTCCAAACCTTACAGGGAATGGCGGCACAGGTCAGAAATCTTCCAGTAACATACGACCTCCTGTCTCGAGAACGGGGGGAAATTCTGCACCACGATTTACAGATGCTCCACCTCTCCGCTTGGTTGATTCTACCCCAATGAGGAACGCACCTCCGGAGGTTTCAGAAATATTTCTAAATTCGCAAAGACCTTCGACTCGCAAATGTTACGAGATGAAGTGGAGACGATTCTGTAGGTGGTGTGTAGCACAATCTATCTCTTTACAAACCTTGGACATGAACCATGTTTTCCTTTATCTTCTGAATCTTCAGAAGTTACACTTATCTCTGGCATCCATAAAGGTCCACCTGGCGGCTTTATCATCACGATTGCAACCTGATGGTAGTGAAACACTTTTTTCTCACGATCTGATGAAGTCTTTTTGGAAGGGGCTGATGAACACTTTCCCTCAGAGGTCAAGCCCTGCCCCTCAGTGGGACTTAAATCTTGTGTTGTCAAAATTGATGTCTCCTCCTTTCGAACCTTTAGCTTCTTGTAGCATGGAGAATTTATCTATTAAAACTGCATTTTTAGTAGCTATTACTTCAGCAAGGAGGGTGAGTGAGCTCACAGCTCTTAGAACTTCTCCTCCTTATACGTTGTTCCATAGAGATAAAGTTGATTTGAGGATTGATCCCTCTTTTATCCCCAAGGTAGCATCCAGTTTTCATCTTAACCAGACAATATCGCTACCAGTTTTCTTTCCTAAACCTCATACTTCAGTTGCGGAACAAATGCTGCACACGTTAGATATCAAGAGAGCACTCGCATTCTACATTGACAGAACTAGATCTATAAGAGCGTGTGACTCCCTGTTTATTTCATATGGAGGTCAAAAGATTGGAGTTAAGATTTCCACACAGAGACTTTCTAAGTGGATTATGTTGTGTATACAAAAATGTTATGCCTTAGTGGACAAGGTTCCACCTGCAGGATTGAGGGCACACTCCACTAGAGCTACTGCTGCATCGTTGGCGAACTTCCAAGGGGTAAATTTATCCGACATCTGTAAAGCTGCCACATGGGCGTCTGTCCATACGTTTACAAAGCATTACTCTTTGGATCTTGCGGCCAGAACAGATTCCCAGGTGGGAAGAGCAGTGCTCGACTCCTTCTTGAGTGGTCATCCTCGACTCCCTCCTCCTTGAGGTAGGTGGTTAGAACTGCTTATTACTCTCCCAAGAGTGAGAATCGCGGAGATCCTCGAAGAAGAAATAGAGGTTACTTACCAGTAACTCTGTTCTTCGAGAGAGCTCCGCGTATTCTCACATCCCGCCCTCCTTCCCCTCAGTCTTGGATGGACATTGCTGGGTCTTCCGGACTGGGTTGGAAGGAACTGAGGCGGTGAGGGCTCCTCCCCCTATTTATTCTACCATCCCTCGTGATGCGGGCCCGCGCTTTTCTCGGGATGGGGGGGGGGATGGAGGGGGCGGAGCCCTCACCATGTTCTAGTCTTTTCCAGGCGTAATCTGCCTGGATACTGCTGACGAGAGGTTTTCCAGTGCCTGCAGAGCAGGAAGTGAATCCCAAGAGTGAGAATAGGCGGAGCTCTCTCGAAGAACAGAGTTACTGGTAAGTAACCTCTATTTTTTCTAGTTAGCCAGAGACTGCACCCCATAATCAGAAATCTCTAGAACAGCCAGTGTCACTTGACTCCTACAGGATCCTCACCTGGGCCTTGGAAGTGGCATTCTCTTTCCCCTGCCTATCCACCCGAGGGCACGGCTAGATGGAAAGGCAGGTATGAAGGGAATCCTAGACAGGCACCCCTTATCACTCAACGTAAGCCCACCGCGGCACCGGCACCATTAGGACCTGCTGGCAAAAACTAGGCCCCGACTGCGGCCACAGCAGTGGCCCTGGATTGGCCGAGAACAAAAGCATGCCAAACACGCAGAAGCGCACTGCAGAAGAGGAAAGCAGGGAGAAGACCCAGGACAATCAGGAAGAGGACAAGGACACACAATAAGTAAGCGGGGCCTCCTCCCTTACCCCGATAGAGAAACTCCAATTTGAAACCCTCAATTCCATCCTCCAATCCCTCAAAAGCCTAGAGGATAGGAAAGAGCCACCCCAAAAAGGCCCCAGCCCCCAGTTTTTAAGGGCAAATTTAAGGCCTCTAACAAGGGCAAAAGCCTGGCCTCCACAAAACCCCAAGGAAATCCCCCAAAACAGCTGTTTCAGAGAACTCATAGGTTCCTCTTCAGAGGGGAAGGAATTCTTCAGTGATGAAGAAGAGGGGGGAGAAATTACCTCAGGAACAGAGAACGGTCCCCCTCCCAAGAGACCCAGGACTGGAACTCCCCACGCATGTATAGCTGAGGAGGAAGAAGAGGAGCAGGGGGACTTAGATGGGGGCTCCCAGGATTCAATAGAGAGATTGGAGAGCCATCATGCAGACAGGCAGGACCCTCTACTGCTTGGTCCTAAAGAACGGGAGAGAACTACCGACCACCTCCTCTGAAAAGATCCTAAAAAGAGCCCAGAGGGTCTAAAGAATCAGATCCAAAAAGGAATCCAAATCCTCTGAGGGGGAGGAGAACTCCGGCAGGGAATACATCCCTAAGATCGCAGATTCCACAAAAGGCCTGGCCCTCGATGGCCAAACAACCTAACACTCCAAAGGCTCTCCACGGCTCAGGAGAGCATATATAGGTTTTCCAGACAGAGTAGCCCCATCTTTAAAAACCCTAAAGTGGACACTGTGACTGCTTCCTTGGCACGTCACTGTGTTCCCGGTGGAAGGGGATCTCCAAAGAACAAACCGATAGAGGTATCAAAGCGGGCCTGCAAAAATCTTAGAGGCCCTTTCCAACCTATTGCGCATCTCCACAGCAGCTTCCTACTGCTCCTGAATCATCCTCAAGTGGTTTAAATTGACTAAGCCCCCAGGGCTCCCAGAGGGTACTTCCCTAGCATGAAATAACACGTTGGCCCACCTATTCCTCATTGACGCGTCTATGGACGGAGTCACCTGGGCGGCTAGAGTTACGGCAGCCAACATCACCGCCCGTCACCACCTCTGGTTGAGATCATGGAAGGCTGACTTCCCATACGAAAAATCTCTTGGTAAACGGGTCATTTAAGGGAGATAGGCTGTTTGGAGCCTCACTGGACTAGATCCTGGTGGATAACTCCTACAAACTGTCTTTTCGTCCCTTCCAGAGAGCTTTTCACTCTCACAACACCAACAGGAGAGGTCCTCCCAGAAAGATCTCCGAATACCACCCCTCCCGCTACAGAGGAGGAAGAGGACGAGACAACAGTACATCTCCCAATATGCCACGACCTAATCCTAGACAGGGTAACCAGACCGGAAAACAGGCCACGTGACTACTCCAGTTCCTGCCCTCAGCTCGACACACCGCTTGGAGGGCATCTGACCCTATTCACAAAAAGGTGGGAACATAGGAACATAAGAAGTGCCATACTGGGTTAGACCAATGGTCCATCTAGCCCAGCATCCTGTCTCCGACAGTGGCCAATCACAGTGGCTTGGGAGAAGCACCCAACAGGTCACAAAGGGGGATCCATTCCCTGTTGTGTTCTCCCAGCTCCCATCATGTTCCCATATCCTGTCTGGCTAATAGCTGCTAATGGACCTATCTTCCAGAAACTTGTCCAAACAGCTTTTAAACTCAGCTATAGTACTGGCCCTTACCACAGCCTCTGGCAGTAGATTCCACAACCCAATTATACGCTGAGTGAAAAAATATTTTCTTTTATTTGTTTTAAACTTGCCACCCATGAGTTTCATGGAGTGTCCCCTAGTTCTAGTACTAGCTGAGAGGGTAAATAACTGCTCCTTGTTTATTAGTTCCACACCACTCATGATTTTATAGACCTCTATCATATCTCCTCTCAGTCGTCTCTTCTCCAAACTGAAGAGCCCCAACCTACCAAGCCTCTCCTCATACGGGAGCCCTTCCATGCCCTTGATCATTTTTGTTGCCCTTCTCTGTACCTTTTCTAGTTCAGCTATGTCTTTTTTGAGATGGGGCGACCAGAACTGCACACAATATTCGAGGTGCGGTCGCACCATTGATTTGTATAGAGGCATTATGACATCCTCAGTTTTATTCTCTATCCCCTTCCGAATAATTCCTAACATTCTGTTTGCTTTTTTGACTGCTGCTGCGCACTGCGCTGTGGATTTCATTGTATTGTCCACAACCACCCCCAGATCCTTTTCCTGAGTGGTAACTCCTAGCTTAGTACCCAGCATTGTGTACGCATAGTTTGGATTATTTTTCCCTACGTGCATCACTTTGCACTTGTCCACATTAAATCTCATTTGCCATTTAGATGCCCAGGCACCCAGTGTCGTAAGATCCTGTTGCAGTTCCTCACAGTCTGCTCGTGTTTTAACTACCTTGAATAACTTGGTGTCGTCTGCAAATTTGATCACCTCACTCTTAACACCCTTTTCCAAATCATTAATGAATACATTAAACAGCACCAGTCCCAATACAGATCCCTGAGGCACACCACTTTTTACATCTCTCCATTGTGAAAACTGACCATTTAGTCCAACCCTTTGCTTTCTATCTTTTAACCAGTTTCTGATCCATAGTAAGACACTATCTCCTATCCCATGACTTTTTAATTTTCTCAAGAGTCCCTCTCATGAGGGACCTTATCAAATGTTTTCTGGAAATCCAGGTACACTATATGTACTGGGTCTCCCTTGTCCACATGCTTGTTCACACCCTCAAAGAATTCCAACAGATTAGCGAGGCATTACTTACCTTTACTAAATCCAAGTTGACTCTTCCCCATTAAGCCATGTTTGTCAACATGCCCTGTAATTCTGTGCTTAATTATGGTTTCCACCATTTTGCCCGGCAAAACCGTCAACGCTTACTGGTCTATAGTTTTCAGGATCACCTCTGGATCCTGGAAACTACAGCATTACATCGGATACATGGGTACTGGAGACCTTGTCCTGGGAATATGCAGTCGAATTCTAGCACCCTCCCAGGAGCTTCTTTCGCGTATCGCCAACGTCACGAAATCCAGACAAACACATGGCAATGAGCCTAGAGATCCACAGGCTAGCAGACACAGGGGCAATAGAACCAGTCCCCACTCCAGAACACAGAAAGGGACTTTACACAATCCTCTCCCTCGTAAAGAAGAAATCGGGCTCCTGGAGTCTGGACCTGAAAAGATTAAACAAATCAGTAAAAGTGCAGAAATTCAAAATGGAAACCCTGAATTCCATCTGCATGTCCCTTGCCCCGGGAGACTGGATGGTCTCGCTGGACTTACAGGAGGCCTACCTACACGTGGCCATACACCCGAAACACAGACAATGGTTCTGCTTCCAGTATCATTCCAGTCCTTGCCATTCAAGGCCTTGGGACGGCCCCCAGAACATTCACAAAAATTCTCATTCACCTGACTGCAAACCTCAGAACCAGAGGGATTGCAATATACCCATTCTTAAGATGACATTCTCATCTGTGCACCAAGTCGGGAAACCACTCTGCATCACCTGAAGATTACCATTCACCACCTAGTAAACTACGGCTTTCTAATCAACCACGAAAAGAGCCATCTCAAACCCACACAACAACTCAAACACTTAGGAGTAATTCTCGACACAGGCAGAAACAGGATATTCATCCTGCCCCAGCGCCAACAGAAAATCAGAACCCTTATAACCTCAGGAGAGTGGTCCCATTGACCACGCTGGCATCCCTGCAAGGTCTCATGGTATCGTGCATTCGCTGCCTACACCCACTCCAACGCTTCCTGAGGCCCTTGCAGCACCAGATAATAGAAAAATCCAAGATGTCTCCACGTGCCCTAAAATCTCTAGATTGGTGGATGGAACCCCTCAGGTTCGACCAGGGAGTTTAACTTTCAGAATTTATTATTTTATTTATTATTAACAAACATTTATATAGCGCCAGCAGTGTACATGGCACTTTACAAAGTAATAAAATAGACACGGTCCCTGCCCCTAGGGCTTACAATCTGAGCGACAGGAGCTGAGGGAGAGACATAGGAAGGGGAACAGAGGGAGAGACAAGGGGTCTAACATTCATGAAGATGCGAGGTCTCAAGTGCACGTACTTGGCTTGGTTACGATGAGAATGACAGCAGGCAGGTCCATGTGGCAAGGATAAGGGTAAACAGATCTTAGGTATAGGAATAGTGGCTCAGCAGGATAAAGAGTCAGACAGAGCAGAGCGAAAGAGGTGAGTTTTAAGGAGAGATTTGAAGGTATGAAGGGAGGGGGCAAGGCGGATGTGGACAGGGAGGGAGTTCCAGGCATGGGGGGCAGCAAGTGAGAAGGGACGAAGGCGCTTAGGGGAGCAGGGAAGGCGTGGAAGGGTGAGAGAAGGGACAGAGGAGGAGCGAAGTGCACGGGCTGGAGTATGGAGGGCAATAAGTGCAGAGAGGTAGGGGGGAGCAAGGTTGTGAAGAGCTTTATAGGTGAAGACTAGGAGCTTGTGCAGGATTCGTTCAGGAAGGGGAAGCCAGTGAAGCGAAGAGAGGAGGGGCTGCACATGGTCGAAGCGACTGGCGAGGTAGATGACCCTGGCAGCAGAATTTTGGACAGAGATGAGGGGAGAAAGGTGAGACCGGGGAAGGCCAGAGAGAAGGAGGTTACAGTAATCGAGGCGAGAGATGACCAGAGCAGAATGACAGATGGTGTCAGTAACCGCAGATGCGAGTCTTCTCGGATGGGGGGGGGGGGCTCATCTCAACAGAGGATGTACACAGGGCACCTGGAGAGCAGAGAACTTGTCTCATAGCATGAACTGGCTGGAACTCAGGGCCATCCACCCGGCACTACGGCATTTCCTACCAGAGATCCAGGGCAAGCATGTACTAGTTCACACGGACAATACTACAGCCCTAGCATACATAAAGAACCAGGGAGGATCCCAGTCCAAGAATCTACACAAGGAAGCCAACTCTTTCCTCCTGTGGGCGGAAGAACGTGTCCTTTCCATCGCAGCTGTACACAGTAGGGGAATCAACAACGAGAGAGTGGACTGGCTGAGCTGGCAAAACGTAGATCCAGGGGAATGGTCCCTAAGCGAAGACGCATTCAACCAAATTGTGAAAAGGTTTGGGAGACCGACAGTGGATCTGTTTGCATCGCAGAACACCACCAAGGCTCCAAGATTCATGTCCTGCAACTTTCACCCCAAGGCAGTAGCTCAGGATGCATTGAAGCAGCCCTTGCCAAGGGAACTGCTTTATATCTTTCCTCCCAGGTCCTGACCAGGACGCTGAACAAATACAGGAAGGAACAAGCCAACCTGATCCTCATAGCCCCATGCTGGCCCCGGAGACCTTGGTACGCAGACATAATGATCCTGCACCAAGGGGATCTGCTGGAACTGAAACCAGCCCCAGACCTGCTGACACAGGGGCCGATAACCTACGAACACCCAGAATTCCTGAGGCTGACAGCCTGGCTCTTGAAGCCCTAGCTCTATGGAACTTTGGGTATTCCGAGCTGGTGGTGCATGATGAAAATCCTCCAGATGAAAATCCACCAGTAGGATATACCAGTGCACATGGAGAATCTTTGTTAACTTGTGCTCCAAAGCCAAAATAGACCCGAAAGAACCCTAAGATCTCTCACATTCTAGAGTTTTACAAGAGGGACTTGATAAAGGGTTAAGACTCAGCAACCTCTCCCGACAGGTGGCAGCCCTAGATAGCACCCTAGGCAGTATTAAGAGACTTTAGGATTGCTACTCACCCTCATATTAGAAGATTCTTGAAAATAGCTACGCAGATCTCTCCTCCGGTGGTGCATAAGTACCCATCATGGAATCTTAACCCAGTCCTTAAATCACTCACCAGGCCCCTCTAATTTTTTCCTTTCTATTAAATTAGCTTTTCTAATGGCTATTACTTCAGCATGCAGAGTGTCTAAGCTAGGGGGTCTATTCATTGACCCTTCTCTGTGTAAATTTTATTAAGGAATCGATGGTCCTATGCCTCGACAACTCCTTCATACCCAAAGTAAATTTACAATTCCACAGAGAACAGGAGTTCATCTCGCCCTCCTTTTGTCTTAGATTAGAAAGGTTGTAGCACACCTTAGATGTGTGGAGGGCCCTAAAAATCTATTTAAATAAGACTGAGTCATTTTGTCAATCATCAGCACTTTTCATGTGCTTACAACCCCAGGAGAAGGGGAAGGAAGGCTTCTAAGGTGGTCTTAACTAAATGGGTCTCCACCTGCATCACGGAAGCCTACAGGGTGGCCAACCTTCCTCCCTTTCAGAGAAGCTCCCTATAGTGAGAGATGTAGCGCGGCTACCTGAAACAATGTACGTACCTTCACCAGGCATTACAAAATCAATATTTTGGGTTCAGCTGAGGCTGCATTTGGCAGGAGGATCCTTCAGGGGTTTCTGAACTGAGTTCTCTACCGACTTACAAAATTTAGGATTCCCACCCTGTTTCATAAGGGAACTACGGCTTTGTTACTTCCCTATGGTAAACAACACCCAGCCTGAAGGAAGATATAGAATGAGCAATTGGTTCACTTACCTTGTGAATTGCTCTTCTGTATCTTCCAAAGGCCAGGTGTTGGCCTCACCCGTTCTAAATTTGTATACAGGACACTGTTACCTGTCCTGGACACTACTGGGGATGTTAAATGAGCTAGTTCATTCGGATTAGCTGGGGTAGGGGTTCCCAATTGGTATGTCTGACCTCCAGTAATTGTTTAGATTAGTTTCATTTCCCCAGTTGGATAAATCCAGTCATGTAATCAGTTACAAGTAGTATAACGGTAGGGTAGGGTGGTTGTTTTATTCCTACTCTCAGGTTCATTTTCTCAAGGGCTTTGTTACAACGAGATGGAGAGTGTGATCACCCTCGAGCATGCCCAGTTTAAAGTTTGCTGCCTCCTACTGGCCATAAGGGAGATCATCCCAAAGTGGCCAACACCCGGTCTTTTGAAGATAGAGAGGAGCAATTCACAAGGTAAGTGAACCAATTGCTCATTCTACAATTTGGCAGAGATAATCCTGAAGGTCGGAGATGCAATCTTGCCATATTTCATGTAAAATGGATGGAATACAAAGACACTACAGCCAGAAATGCATTTAAACGTAAATCACTTATAAGGACCCTTTATCCACTACTTCTGGAAGTTGGCAGAGATAGTAATCTAGGGGAGAGGTATACGCTTGTCAAAGATGTTAAAGCCAGGAATGTTGTATGCAGATTTTTGTAAAATAACAAATTTCAACTGCTTATAAAATTGGATTCTTTTATCCAATTGTTTTGAAATTTGGCACACAATGCCCTCCATTGGGGGTACAATCGTTCCTGGTTTCATCAAAAGTGGATAAAAAATAATGTTACAGCCATTTTTTATTGTGTTCTTTTTGTTATCCAATAACAAAAACGAAAAATCCCTATTTTGTTTTTGTTGTTATAACAACAAAAATGAAATGCACACCCCCTAATGATTTGCCTTAGCCGGGGCTATAATAATTGCAATTTAAGTGATAAGATGGGCAATTTTAAATAGGCAAAAATGAAGTGCATAGGTGCTACAAGTGACTAATTCAAAGGAAAAATCTGCTACTTTTACTTCCCCTGTACTCATGGCACCTATAATAGGACTCCCGTTGGGCTAGTGCTACCTGACCATAATGTTGGTTTTGAAATTAATGAAGCCAGCAGAATGGATGCATGAAATTGATATAATACAGGAGAATTGGTCACCTACCTCAGTGAATTCCTTTCTTCTCTTGGCTCCCGTAATGCTCCACACGGGCAGTTCTGCGGCGGGCCACGGGGAGGCAGATGTCTCAGATGTTTCCACTGCTCACATGCAGAGCTAGCCCCGACTCCTCAGTCCATGTCCAAGCCGAGGGTCGGTCTAAGAATTTAAGCTGAGAACTTGTACAACATTGATTAATCTTTTTTTAACCTTATAACTTTTGCAACGCGGATTAAACCTTCTCTGAAGTAACTACGTGAAACTTAGTGCAGATCTCTGTGTTTTCGCCCTTACTCTGGCGCTGTTTGGCTGGGTGGGTCGGAGCATTACGGGAGCCAAGAGAAGAAAGGAATTCACTGAGGTAGGTAACCAATTCTCTTTTCTCTCTCTGTCTCCCGGTAATGCTCCGCACGGGATGTACTCGAGTCCAAGTACCCTAAGGGTGGGAGCCGACAGCACTGGGCGTTTCCAGCACTGCCTGCAGCACCCTTCTAGCAAAGGTTGCATCTGCTGATCTGTGCACATCTATTTTGTAGCGTTTTACGAAGGTATGCAGGGAGGACCAGGTGGCGGCCCTGCATCTCTCTTTGTATGATGCACGAGCCTTAAAGGCGTATGAAGTGGCCGCGCTCCTAACCGAGTGTGCCCATATTTGAATGGGTGGAACCTTGTTCTTTGCCCTGTATGCCTCTATAATGCATTGTTTTACCCATTTTGCTATTAGGGTTTCGGAGGCCTTTGAGCCTGCTGTGCCAGGCCTAATGTTAACAAACATTGCTGTAGTGGATCTATTATTATTATTATTATTAACAAACATTTATATAGCGCCAGCAGTGTACATGGCACTTTACAAAGTAATAAAATAGACAGGGTCCCTGCCCCTAGGGCTTACAATCTGAGAGACAGGAGCTGGGGGAGAGACTTAGGAAGGGGAACAGAGGGAGAGACAAGGGGTCTAACATTCATGAAGATGCGAGGTCTCAAGTGCACGTACTTGGCTTGGTTACGATGAGAATGACAGCAGGCAGGTCCATGTTGCAAGGATAAGGGTAAACCGATCGTAGGTATAGGAATAGTGGCTCAGCAGGATAAAGAGTCAGACAGAGCAGAGCGAAAGAGGTGAGTTTTAAGGAGAGATTTGAAGGTATGAAGGGAGGGGGCAAGGCGGATGTGGACAGGGAGGGAGTTCCAGGCATGGGGGGCAGCAAGTGAGAAGGGACGAAGGCGCTTAGGGGAGCAGGGAAGGCGTGGAAGGGTGAGAGAAGGGACAGAGGAGGAGCGAAGTGCACGGGCTGGAGTATGGAGGGCGATAAGTGCAGAGAGGTAGGGGGGAGCAAGGTTGTGAAGAGCTTTATAGGTGAAGACTAGGAGCTTGTGCAGGATTCGTTCAGGAAGGGGAAGCCAGTGAAGCGAAGAGAGGAGGGGCTGCACATGGTCGAAGCGACTGGCGAGGTAGATGACCCTGGCAGCAGAGTTTTGGACAGAGATGAGGGGAGAAAGGTGAGACCGGGGAAGGCCAGTGAGAAGGAGGTTACAGTAATCGAGGCGAGAGATGACCAGAGCATGAACAAGATCTAAAACTGTTTGTTCTTTTGAGATAGATTCTTAAGGCCCTACGAACGTCCAGTTTGTGCCAGATTTTTTCTTGAGGGTGGACTGGCTTGGGGCACAGGGATGGTAAGTTTATCTCTTGTGCCTTGTGGAAGAGGGTCTTGGGGATAAACGCTTGGTCTATTTGTAGTGTTACTGACTGGTCGTGGAAGGTGCAGAAACTTTCTTCCATGGAGAGGGCTCCCAGTTCGGATACTGTCCTCACTGAGGTGACTGCTACCAAGAAGAGGACCTTCAGTGATAGCATATATAGGGAGACTCATTTTAGGGGCTCAAATGGGGGTCTTGTTAGCGTATCTAAGACTAATGAGAGGTTCCAGGATGGGCACCTATGCACCACCGGGGGTGATATTGACCTGGCCGCCCTGATGAACTGTTTGACGTATTTATGAGTGGATATACGTCTGTTGGAGTGTGTCCTGATGACTGAGTCTATGGCTGAAATCTGTTTTGAGAGGGTATTTGGTCTGAGCCCCTTATCTAAGCCCTCTTGTAGGAACTGTAACACTGTAGGGATGTCTGCCGTGGTTGGATCCAGTCCTTTTGTTGTTGTCCACGAGGCGAAAGTCTTCCACGTGGCTCTGTATGCTCATCTTGTGGCGGGTCGTCTGGATTGTTGCAGCGTTGTTAGGACCGCTTTTGAGTACCCCTTCTTCCTGAGTGCTATGCGCTCAAGGACCATGCTGTCAGTTTTAGCATGTGTAGATTCTGGCATGTTAGAGGGCCCTGTGACAGTAGGTCTTCTTCTCATGGGTAGCTCGATGTGGGGTGCGACGCTTAGCTGGATGAGGTCTGGGAACCATGGCCTCCTCGGCCAGCACAAGGTTATCGGTATTATACGTGCCTGCTCCTTCACTAGCTTCGCTAATGTTCGTGGGATTAGTGGTATGGAGGGAAACGCGTATAGTAGTTCCCTGGGCCATGGTTGGTTGAGGGCGTCTGATGCGATTGCTGCTCTGCATGGGTCTGTTGTCATGAACCTTGGTAGCTGGGCGTTCCCCTGACTGGCGAAGAGGTCTATCCCCGGGAGCCCAAATCTCTCTGTAATTAGAGCGAATACCTCTGGGTGAAGCTTCCACTCGTGTGGGTCCATTGTTGTTCGGCTGAGCCAGTCTGCTTGTATGTTGTCTTGGCCCTTGATGTGAAGGGCTTTGATGGACAGCAGGCATTTCTGTGCCCATGTGAAGAGGCAGGTGGCTTCCCGGTGTAGTGCTGGAGCCCTGGTGGTTCACATAAGCCTTGGCTGTGATGTTGTCTGTGTACACCAGGAGATGTATTTTGCTGGGGCTGGTGAACAGGTGTTGTACTGCTAATCTGATTGCCTTCAATTCCAAGAAATTGATGCTCTGGTGACGATCTGAGTCGGTCCAGAGGCCCTGGATTGACGCGTTATCGGTGTGAGCTCCCCATCCCTATAGGCTGGCGTCTGTTGTGATCGTTTGCTTGTCAGGTTCTGACATGGGTGTCCCCTTGGCGAATGTGTCTTACTTTAGCCACCAGGACATGGAGCGTGCGGTTGTCCTGGGGATGGTGACCCTGGGATTCTTGCCTGGCATGAGCTCTCGCTGCATAGGATGCAGCAGCCTCTGTAAGGGTCACAGGTGAAACCGCCCCCACTGTACCTGCTTGGTGCATGAGACGAGGAGTCCGAGGAGCTGAGCCAGGGTCTCGAGTCTTAGGTGGTGTCTGTGTTGTAGCAGGGATATCAGGTTGCGTATCTTTTCCTGTCTTTGTTGTGGTACGGAGAGGACTCCTAAGGAGGTATTCATCACCACGCCGAGGTGTTCCATTTTTGTCGTTGGGATCAGTTGGCTTTTTTCTGTTGATCAGGAACCCGTGGCTGCTGAGGTACTGTGTGGTTCTGCTGAGGTTCCTTTGGAGAATCTGCTGAGAGGGAGCTTTGATTAGTAGGTCGTCCAGGTATGGGTATAAGTGCACACCCTCCTGTCGGAGGTTTGCTATCAATGGGACTAGGACCTTTGTAAATGTTCTGGGAGCCGAGGACAGCCCGAATGGAAGGGCTCTGTATTGGTAGTGATTGTTCTGGTAACAGAACCTCAGCCATTTCCTGTGTGTGTGGGGGCATATAGGAATGTGCAGGTACACCTCCTGGAGGTCGAGTGAGACCATCCAGTCACCTTCCCTTAAGCTGTGGCAAATGGAGGATACTGTCCCCATCTTGAATTTTTGGGCTATCACCACTGTTCAACAGCTTGAGGTCTAGGACCGCCCTCTATGAACCTGATTTTTTGGGGCACAAGGAATATTATGGAATATAGACCCTGTCTGTGTTGGTGCGGGGGGATTGGCTCTATGGCTTTTATTTGTAAGAGCCTCTGTAGTCATTGCCTGGTGCTTTTGTAAGTTTTTTGATGCCGGTGATATGAGAAATTTTTGTCTGGAGTGCTTTTTGAGTTCTCTGCGGTATCCCTGTGAGACACAGTCTCACCCAGGCGTCTGGTACCGAGTGTTCCCAGAGTTCTGAGAAGTGTTGTAGCCTGCCCCCTACCGCTTGTTCCCTTGGATAGTCATGCTTCCTGTTTGTGGGCTGGGGGGTTGGGTTTGTTTGGCCTTCGTCTGTCGAAGCGTTGGCCTCTATTATTCCTATTGCGAAGTTGAAATTGCCTGTGGTTTCCCTGGACTGTTCCTGAAATTTTCGGAAGTTTACGAAACCCCCTCTTGTTTTGTAGGGTGGGGAATGAAAAAATATCTTTTTAGTGCCGATTTGCCATAAATTCTTGGTTTCACCCTTGTCATTTGCATCTGCTAAGACTTTTTCTAGGCATACTCTGAAGAGTTTGAGGCCTTTGTATGGGGCAGCGGCCAGGAGGTTTTTTGCTGTTACATCTCCCTGCCAGGATCTGAGCCATAGTCTCCATCTTGCTGAGACTGAACTGGCTAGGGATCTGGCTGCCCAACCCATGGCATCCATGGAGGCATCGGCTAGGAATGCCGCTGCCAGGGAGATGCGGGAAGAGATTATCTGGGCCCGCTTTTCTGATATTTCGGGGTCTTGTGCCTCTTGTAGCCATGCTAGTAGGGCTCTGGATACATAAGCTGATATTACGTTGACCTTTATGGCCGAGGCCGAGAGGTCTAACCCCTTGCGTAGTCATGTCTATTGACCTGTCTGTTGAGTCTTTCGGGAAGCAGGCTCCCTCAGTGGGGAAGACTGTCTCTCTGGGCAGTGAGGCGGCGTCGGTGTCTACTTTGAGGTTTTTAAAAATAGGTTCTTTTTTCCTTGAAAAGGAGTACAGGGAAGTTTGAGTTTTATTCATCCTGTACGCTTTTATCAGGGTATTTCCACTCTTGGATGATTAGTTTTTCAAAAATTTTATCTAGGGGCATCCCTGTCTTTCTGCCGTGGAGAGAGGGTAAATGCTCCCTCTGGTCTTCCTCTTGGGAGTCCGAGGAATCATCTTTTCCTGGAGTTGGAGGGTTTTTGCCACTTGTGACAAAAAAATTTCCCTGTACTTTAGGGGAAATTACCTTTCCCTGTCTTTGGGGTCAGTGAACTCTTGGGTGCTGGAGCCCTCTAAATCCTCCCACTCCCCTGATTCTGAATCAGAGTCTGAGGCTAAGATTGAATGATCTCTACCCCTGGGTTTCTTAGCTGGGATTTCAGTACAGCTCTCCTCAGAATCTGCAGAGTGCTGAGATTCTTGGTCTCTGGCGCCCTCTGCTGGCTCTGTTTCATTTCTCTTTTGGCGAGGAGCTTTTCTCCCACTTGGTTTCGGAGCCTTTGGGGGACGGGGTTTATGGGCCCCTTTTTCCTGCAAGTCACAGAGCCTCTCCAGTGACTGTAGGATTTTCCCCATGGTTACAAAAAGGGAGGGGAGGTCTACTTGTGTTTCTTGTTCCTCCTGGGGCTCCGGCGTCTGCCGCGATCCTCCCGGCATGTTGTTTCCTGAACGGGGAGACTAGAGAGCAGTGCGGCGCTGGGAAATTGCTCCCACAGAGCGGTGCCTTGAGCAGGGGTGGGGTGGGGGAGTCTTACAGGCACCCTTAATTGTTTGGGGTCCTCCTTTGTCCACGCTCCCCTGTCCCAGGTGCAGTGCGAGGGAACTGGTTGGGCGCATATGCGTGTTCCCGCCGTGCGGGGGAATCGCTGCCCTAATGCCCCACTTGCTTGCCTTTCCTGCTGCTGCGAGCTGTTTTGTTTTGCTTTCTTTTTCAGGTCCGCGTGCGGAGCTGCTCGCGATCGGCCCAAAGGCAGAAAACGGACTGAGGAGAGTCGGGGCTAGCTCTGCGCATGAGCAGTGCAAACATCTGAGGCATCTGCCTCCCGGTGGCCAGCCGCAGAACTGCCCATGTGGAGTATTACCAGGAGACAAGAGGGTATTTTCAGACGTTACGAGATCACGCTCAACCACGGTGAATTCGTGGGGGAGCATGATTCCGTAACGTCTAGTCAGTGTTACGCCAGATGGTCACCCCTGTGAATCATGGGGGGGAATCAGATTTACCACGCTTCCGTCCCTCCTCCCCGGAGGAATGGAAGCGTGGTAAATCTGATTCCCCCCCCCCCGTGATTCACTGGGGTGACCACCCGGCGTAACACTGACCAGACGTGACGTTGACACGCTCAGCCACGGGGAATTCCCCGTGGCTGAGCATGTCAACGTCACGTCTGGCTGCTGACCACGGCCCGGAATTGGCGGCCATACTCGCCGCCGATTCCGGGCCGTGGTCAATTTCCCGGGGGCGGGCAGAGCGGCCGTATTGGCCACAGCGCCCGCCTGTCTCCAGGAGGGCAGGCTGCTGGGGCTGTGCGGCCGCACGTAGCGCCACGCAGCCCCGCCCCCTCCCCAGATTCCCCGCCAGGATCAGCCGGCACATCTGTTGACGTGCCGGTATTGATCCCAGCGGGGAATCAATAGGGTGAATGCCACCCCGTCACGTCTGAAATCACCCAGAGAGAGAAAGTAGCTTTACATGTTCCCTAGTAATCGAGGAATAGGCTAAATGACATACTTGCATTAGATAAACTTAATGTGATCAAGTACAGAGGTTTGATGCACATTTCTAGGTTTTCTGCAAACACACTAGATAATCAGATACTGATACCCTGGCTTTCTGTCCATGTGTCCTGATGTTTTAACATACACCCAAAAGAAGAGACAAGATTACGTTTTTGATCTTCTACCAGTATACGGATTAGTTCCAGTAATTACACATTTTATCCCTTTACGTCAAGTTGTTGTTTGCAGTCTAAAGAAAAGTGTAAAAGTAGAAATGGGAGCTAACTGCTGGCTGTGTTTCCAAAAAATCTGTTCCTACAGGACTCTTGTAGTTTGAAATTTATGTCGACATTTCCTTGTGTCTACATAAATAGTCAAAGCAATAGTCAAAACTCATTCTGATTTCACAGAGCAGAAAGGAGAATTGGTTACCTACCTTCGGTGAATTCCTTTCTCTCATATCCCTGTATACTCCTCCGGCTGGGTAGTTCCACCGTTGACCGCCAGGAGGCAGATGAGCTTTTTTCTTCTCTGCGCCTGCGTCACGGTGCTACCCGGCTCCAGCGCCAGTCCGTTGCAAGCTGAACTCTCATCCTATCTAGTGATTATAACTTAACAACCTTATAACAACTAATCAACATTAACGAACTTAACTTAGGTAATCTGAAGCAGGACTCTAATAGGAGCCCAACCCCTTTGTGGGTACTGATACCACCCCCCTGCTAGTCATGCTGCTGCTCGGCAGGGAGGGGCGGAGGAGTATACAGGGATATGAGAGAAAGGAATTCACCGAAGGTAGGTAACCAATTCTCCTTTCTCCTCATACCCCTGTCATACTCCTCCGGCTGGGACGTACCCAAGCAACGTGTCCCCATTTAAGGGTGGGAGCAAGCAGCACTGGGGGTGTCCAGTACCGCCTGCAGTACCCTTCTGCCAAAAGCAGCTTCTGCCGATTGGAAGATGTTAATTTTGTAATGCCTAACGAAGGTATGTATTGACGCCCACGTGGCTGCCCTGCATATCTCCTCGTACGAGGCATTTGCCTTGAATGCGTAAGAGGTGGCTGCGCTTCTTATAGAATGAGCCCAGATCTGAAGGGGGGGAACCCTACCCTTTGCCTTGTAGGCCTCCGTTATGCTTAGTTTTAGCCACTTGGAAATTAAGGTCTTTGTGGCTTTAAGACCCTGTTGACTCTCCCTGATGTTTATGAATAGGGCTGTGGATTGTCTAAACCCTTTAGTTCTATGTAGGTATATTTTTAAGGCCCTTCTGACATCTAGCTTATGCCAGGCTTTTTCTTTGGGATGTGTTGGTCTGGGGCAAAAAGATGGCAAAATGACCTCTTGTGCCCTATGGAAGAGAGAATTTACCTTAGGTAAAAAGGCTTCATCTAGCCTTAGGGTGACTGATTCCTTCTGAAAATTACAGAAGTTCTCCTCCATGGACAGAGCTCCCAGTTCTGACACCCTCCTCGCAGATGTGACCGCTACAAGAAAAACAACTTTCAACGTTAAGAAATACAGTGAAATCTGTCTTAGCGGTTCAAAAGGAGGCTTGGTAAGTGCCTCCAGAACTAGGTTGAGGTCCCAAGATGGCACTCTGTGTACTACCGGAGGAGCTAAATTCCTTGCTGCTCTCAAGAATCTCCTAACATTCTTGTGTGTTGAGACTATTCTGTTGGCTACTGATCTCAGCACCGAGTCTATGGCCGCTGTTTGTCTGGCCAGAGTGTTTGCTCTAAGACCTTTATCTAGTCCCATCTGCAAGAATTCCAGGACTTGTGCTACTCCTGCCTTGGTTGGGTCCTGGTCCCGCTGGATAGACCACTCTGCAAAAGTCTTCCATGTGGCTCTATAGCTTCGCCTGGTGGCGGCTCTTCTGGAAAGTTGAATGGTGTTCAGGACCGCTTCCGAATAACCCCTTGCTCTCAATGCGGATCGTTCAAGTTCCACGCAGTCAGATTTAGCGTTTGAATCTCTGAGCAAGCTATCGGTCCCTGTGTAAGTAGGGATGGAATGAGTGGTAGTTTTCGGAACTGCGCGTTGCTTCGTTCGATTAGCTCTGAAAACCAAGGCCTCCTGGGCCACCATGGGGTTATCAGTAATAGATGCGTGTTGTCCCTGATTGCTCTGGATAGAGTTTTCTGGATTAGCGGGATGGGTGGAAAGGCGTATAATAGCCCTTTGGGCCATGGGCTGTTTAGAGCGTCGGTCCCTTCCGCCTGTCTGCATCGAGTGCGGGAGATGAAGCGGGGGACTTGTGAGTTTTCCCTGGTGGCGAACAGGTCCATCAGTGGAAGACCCACCCAGTTCACTAGATGCTGGAAGACCGACCTGTCTAGAGACCATTCGTGAGGGTCGAGTGTCTGTCGGCTCAGGTAGTCTGCGCATGTGTTCTCCTGACCCCTGATGTGGAGTGCCTTTATCGAGGTTAGGTGTGATTGAGCCCATGCAAACAATCTGGTCGCTTCCTGATGCAACTCTCTCGATCTCGATCCCCCCTGGTGATTGACGTAGGCCTTCGCCGCCACGTTGTCCGTATATACCAGGAGATGTTGCGAGACAAAGGTCGGATAGAGGTGTTGAAGTGCCAGTCGGATGGCCTTCAGCTCGAGAAAGTTTATTCTCTTCGTCGCATCTGTCTGGGACCAGAGGCCCTGAGCGGTGTGGGGTCCTGAGTGAGCTCCCCAGCCCATGAGGCTGGCATCCGTCGTTACCACTATCCTCGCGGGCTCCGAGAGAGGTACCCCTTCTAGGAATGTTCTTGGCTCTAACCACCAGGACATTGAGACTTTTAGGTCTTGTGGAATGGAGACCCACGGATTGAGACCTAATGTGAGCTCTCTTTGCAAACCCCTGAGCCGCCTCTGTAAGGGTCGAAGGTTGAAGCGACCCCATGTCACCTGTCCTATGCAGGATACTAAGAGGCCCAGTAGGGACGCTAGTGGTTTGAGTCTCATGCGACTCCGACCTCTGAGGCGGTGGATTAGTAGATGGATCTTTTCCCTCCTGTCGACAGGGACGAATGCGCGGTCTAAGGAGGTATCTATTAGAATTCCTAGATGTTCCAACTTCTGTGTTGGGGTTAGTTGGCTCTTCTCCCTGTTTATGAGGAATCCATGTTTCTCTAAGTAGAGAATGACTAGGTTGAGATGTTTCTTCACTCTGTCGGGTGAGCTGCCCCTGACCAGTAGATCGTCGAGATATGCGTAGATATGTATTCCCCTGCTGCGTAGGTTGGCTATCAGAGGGGCCAGGATCTTCGTGAAGGTCCTGGGTGCTGAGGAGAGGCCGAATGGGAGAGCTCTGAATTGCCACTGTTGTTTGTTGTAGGCAAACCGTATCCATTTTCTGTGGGGGCCCCAGATTGGAACGTGGAGATAGGCCTCCCTTAGGTCTAAGGACGTCATCCAGTCTCCGCTCTGCAGGCTCTGACATACTGATGTCGCTGTTTCCATTTTGAATCTGCGGCGTTTTACATATCTGTTTAGTGCCTTTAGGTCCAGTACCGCTCTCCATTTTCCGCCCTTCTTGGCGACCAGGAAAATGATGGAATAAATTCCTGAGAAACGGTCTTGAGCTGGCACCTCTTCGATTGCGTTGCTGTCGTGTAATCTCTTGATCTCCGTCAGCATAGCCTTGTGTTTTTGAGGGTTTTTTGAGACTGGAGACGGAAAGAAATGTTGACTGGGGGTACGTTTTAGATCTATTTTGTATCCCTCTGAGATGCAGGATAGGACCCAGGCGTCTGAGACTGAGGCTCCCCAGATCTCTTTGAATCTTTGTAGCCTTCCTCCTACCTCCGGGGAGGCATAGTCAGGCATCTTGCTTGGGGTTGTAGGCCCCAAAACTTCTCTGCTTACGCCTATCAAATCTCCCCGCTCTGAATCCCCTTCCTCTGAAGGAGAAGCCTCTGGAGAAGTCCTTGTGGCCTTGGTTGAACGCTCCTCTGGAAGTGCCGCTGAAGCCCCTAAATTTGAAAGGTTGGCCACGAAAAAACCCCCGCTTTGGGGTCACTTGTTGGAGGGTTTTCGCCTTATCCTTGGTATTGGCCTCTTCAAGCACCTTTTCCAGGCACACTCCAAACAGTTTGGACCCTGTGTAGGGTGCCGCGGTTAGGAGGTTCTTGGCCGTGGGATCCCCTTGCCAGGATCTTAACCAGACCCTGCGTCTAGCTGCTATGTCTCCTGCCAGAGCCCTGGCTGACCATGTTAGAGCATCAGTGGTTGCGTCTGCTAAAAAGGCAGTAGCCATGCAGATGCGGGAGGAGAGTTTTTGTGATCTTTTTTCGGGTAACTCTGGGTCCTGTGCCTCTTGCATCCACGCTAGTAATGCTCTAGACACATAGGAGGCCACAATATTAATTTTGAGGGCTGCTGCCGTGGAGTCTGCTGCCCTTTTGAGGGCTGAGTCCACTCCCCTGTCAGTGGGGTCACGGGGATGGCAGTCCCCTTCGGTAGGAAAAACCGTCTGGCGTGCTAGAGAAGCAGCGGCCGCATCGATTTTGGGGCTTTTGAAAAGAGATTCTTTTTTCCTAGAGAATGCGTACAGGCTCTCTTGTGCTCTGGGCATCTTATGGGACTTGTCAGGGTGTTTCCATTCTTCTAACACGATTTTCTCAAATGTTTTATCCAGGGGTAAGCCCTGATCTCTGCCATGTACTGATGGCAGATAGTCCCTAGTTTCCTCTTCCTCTGAATCAGAGGATCCTTCCTTAACGGCTCTCTGCTTGATTTGGAGAGTCTTAATGACATGCCCCAGCAGTTCTTCCCTACACTGGCTAGGGAACTGCTTGTCTCTCTCTCTGGGGTCTGTGGGGAGGTTGTCAGAACATTCCCCTTCCTCTAGATCAGAGCTCTCCTGGGAAGAGTCTGAGTCAGAAGCAGAATCCTCTAGGAACTGCTGTTTGTGTTTCCTACTGCTGCCTGCTTGAAAATCATCCTCCTCAGAGCCCTGAGGGGATATCAAGTCCTGCAGTCCAGCTCCCCCTAGTGGGGATTTAGCAGACTTGCTGCCTTGCCTAGGAGCTTTTCCCGCTCTGGGCGTTTTGGGGGAGGGGCCCTTCGCGGGGCACTTTCTTTTGCGTTTCCCGCTCTTTTTAGGACGGGCCAAATCTTTTATTGCCCCCATAATCTCCTGCATTGATTTTGCAATTGAGGCCAATGAGGGATTCTGCTCCCCCTGTGGCTCCTGCTCTGAGCCCGCTGCCTCTGTCCCTCCTGCCCTGTTGGTGGGGGACAGTACCCTCTCAGGGGTAGTCATTATTCAGCCGTGCTCAGTGTAACTGGCTCGGGGCCAAGCGGATTGGTCCCGGCCTAGGGCGGGGGGAGTACCGCGGTGGAGGGTCCCGCTACCCGGGGAAGTAATCGCGGTCTCCCCTGCTCCCCGGCGCAGTGCGAGGGAGCCGGCGGGGATTCTATTAATTTTTAATTTTTTCTTGCCTGTCTGGCGAACCGAGACGGGGTCCGGTATCGCCTCCCCAATGCCCCGCCGAAGCCTTTCTCCCTAGGCTTCCCTTTTTAAGTTGTTTAATCCTCTTTAATTTCTACCTTCTTCCTAGGGACCTGGGGATCCCTAAAAACCTCCCGACGGTCTCGGAGGCAGATGAAGGACTGGCACTGGAGCCGGGTAGCACCGTGATGCAGGCGCAGAGAAGAAAAAAGCTCATCTGCCTCCTGGCGGTCAACGGTGGAACTACCCAGCCGGAGGAGTATGACAGGGGTATGAGGAGAAATAAGGAATTTCCTCACAGATGAAAGTATTTGGATACAAAATTAAAATATGGGTTGTATGGTTTGACTTGCAACATACTATATACCATCGCATTGATAAGGTGGAGTATGTTTTCTCATCATGTAATCTTAAAAAACTACTATAGAGTACAGCAGGGGTGGGGAACCTTTTCTGGCCTGGGGGCCACATTGAAAATTAGTATGAGCTCCGAGGGCCACACAGAGGTTGGGGGTGGGGGTGCTTAATGCCTTTATTCAAGAAAAGGAGGGCCCAAATCATGGATCTGTGCCATGGATCTGCCCCCTGCCCTTGTACGCACGCCCTTTGCTCTTCTCCATTATCATGAGCTCAGTTTTTTAGTACTTGGGGGTAGAGAATGAATCCAGGGGCCAGATGCAGGCACTAGAAAGGGGCCACATAAAATCTTGTCGAGGGCCACATTTGGCCCCTGGCCCAAGGTTCCCCACCCCTGGAGTCGACGATGGGTAAAGAGCTTCAACTATACCTACACTTCTACTGCACATAGTGGAATGTCCTCAATCACTAAGAAAAAGTCCGTTCTGAATTACAAATTTATGCTGAAGACGAGTTTTCTGCCTCCAGAGAACTCAATATGAATGTGAAGAAATAAGACTGAACTAGTTGGAAGTAGGAATCATCACAGGATAAATGACATTGCTGTAGTCATGAGTGGATGATACACATTTCTACACTGCTGGGAATGTTCTTCTATAAGGGGGAAAGTATGAACATTCTACACAAAATTTAAGCATATTTTGGTGTGCAGTACTTATGGCTAAATCATATAACAGCTTCATGGGCTTTTTGTGTGAAATAAGGTGCTGATGGAACCACTTATAGCTAATTTAAAACACACCAAAAAAAATCCATTATAAAGCTGCTCATGTCACGTTTTCTCTGCATTATACTTCCTTCTACGTCAGCTGATAGAACACTAAATTCCTTGCAGAGTTCAATCTTGGCTCAGTTTTGCACTGAAGCTGCAAACCAATGATACTTCAAGCTTGGACTTAAAGGGCTGGAGATTTGTAGCATGATTTGGAACACAGCTAAAATATGGCTTAGTGACTGTTCAGATATGTTAAGCTAATGCAAGTTCATCCTCTTACTAAGAATGAAGGTGTTATCTTTTCACAAAGATAAAATATGTAGCCTTTGTTAGCCCACCTCTGTGCAAAAGTTTGCATATTCTCACCAGCAGAAGTTGGTCCAATAGTAGATATAATTTGAACTCCTTTGCCTCCATCTCTTACAAGTAGTATCCACATAGGATGCTTTTAGATGGAGAGCAGCCCTGCCTCTCCTCTGCCTCACGCCCGGATAGCCTGTCCTTCTAAAGACGGGAGGCTGTCCCTGCTCTGTTCCAACCCCATTTACAGTGCTCCAGAACATCCAGAAGCACTGCTAGTGGAGCAGGCTGCCTACATTTGGGGCACTGGCCGGAGGCGGGGCTGCTGTCCGTCTGCTCAGTGGATGGCCACTGCAGCTCTGGTCTCAGCTGGGGGTTGCCCCAGGCAACACCATAGAGTTGTGGCTGGCAGCCTAGAGTGTTGGGTGATCTGCTGGCACCTCTATGGTGGGGGGGGAGGAGGGCCCATTATGGGCAATCCACCTGCAACTCTATGGTGTGGAGGAGGGGAAACTCCATGTGGGTGGACCTTGGGCCGCAGACTGTGGTAGCTACCGGGTCCGTTCAAACCCAACCCAGGAGGAAATGCAAGCAGATAGATGGGGGCGGGGCAGAAGGTCTGGTGCTGGCCAGCCCCACATCCATCTGAAAACACCCTTAGTAAAAGGTGACTGAACTGGTTGGGTGAAGTGGAGCGTGTTTAATATTCCTACAACACTGTAAAATCATAATCTAAGAAGTTTTGTGTTTTTTCTCTCAGAAAATAACAAAAATCATTGAGTTTCAAGTATACTGCAAGAATGCATTTCACACTAAGCTTGTGAGGGGACAACTGTGCCATTGCTGGATTTCCTGGTGTGGTAGAGGTTACCAAAGCAAGACTCTAGAATAGTTGTTCCTATGCTTTTAATTTGAGACCCCCAACCGGCAATAATCCCATGCAAAGGGTATTAGCTATCAATTGGGAACTCAATCCCAGCGGCAGATGGCATGACCCGACTTAGGGTTCTGAAGTAGACTGGAATATGTGGAGCTACTCCGGTGCAATCCTGCACTCAACCAGGAGCATTGGGGAGTAAATGTAAACGTTTCTCTTGTAGCAGTAACCAAAGCCACAAACTCAGAGGCGACTGTTCACTGCATTAAGTTAAGAAGTATTAGCTACAAACTTACCTCTCTCTGGTACCTTTGCCATCAAGATCGATAAGTTCTGAAGGCTGATGCACGGCAGAATAGTATAAACATTCAAATATTTAATAGTACCATGGAAATAAGCATCACTACATTAAAAACAGTTCAAACAGTTCATCTGCAAATGCTCCTAATATAAATTAAATATAGGAACTCAAAAGTAAATAAATTTAAAACATTAGATAATGCTATAAATAATGGTCAATGCATTTAGTGTACCCTTTTGAGTCATACAAATGTCTTAAAAAACGGGCTTTTACAACATGTCACCAGTACTTTGGATACCACCGACATGATCTCTTTAGAAACACTGATAACCTGACATTGGACAATTCAAAATCATTTTTGGCCACTTAACGCTTCGATGTACATTGGTAGAACGTGTGTGATGTTCAGGATGAAGTCCAGTGTAATAAAAGGTCTTTGATTCCCAATGCTCTCTCCTTTCAGTACCTTAAAACTGAAGTGCTTTTTTTTTTTTTTTTTTTTTGGTTGCCTTTTTAAAAAACTTGATTAGATATCCATTTTGCGAAGGCTCATTCTGCTGAAGGAGTCTCTGAAGGGGGAAGAAACAACGTCATAAGTGCTTGCTTTCCAAAATGCAAATTAAAACGCTACAGCTCCAGTAAAGTGAGTAGTGCTTTTCTGCCTGCAATGTCTATGTTCTCTAGAGGCAAACATTGCAAAAAACAAAAAACAAACCCTGGAACATTTTAAAATAGAGGTTTTCAATAATAAATGCGTCTTGCATTCACCTTTGGTTAGGTTGGCATGAAAGCTTCCAAGGAATGAAATTCATTCCTGTTCTCAGTGCAAGCACCAGGCCATTCAAAGGCAGCAGGCTATCATATGTACGAGTCCCATTCACTTCAATCAGACTTGTGCTTTGCTACCTTGTTGGAGGGTCGTACCCTAAATCTCAATTAACATCCCACTCTTCAAAGCACATAGCTCGAAGGAGCGTCTAGATTAGAGGCCTCTAACCCAGTCATAGGTATAGAAGTAATTTGTATTTCATGAAATAGGCTGCTCAGGAACCAGACAACAGCAATGCCTAATTCATGAAGGAGACAATGGTGTTGCCTTCTTCATGAAATAAATCGTGCCTGTTTCAGGAACGAGGCAGAGGATTTGCAGATTTCATTAATTGGGCGTTGACATTGCCCATGGTCATGGGCATGAGGGGGCGGCTAAGAAATATAAATAAATAAATTTTAAAAATAAATTTTAAAAAATCAAGGCCCTCCCACCTTTAGTTTTTTTGGGGGGGCATTTGTGGGAGCTGGCCCCTGGAATCAGCCTTTCTTGAAAGCGGGGGGCGAGAGGACTCCCTCCTGCCCCCAGCCAGGTAACTGGACGGACAATGGGCTGGCGCATGCACCTTGGGGTGAGGGGTGGCACTGTGCCAGGTGGCTTTTTGGCCTGCTCCACAGCAGTACCGGGGGCTTCTGGGATTGTAGCAATTATAAATGTAATGGGTTGTTTCTGGCTTCTATTGTCGCAACTGTACAGTCCGTACCAGTGTTGGAACCATGCCCGGGCAGAGCTCCCTTAGCACTTCCCCAATTGTCTGATTCAGGGGGTGGGGCGGAAGCCAGCTCAAGGCTTCATCCAGCCTGGGTTGGGGTACCAACATCTTCCCTGGAAAAGGGGGGACTGTGGGGTGACACTGGGGGACTGCCCTGCCAGATCTTGAAAGATCTGGCAGGGCAGGGGAGCTGGTGTGCCTAGCTCGGCCCCCACCTGGTATTCATGGGCATGGTTCCTCACTGCTACCCTTCATCATAATAAAGTTGCGGCCAAGGCCTTTAAGCTGGTGTGTCTAGTGTGGTTCCTTTGGGTCGTGCTAACACAAATGCCATGAGCACTGGGGCTTGCTTGGCATAGTTCTTAGCCTGCTATAGCTTCCTCTTTTTTTGCCCTCACAGCAGCCTACTGAAGCAGACCAGGCAAATCAGGAAGGCAGGCTACCCTGAAGAGTGCCTGCAGGCTGGATGGAAGGGGAGCACAGACGGGAGTTTCCCCACACGAGATCTAAAGGAAGGAGCGTGGCCGATTCTGAAGCACCGCCAAGGAAAAGCTTCCCATCTCACCCCATTCCCGTATCCTAGCAGAGCCCTTGTATTTAACCACTGAGCAGGCTGGCCTGAGACAAGAAAAGGAAGGCTCACCTGTGGCAAGCAACCGGCAAGACCGCCTTGTAGAGCTGCGGGATCTTCCTGTTGATCAGAGGCTGAAGAGCTTCTTTGAGACGGTGGTAATTTCTTTCCAGCTCTCGCTGATACTCTTTTTGGTCTGGGCCGATCAGACTCTTGTTCTTGCGCAGAGCATCTTCACACCTAGAAGGCAAAGCTCATCAGATGCCAGGTGACCTGCCTGTTAATTTAGTAGTAGGAGATGGTTTCATCCCATTCCCCTGGCTCAATGCTTAATGACCTTCTCTCTCTTGGCTCTTGGGTAATAAGGCCTTGGCTTATCCGGTTTGCTTCCCAGGGGAGATGATGGTGAGCCACTTTTTCAAGGTCCATTTTATTTATAGAGTTTCAATTCATATTTAATTTTTCCTATATTGCCTGGGAATGGAAAGCTTATCTCCCAACAGCCATTTGCAGTCTGAGCACGCTAGAAAGATGGATGTGTCCATTGCTTTTTCCGGATTTACCAAGCAACAGGCTATTAAATGTTCATTGCCAACTCCTGCATTTTGTGAGAGGCAAATTAAACCATGTGTATGGAAAGAATTGATATCAGCGCTGCTTATTAAATACTGAATACCCCAGTCTCCATGAGATTGGTTTGCTCAGAATAAGTGGGAGAGAGTATCTTATTTCACTTCCATCCCTCATATATCCTGCAGTGCTTGTGGAAGGTGCTGGAAAGGAGATGGCAATTCTTCTACCTCACAGGAAGGAAAGCGTATCACCCGCTGAAGGTGGAACTAGCCAAGATGTAGACTCCTTCCAACAAGGAACTTGCATGAAACTAGATTCATTTCATATATGCTACCAAGTCTAGTGACAGGAGAAGTTCCCAGAGACCTGTGGCATCAAGGATATAGCAAACCCATTATTTTAACTAGCAAAGAGCAAATTTGGCCTCCCGTCTTCTCCATGGTAAGTTCATTCTTTGGAAAGATTCCCAGAAAACAAACGATACCTTTTGGTGAAGTCTTTGAAACAGAGCCGTAGTTTGTTATGGTGCCTGAAGAGCTTTGGATCGTTGGGTATTTCAGACAGGAAAACCTGGGCGACTTCTAATGGGCCCTTTAGGAGGAGAAAAGGAAATTGTGAGCTTTTCTGCGCTAGCAGTGGAACCATTTCTGGCATGTGCAGATATGTATAAAGTGAACCATTTTCCTCGAAGATGTACTTCCTGAATGCAGAGAGAACAACCAACTCTCAGGAGAACCAAAGGGGTCTGTTGTTGCCCCAAAGATAATTCTAGAAGTGCGGTTTTTCTCCAAGACAGTGGTGGTGAAAACGACTTAAGTTCTATGTGTATTGTCTCTCAGTTGCTTTACTTACAGATCAAACCTGCTTAGCTGACTAGTAAGATGACGTGCTGTGTTGCAAGAAACTGTCTTCCGGGTTGTGGTTTAGCCTGCCCTGAATTTCTACGTTGGCAACAGCATCATTTTCAATGGGCTTGATAATGCCAAAGTAAGCAAGCAAGATTTGGAATAAAACAACAAGCAGATTGGCCAAGCAAGATGGGGCAGCTTATGGAAGATTCTGTAAACAATGGGTTTTTGTCTATGTTGTATAGCTTAAGATCCAGTCACTTCACTGACCATAACTGCAATTTCAAAAGTCTCTAAGCTCAAATCTTCAAATCACTCAGAGCAGCTAATATGAAACCATCACAAATTCAATCTTGCATCTATGAATTGGGTCACAATCGCAGAACAAAGGGCATTCACTGAAGGCATCCTCCGCCATTAAAGTCAGCAGGAGTTTTGCCATTGACTTTGATAGGTGCTGGATTCTGCCCAGAGTTTATTATAGAGCCTCAGGAGCCATGTAGAGGTGTCAGAAAATTCAAGTGTGCATTCTAGTGTGTCCCGTAGCTTAGATTTTGAAAATCCATTGTGTAGTTTTTGAAGATATGATGTTTTGAAGTTCCTATGTTATCCAACGGAGAGAGCGAGGTTTTAATGTTATGTCACGTACTTATGTTTTATGTATGTCTCTACGCTGTCATATAGAAGGGAATAGGTATCTGCATGTAGGATATACATAGAGAGGTTATTATACGTAGATGCTACACACGAATGCCTATTCTCTTGTCTTCTTTATGAGAGGGCAGTGGGACACATACATAAAACGTTCGCATTTTTGTTTGAGGTACAATCCATGTCCAGTCTGACATAACTTAAAAGTCTCATCAAGGTGGATTAAACAAGATGCACCCACCCACCTCCATGCAGTTTCGCTGGGTAGAGGAGCCTGTGGGGGTGCACGCACGCTCCCACTCTGCACCCATCTCCACCCATCACTCACGCATGGAGCAATGGGCTCCAATGCCCGATGCTCCATGGGTGGAGATGGGTGTGCGCCTGTGGGAAAGGGCGCATACCCACCTCCACCCACCACAGCCGCACATCCATCCCACCCACCCACTGCGGTCCGTTTAAAAACAGCCTCTCTCTTCGCTCTAGAGAGCCAATGTGGTGTGGTGGATAAGGTGCTGGACTTGGACCTGGGAAACCAAGGTTCAAATCCTGCCCTAGCCATGAACTCATTGTGTGGCCTTGGGCAAGTCACAATCTCTCTGCCTCAGTTCCCCATCTGTAAAAAAGGAATGTGTGTGTGTGTGTGTGTCTGTCTCTCTCTGGGTTCCCCTCAACCTTGTCCATCTTCGACTGTAAGCCCACTGGGCAGGGACCTTGTCTCCAAAACCTGTGACTGTAAATCGCTGTGTATGCCTAGTAGTGCTATCTAAATGAGTCGTAGTTGTACACGGCCCAGGCTGTATTAGCTATGAGGCGCTGGGAGCCAGAACGTCTAGCTTCTCTCAGCGGGGATTAGAGTGGAGGAGGGGTCCGTGCACAACCAAGAGGCAGATGTCCGAGTGCCTTTATGCTCTCAGAGAATAAAAGAGAGGGTAGAAGGTAAAATACGCACATATTTATTTATTAAAATTTATATCCCACTCTTCCCCTAAGGCTCAGTAATAAAACACATACAAAATACAATACAAATTCAGTAAAATCCCTTTAAAAATCCCCACCTTCCCCCGGGAATTAACTTGCACACCATGTAAAGACGCTGGACAGTCTCCCATAGTGTGCACTCTTATAACTTAGGCTCCATGCACCCACACTCTGCCTTGGTCTTTCAGCCCCAATCCTCTTCCTCTGCAGGTTGGGAGCAACACTGAAGCTGCCCCCTGATTTCTCTATATGCTTTAATTTGGGTTGGGGAGAATGGGACAGCCGAGTACTGGGGGGCTGTATATGAGGGGGAACAAGGTTGATGGAAGCGGGATGTGTACAGGGAGACACGACTGGGGGCAGTGGGGGGAAGTGTCTGTATGGGGAGGGGGCAGTCAGGTGCTGGGGGAGTGTTTATGAGGGACAAGATTGAAAAATGGGTGATGCACGAATGAGGCATGGGGGGAAGCAGTGTTTGTGCTGTGGGGACATATATGGGGGAAAAAGATGGAGAGATGGGTAATGTCAAAGGGTGTATATATGGGGGGGACAAGGCTCAGTCAGCCAGAGTTGGGGAGCAGTGTCTTTCTGGGGGAGGGGACACCTGGGTACTGGGGGGTACGGATGGGGTGGGGAAGGCTGAGAGATGGGCAATTTGTATCTAGGGATGAGGTTTGGGGGACAGTTGCTGCCTGAGAGGAGAACTATAAATGAAGGAGAAATTCCCTATTGCCAATCATTTCTACAGTGCTACTAGGCATATGCAGCGCTTTACAGTCACAGAGTTTGGGAGACAGGTCCCCGCCTGGTGGGCTTACAATTTAAGATGGACAAGGGTGGGGGAAACACAGGGTGAGACAGACACGCACAGATTCCTATTTTTACAGATGGGGAACTGAGGCTGAGAGGCAACTTGCCCAGGCCACCCAGTGAGTTCACGGCTAGGGCAGGATCTGAACCCTGGCTTCCCAGGACCATGTCCGGCACCTTATCCACTACACCACACAGGCTCTCTACAGCAGAGATGGGGATCAAGTCCATAAAACTGGGGCAGGGAGGAGTCTGCTGTCCCCAGCTTCAATGTTACCCCCAACCTACAGAGGAAAAGGTTTAGGTCTGAGAGACGAAGGCAAAGCGAGGGTGCATGGAGCCTAGGATGTAAGCGAGCGCAATATGTGAGCCTGTCCAACGTTTTTACTGCTTGCATGATGTGCAAGTTAAGGCAGTAGCTTTAACTTACAATTTCCATACCTTTGGGGAACACAAGTGAATTTGTAAGAGCCTTAACTCCTTTTTTAAACCATAGGTTTTCTGATCCTAGAATTATTTAGTATGGAATACAGTAAACAATGTGCCACCCTACAGCCTAAGTTCTCAAACTGGAGGATGTGAAAGGTGTTCTGGGGGTGAGGGATGAGAAGGAAGCCAGCTGATGGACACCTAGCTCCACACACTCACTGAGCTGGGGGGAATCACCCAAAAGCAGAGGGGAAGGGTGGGGGGGAGAGAGAGAAATCAAGGGAGGGGAGAAAGAGAAATCAAGAGGAGGATGGGAAAGGAGAGAGGAAGAGAAGCAGTAAGGTGTGTGTGGGCTCAACTATGACAGAGAAGGGGAAGAGGGGGGGGAGGACATCATTCAAAAACTTTTGAGAAGCACCAGAAACGTATACAAAACCTAGCAGAGTCACAGTGGTTTGAATCAATTTTAACTGGTGGCATTCTTCGCCATAGGGGTAGCAAGTATTTTTAAAGTATTCTAGTTTATTAGGCCTCACATATGCTTTTACAGTCCCCTATGCACACTTTAAATTCAAAATATCCAAACATAGGAAAACATTGATCTGTTTTTAAAGTAAGCCAAAGTGTGATCATCTGTGTAATTCAGAAACAAGCCACGGACGCGCACACATTTACATTTTTAAACAATTCTCACCTGATTTACCGTTGTGCCGACAGAGCCTTGAAGCACCATCTGGAGCATCTTTGGGTCTGCTGGGTCTTGATGAGTTGCAAAAGCTAATTCCTGGGTTTTTTTCTGCATGTCTTCAATGGCAACTTCAATAGGGGTCAAAATTATCTAGGGAGCCAGAAATACCAGGACTACATTAGGGTTTCTTTTTTAAAAAAAACAAACAAACAAATGATCAAAATTTTCAGAAAGAGGTGGTAATATATGGGCTCCTAAACAAGTGACCTGGCTTTCAGAAGTTCTTCTGCTCTTAGATGCTTGGTCCTTTTGAAAACTGGACCATGCAGACCCCAAGCCAGTGTCTGTGATCTGTGTGACCAGAATGCCATATCTACATAGGTCGTCTCACTGAGTCCAGCCCAAGCCAGCAGTCCACCAAAGTGCAAGACGTTACTGGCTCTGTATCTTAACAAAAAACCTGCTGCTAGGCTTCTGAAGTGGAAAATCTTGACCTGAATTATTTGCACCATAACCTGGAGACAGGGATCTTCATAATCTTTACTGAAATACTAAACAAAAAAACCAACACCCCCCCGCCCCCATACACACACAAAGTAGAGTTTGGAGGAAAGATCTTTGAGTCTTTGTTCCTTTTAATGAAGGTCGTAGAGACAAAGTAGTGTAGAGATATCTTTTATTGGACCAACTTAGGTTGGTGGAGGTTTGCAAGCTTTCGGACCTCACAGGATGCTTCATCAGGCAAGTCAGAAATCCAAGTTGGTCCAATAAAAGATATCTCTACACTACTTTGTCTCTACGACCTATTTTTGGGACCAACACAGTAAAGACACTCTCTCTGTTCCTTTTAATGAAGACTCAGATTTCAATTTGCACCCTTTGGGAACCTTGGCTTCAGTTGATGTTCAATTATTGCAACTCCAAGTATTTTTCTTAGTTGCCAACACTTGAACATTGACACAAATAAAAACTCCACAGCTGCTACACCTGAGCTAACCAATCCATAATAAGAACCAATTTTGCTGTGTGAGATGACAACTCAGCCAAGATTTTGGGCTATGAAGGGGTATTTGCTCCAGCTTCATTTCATTAAATACAAGCAGCAGGAACTTCTGCAGAGTACAGATGTCCATAAAACAGCTGACTTCAGTGAATTCAATAACTAGCAGGCGAAAACTTCCTTCTGTATTCTCTGCAGACTATAGCAACGAAAGGAGAATTGGTCACCTACCTCAGTGAATTCCTTTCTTCCCTGCTCTCCGGATAATCCTCCTCACGGGTAGTTCTGCGGATGGCTGCTGGGAGGCAGAAGATGAAAACAGCGCTCTTGCGCATGCGTGGCAGAGCTAGCCCCCTTGCTTCTCAGTCGATATTCAAGCAGAGGACCGACGTGTCCACTTTCCTAAACCTTAACTGTGAACTCAATACAAAAACTTGAAGACGCATAACAAGTAACTGATCCCTTTTTGTATCACCCTAATTTTCAAGTCACACTTGGTGACTGGGTAGAATCATTCCTGTAGCCCCGAATGTAAGATTCAATCAGAGGCATGTGCAGCTCTAACTATGAGCTAATTACTCCTAGTACCCCCTTCCAAATTCCGATAGTGCTGCTTGGTAGGGAGGGCCGGAGGATTATCCGGAGAGCAAGGAAGAAAGGAATTCACCGAGGTAGGTGACCAATTCTCCTTTCTTCCCCTGCCTCCAGCTAATCCTCTGCACGGATGTACCCGAGCCCTTAAACATTCCTATGGGTGGGAACCAACAGCACTGGGACCTTCCAGCACTGCCTGTAGCACCTGTCTACCAAAGGCAGCCTCTGCGGATTTGTACACATCGAGTTTATAGTGCTTTACGAAGGTATGCATGGAGGACCAGGTTGCCGCCCTGCACACCTCATCGTAGGATGCTCCTGTTTTAAAAGCGAAGGAGGTAGCTGCGCTTCTAACTGAGTGGGCCCATGTCTGCAGAGGAGGCACCTTTCCCTTAGCCTTATAGGCTTCCTGAATGCACTGTCTCACCCATTTGGAAAGGACTGTTTTGGAGGCCTTAGTGCCCCTGTACCCCTGTCTGATATTAATGGATAAGGCTGTGGATGACCTGAAACTTTGTGTTCTGTTTATGTATACCCTTAAAGCTCTTCTAACATCTAGGGTGTGCCAGATTTTCTCTTTAGGGTGGCTTGGCTTGGGGCAAAAAGATGGTAGTACTATCTCCTGACTCTTGTGGAATAAGGAATTGACCTTAGGGATAAAAGCCTGGTCCACCCTAAGTGTGACTGACTGCTCCTGAAAGGAACAGAAATTTTCTTCCACCAATAAGGCCCTGATTTCTGAAATCCTTCTATCTGAAGTGACTGCCACTAAAAAGACCACCTTCAGTGTAAGCATCTATAAAGTTATACGTCTCAATGGCTCAAAGGGTGCCCTGGTGAGGGAGTCTAGTACCAAGCTCAGGCTCCAGGAGGGGCATCTATGGGTTACTGGGGGAGATATGCATCTCGCTGCCCTCAGAAATTGTCTAACGTGCCTATGCGATGGTATGCGTTTGTTAGTCACCACCCTCAGGACTGATTCTATTGATGCTGCTTGTCTGGCTAGAATATTAGGTTTTAGCCCTTTGTCTAATCCCTCTTGGAGGAACTGGAGAACCAGTGGAATTTCTGCTTTGCAGGGATCCTGTCCCTTGTCCGTTGCCCATGATGCGAACGTCTTCCAGGTGGCCCCATATGATCTCCTTGTTGCAGGACGCCTGGATTGTTGAAGCATCGTAAGCACCGCCTCAGAATATCCTCTCTTTTTCAGCACCCCATGAACAAGTACCATGCTGTCGGATTTAGATTTGTTAGGTTTTCGCATAGTACTGGGCCCTGCCTGAGTAGGTTTGGGTTGGTTCCCATGCTGACGTAGTGACCCTGCCTGAGCTCTATCAAGTCCGAAAACCAAGGTCTCCTGGACCACCAAGTTATACGAATCACCTGAGCTCGCTCTCTGATGATTTTTGCTAAGGTTCTTGCAATCAAGGGAATTGGAGGAAATGCGCAGAGTAATCCCTGAGGCCATGGTTGGTTTAGTGCATCCACTGCCGTCGCTGTCTGGCAGGGAGCCCTGGTCATAAACCTGGGCAGTTGTGCATTCTCTTGGCTGGCGAATAAGTCCATCACCAGGAGGCCAAACCGTGACACCAGGTCCCGGAACACCCCTCTTGTCCAATTTCCATTTGTGCGGGTCGATATCTCTCCTGCTCAACCAGTCTGCCTGGTCGTTGTCTTGACCCCTGATGTGTAGAGCTTTCAGGGAGAGCAGGTGCTTCTGAGCCCAAGTGAACAGCCTCACTGCTTCTGTGTGGAGAGTCGGAGTCCTGGATCCGCCCTGGTGGTTTATACAGGCTTTGGCCATGGTGTTGTCCATGTACACGATCGGGTGGCGGTTGGTCAGCATCGGCTTGAGGTGTTCCAGACCCAGGCGAACTGCCTTGAGTTCTAGGAAGTTGATGCTGTGTCTGGTCGTCATTGTTCCAGAGGCCCTGGACTGACCTGGACCCTGAATGGGCTCCCCAGCCCGAGAGACTGGCGTCAGTCGTTATCACCTCCCTTGCCGGTTCTGTTATTGGAACACCTTTGCTGAAGGTGTCCTTTCTTAGCCACCAGGACATGGAGTGTCCTAATTCTCGGGGAATGCGAACCCAGGGGTTTAAGCCCAGTGTTAGTTCTCGCTGCATAGGATGCAGCAGCCTCTGCAAGGGACATAAGTGGAATCTGCCCCACTGCACCTGGCCAGTGCACGATATCAAGGGTCCTAGCAGTTGAGCAAGAGTCTTGAGGCGCATTAGGGTCTGATGTTTCAGGAGTCGAATTAGGAGATGCACCTTGTCTTGCCTGGAGGGAGGCACAAGTGCGACTTCTAAGGTTGTATCCAAAATCACACCTAGGTGTTGCAGCCGGCGTGTTGGTTGGAGGTGACTTTTATCCTTGTTTATCAAGAACCCGTGCTGGCTTAAATATTGCACTGTCCTGTCTAGATCTGCTAAGATCTTGTGAATCGATTGTGCCCAGATCAGGATGTCGTCCAGGTAGGGGTATAAGTGGATCCCTGCTCTCCTGAGGTTTGCAATCAGGGGGACCAGGATCTTGGTAAAGGTCCTCAGAGCTGACGAAAGGCCGAAGAGAAGAGCCTTGAATTGGTAGTGGGCTTGCGGATAGGAGAATCTGAGCCACCTTCTGTGTGGCTGTCAGATTGGGATGTGGAGGTATGCCTCTCGAAGGCTGAGAGAGAGGCTTTGTGAAATGGAGGCGATAGTTTCCATTTTGAATCTCTGGGTTCTGACTGCCTTGTTCAGAGCCTTCAGATCCAGGACTGCTCTCCAGGTGCCCAGTTTGTTTGGTACCAGAAATATGATTGAATATAGGCCTAGTCTCGCCTGTTCCAGAGGGACTGGCTCTATGGCTCCTATGTCCAGGAGCCTTTGAATTTCTGAAGACATGGCTAGGTGCTTTGCTGGGTTCGTTGAGATAGGAGAAGGGACAAATCTTCCTATGGGCTGTCTGGATAGCTCTATTTGATATCCTTGGGACACGCACTCTAGAACCCACGAGTCTGAAACTGACTTTTCCCAGAGCCCTGAGAAAAATTGGAGCCTGCCCCTGACTTCTGTGGCTTCCAGATAGTCAGGAGTCCTGCTTGGGTTGTCCTGCAGAGGGGCCCCTTTGTCTTTGCTTGTCAAATCTGGGGTGTCTATTTCCCCTCCCTCGAAATGGGAGATTACTCTGGCCCTTTCTGAACTGTGGTTGGAATCTCTTGAACCCCCCACAGCTAGGACGGGGCCTATACTGTTGGGCACGAAAAAATCTCTTCTTTGTACCCATTTGCTGGAGGTTCTTATGTTTAGATTTATCATTGGCGTCAGCCAGGACCTTCTCTAAGCAGACCCCAAAGAGCTTAAGGCCCTTGTAGGGAGCTGATACCAGCATATTCTTAGCTGTGAGGTCACCCTGCCAGGACCTCAGCCATAACCTCCGCCTAGCTGAAACTGAGCCCGCCACCGCTCTTGGCTGCCCATCCCATTCCATCCATTGTGGAATCGGCTAGGAAAGCGGCTGCGAGCATGATTCTTGATGAAAGGATCTGTGACCTTTTGTCAGAGATCTCTGGGTCTTGAGCTTCCTGCAGCCAGGACAGCAGGGCTCTTGCGACCTAGGAAGAGATAACGTTTACCTTTATCGCTGAGTCTGAAGCCTCCAGGGCCCTTCTAAGGGCAGAGTCTATTGCCCTGTCAGTGGGATCCTTGGGATAACAATCCCCTTCAGTGGGAAAAACGGTCTGCCTAGCTAGGGAGACCGCTGCTGCATCCACTTTTGGATTTTTAAACCAGGGTTCCTTTTTTCCTTGAGAAGGAATACAGAGAGGTTTGTGTTCTGTACATTCTCTGGGACTTGTCAGGGTTTTCCCACTCCTCCAGGATCAATTTTTCAAAGACCTTGTCGAGAGGCAACCCTGACTCCTTCCCATGTAGGGAGGGGATGTAGTCCTTTTCCTCCTCCTCCTCCTCTTGGGAGTCTGAGGAATCCCCTTGGACTGGCCTTTCCTTTAGCTGCAGGACTTTGGCCACTTGAAAAAACAGTTCCTCCCTGGAGGTTAGGGGGAACTGCCTGTCCCGCTCCCTGGCGGGGGGGTCCTGCTGTGAGGGGCCCTCAGCCTCACTGGACTCCTGTGCCAGATCCAGCTCTGAGTCCGAGGCTCAGAGGCTAGGAGCGTGCGGGCGAGGTCCCAGTACTTTCTGGGCTGCTCCCCCGCTGAGTTCTCCTCCGAGGATTGCGAGGAGACTTGCACGAGTGCTCAGGCGCCCCCTTGTGGAGCTCTGGCCCTCGTCTTTCCCGCCTTTTTGGAGACATTTCCCGCCTGTCGCCCTGCTGATTTGGGGGGTGGGGGTGGAAGGTTTAGGGACCCCTTGGTTTTGTAGATCACAGCACCTTTCCAGGGATTGGAGTATCTTCCCCCATCGGGGTAGCCGTTGCCCCCATCAATACCTGTGATTCCTCCTGGCTGGTGGCTGCCTGGTCTTGCGGTCTAGTTTCCCTGGCTGGCTCCATGTCGCAAGGGAGCTTATCGCCTCGGGGGTTATGCGCCGACAGCTGGAAACCGCTCTCACGATGCGGAGCTGTTCCCTGGCGGGGGGAGTGGCTGTGACTCCTCTGCCTCCGAGGGGATGATCCCCAAACTAAAGGTAGGGTAGAGCCCCTCGGATCCCCTGCTTCCGGGCGCTGTGCGTGGGAGCCAGCCCGGCCTTTCTGTGCGGTTCCGTGGATTCGGGGGATGCACTGCCTCTGTGGCCCCGCCTGCTCGCCTCTCCGCCAAAACCAACAAGGTTTTTTTGGGGAGGGGGGGCGAGCTTTCCCACGAGGAATAAAAGAAGAAAAAGGAAAAAAAAAAAAAAGAGAAGCTGATGAAGTGGAGCTGATAAAGCGCTCCCGACGGCCCGAAGGCAGACGACAGACTGAGAAGCAAGGGGGCTAGCTCTGCCACACATGCGCAAAAGCGTTGTTTTCATCTTCTGCCTCCCGGCGGCCATCCGCCGAGCTACCCGTGCGGAGGATTAGCCGGAGGCAGGGGGAGAAAGCAACTTTCACAAGGAAATAACTAGCAATTACCAAATTACACAGGTTGTTGTTTTGGCCAAAATAAGTTTGGCTTTAGCATTTGGATTTCCATTACGGAGCTCTCTGTATATGAGGGAGCCTCAGGCATGTATGAAAGGCTCGTTTTCTTACTTTCACCCAGTCCGTCCCCATTCTGTGCTCTGCGCACCCCTCCCTCCCACCCCTTTATTTTAGACGGCCTTTGGAATCTAGAGAGTGTTACCTCCTCTTTGTGAATGACATTGATCCTGGTTTTAATGTAAGGGAAGGCGTGTGAGGTGGTGAGGATTGTCTTGCGCTTGAACTGCTCATGCAGCTCCCCATGAGCTCGGCCATCCAGCGTGAAGGGCGTGCAGTACATGAAACGCCGCAGGTTGTAGTTTTTGTCAAAATAGGTGATCCTGTCCTTCATCTCGTAGGTGTCAAAGTAAGGCTCTACGTAGGTGATTTGAATATAGGCCTGGAGAGGGGAAAGCAAGGATTTAGATAGAAAAGGACCAACAGTCAGAGGAGACGGGTCCCACTTTCTCTCTCTCAGTTTCACAAGCTCCAGTCTCTGTTTAAGAAAGGGGAATAGTTTCTAGTCTCAATTCTGGAGATAAATCCCAAGGCCCTTTTAATTCAGGCTTCATTCGAACAATTTACTCGGGGAGGGGGATGGAGAGGACTGAGCTATTTGGTGGCTTCTCCATGCCCCTCCCCTGGGGAGTGGGAAAATTGTAACCTCCCTATCTGCTACCGTGGGCCTGATCCAATGCCCCCTGGAGTCAGTAAGAGTCCTCCCATTTACTTCAGTTAGCATCAGATCAGGCCATGTGTGTACATCTTTTTGTCTTCTGTGTGGAAGGGGGTGTGTGTGTGTGTGGTTCAGCTTCTTCTGTAGCTTTGTTCCTAGGGTACTTGTCCTCCCCAGAATTGGCAAAACAGCATGAGGCTATGGTATCGTTTTGATGAGTTCCTACGGTCCCAGTTTATCTCCCTGAGATCCCACAGGGTTTTGCAGCATGCCCTACAGGCTATTTTGGGGAATGGGTCAGAAGGATGATGATTGGTGCAAATCTTCACTATGGGATCTGCCCTCCTCAGCCCCCTCCTGTGGATTTCATTGTGGGAGGGAATGGATCCAGCCTGGGATTTTTTGTCCGTTGTATTTTAACTCCTTAGAAATGGGTTACGTTTCTTCCTTTGTATTCTTACCTTGTTGGCATCTAGTTTACACTTGTCTACTGGGTTAGAGTCCTTAATAACCTCCACCACATCTTCACCGAACCGTTCTCCGTAAAATCCCTGAAAGTGAGACCACCATGTTATAGACCCACATGAAAGGCTGAAATTGAAGATGGGAACCATTCCAATTGATTTCAGCACGAGCCAAGGAAGTCAGAGCTAAGCCTAATCCAAGCCTCCCAACGTTTCCAGCAGCCAAAGGAGGGCAAGTTCCAGGCCCTTGGCAAGTAAGCTCCGCCCCTCGTCCCTCCCAACATTCCAAGTGCATCAAGAGGAACAGGAGCTCTCCTGCTTCCACATTCCACTTGGTTTCTTTTCATTCCATCATCTCCCCCGGGGCCTCTCAAGTGCTTTTCCTGAGGCTTGAATATGGGTCTTTTTGTCTCTCCTGAAAGAGGGACTTTGACCCTTGAAAGAGGGATGTTGGGATGCAGCACCCAAAAAGGGATTTTCCTTTCCAAATAGGGACTCTTGGTGGGGGGAAAGGTATGTTGATCTGTTGAAAATATCGGTCTTATCTTAGGCCACTTTCAGACTTCCTCCTCCCCCCCCCCCCCCCCCCCCC